>CM070838.1:35747017-36052377 GCA_036326025.1 Chrosomus eos
CGTATTTATTCTCTAGTGCTTTTAAATAAACTGCTTGATTGATTGTATATGAATCTTTTGAATGAATTATATCAGGTGCTAAATGTATAAACCTGTCTTTTGCCTTGTCTATTTCAATGCTTTTAAATTGCATATTGTAATATTGTACAGCACTTTGGGGCAGCTCTGTTGTTTTTAAATGTGCTATAGAAATAAATTTGACTTGACTTGACTTGACTTTATCTCGTTCTCCTGCGCATTTTTTCTACGCACTGCTCGGCCACGCACACTCACGCACTGACTGAACGCTGTGTGTGTGTGTGTGTGTGTGTGTGTGTGTGTGTGTGTGTTGTGTGTGTGTGTGTGTGTGTGTGTGTGTGTGCATGCGACCAGCAGTCGCGTGTGATGATGACAGAGATCGTACCATCAGGTTAAAATCAGGCGGGAAGCTGACGTATACAGGTTTGAGGGACTGTGGCTGCACTGTGACAGATTCAACTTTATATTGGCGTTTGACAAAAGTCTGGATGTCATATTTGGCGCGCGCACCCTCGCGCAGCGGCACTGCAGGAGAGCGCGAGACGCGCCTGTGGTCTGGATTCTCCTGCTATTAAAAAAGATCGCTATATCATCGCTGCTGCTGGTTAAGTTGATAATTAAGGGCAGACTAAAACAGCCCTCAGTCCGACGGCCAGTCCGCGTGTTTTGTTATTTCAGATGCCTTTTTGACAAGACTACAATTTTTCAACACGCCAAAGTGGCTAGTGGGAGTGACTGTGTTACCCGCCACGGGTGAAATCGGGTTGGCGGGTGTAAATGTCAAGCCCTGAGTACAACCCTACAATATACTAATTGTGCATGAAATGAAGCTAGTGAATATCACATACCGTAGTTGAAGAAAAGGAATATATTCCTCATCAGAGCTGTCCCCATCCTCACAGAATCTTGGGTCTTTCCAGCTCTCATCCATTTCAATACTGTACATAAACACACGTAAGCATAAATGCAAAAGACAAATCAATAACAAACTGAAAACAGAGTCATTAGACAGACACATGCTGTTTTTGGGTCATTTAATGCATCCTCATCTGGAGAGTCATGCTGCTCTTCTTCCTCTACTAGATCTAGAGATTGCATGCTGCAGTAAAATAGAGGTAGATAATCATAGTATAGATAAGTATATATACTGGGAAAAAGTAAATATGCATTCTGTCCACATTAGTTCAAGCAAACAACATTCAGTCACTGCCTCAGATAAACTATGGTGGCACAGAGCATTAACTGTTTCACTGTTGTTGGTGACAGGCAGCACTGGCCTACAGTGCTCAACACTAATGGAGACATGACATGTAAGAAGACAAGGGTGAGGGCATGCCTTGATACCTTTTCATGCGCTTAATTTTAACCAAGTAAAACACGACTAGTATGACTGTTGTGCGACAGTATGCAAGTTTTGATACTGCGCAAGAGATACTAGACTTCAAACCAGAGGCTCACACCACCAACTCCAAGGAATATAGCCTTCTTCTATAAAAACTCACCTGGCCTCTAATATAGTGACCTCTTCTTCCCTAAGACATTCTTCAAGGATGTGTACCCCTTCAATGGGAAATTCACCCCTGAAATAAAGGACATGAGAACAAAATTAAAAGGCTACACAAAAATTGATGGCCAAGAAAAAAACGCAATACCTATCATAGTCCGACTCCTCGGTAATACTGGAGACAACAGGCTGTGGAGGTTCACAGGAAAGTTTGTGGGGAGTAGATGTTGTTTGCTGTTTTTGAAAGCTTTAGGGGAAATAACAGAGAATGTATTTGTCTAATTCAATATTACAGCAACACATAAACATTATATAATTGTAACTTGAAGATGAATGAAGTTTACATGCTAAATCAGATGATAATTTCCAAAACTAGGTACTTGTCCTAGCAGAAGTGAGCTAGTGCCTAGACTATGGCTATTCATTCTGAATGTACATGAATTGGCATTCTACAAGACACACATCTGTGTGGTTACACTAAGCAGTGTTGTCTAGTTGCTAGTGATGAGCAGGAATGTGAGAAGACAAAAATCACATAATAGGGTAAATACTTTGCTGATTATTCAGAACAAGCAACACATTTGAGTTCGACTTTTGTTGAGGTAACTTAGTCATGCACTGAACACAACAACCCTTCATGTTTGTAGAATCTAATCACACAGAAGTATTGCACAACAACAACATGAGGGTGGAAAAACAACATGAGGTGGAAAAACAACATGAGGGTGGAAATTCGTTATCCGAAAAAATTGCGACAAGAATCCTGTTTGCCTCTGTATCAATAATCGGAAATTACACAATCAAGTAACTTTACACATGTAACAAATGAGAAGCTATGAACACAATGATAATATTAATAATCTTCCTCCTTTCTTTGTACATGTTGAGTAGACTACAGTTTTTAGGTCAAACATTTGCTATTTGCATTTCATCGATTGCAAAGTTCAAATCAGAATGAGAATGCTAGCCATAGCTAACCATCAAAAACTAGAATATCGTTTATTAGCTACCAGATTGATAATTCGCTACTCTACTATCATTACTTGATTCATGAAGATAAACGGAGGATAAGATAGCTTCCGTAACATAGTCAGGCAGACAAAAAAACAACAAAGAGATAGTATGCAAGCAGTATACTTACTAGTCCAAAAGCATGACAGCCAAGTCCGCATCGGTCGGGCACCCCTCCTCCTCCTTCAGCTCACGCCAGCGAGAAAACGCTGGCCCAATGTTGATCCTCGTTCTGCCTTTAACGTGATCACTTTCTCTTTTTGCTTTGCTCCGATAAAACCTTTGCTTTCTTTTTTCTCTGTGCTGCTTCAGCCATGACTATAACATTTGGCTCGCAAGTCCGATTTTAAGGAAGAGGGGGTGGTGGTGGAAGTGACGTATATGCCGTAAAGCAGTCGAATTTTGTAGTTCTCTTTGTTCGCCGGTTACTACCCGAAACCCGAAGTTTAAAGTACGATTAAAAACGCTACAGACCCCGTCAGGCTATAGCAGACGTGTCATTCAACCTATTGTAAGTCGATGTACCATCACAAGAGACTTGGTAATATATTATGAAGGTTGAAAAGTTACCTGGTGCTGCTTTAACCATTTATCTATTCATTTATTTTCTAATGGTATAGGCTATAGCTCACCTTTTGCTGCACTACCATGTTTGTGTAGCACATCCTCGTGCTTTCTGGCAATGTGACGCTTTAGATTCCAATATGAATCTTTGCTAACTCTCACAGTCTCTCCACACTCCCTTTCAATTTCTCCTCCCTGCTCGTTCTTAACTGTGATTTTTACTGTGCATTTATGCATAAGGCTCGCAACTTCCTTAAAACAATATTTGAACTCCATAACCAACCCACTATTGCTTTAGCTAATTCACAGATTCTCGAACTAGCAAATCACAATAGGGTATTCTGGGTAGAGCGAGCGGCGCTGAGCGGACGGAGCGGAATCTTCAGAAAGGCGCTCTCCACTCAGGAGGAAGTATTAACGCTCCGCTCACATGCTTTGATATAGACAGATGTATGAATATAGATTATATATATATATATATATATATATATATATATATATTACGAGAGTAAGTAATTTATTACATACATTTCATTTTTGGGTGACCTATTCCTTTAACAATAAACAATCAATCATCTCTCCAAATGCGCTGAATGGTTATATCGGTTTTGGTATTAGTTATAAGATCACACCAGTATTTGTGGCTTTCCTTTAGCTTTGCTTGACCGTTGACAAACTTGCCAGTAGTATTTGTGGCTTTCCTTTAGCTTTGCTTGACCGTTGACAAATTTTATATGTGTCACCTGAGAAATGTCATCAACGTCAGTGCATTTAACCTCTGCAAGTCCAAAGGGAGGGTTCTCAGTAGGGTCATGGACTCTGCTTGTGCCAAGGTGTGGTGCATCAGGATGTACACCATGCAATACCATGCAAAAGTGAATTTTGCAAAATAGGTCCCCTTTAAATTTTCATTCATTTGTCTCAAATTGTCGTCAACGTATATACTGACTTCACCCTGTGCTGCAATATACAACAATATACAAATGACAAGTTTTCTTTTATTTAATAGTGTAGTTTGAACAACATAGTTGTTGTTATTGTATGTTAGGGACCAACATTATTATTATTTTATGTTTAATGGCGTTTTTTTTATTGACCAAAACTACTCTTTTTTTTTACTAAATGCTTTATAACTGACTGAATTTATTAAATTTACTTTCACTTTATAAGTGTCTTATGAACCATTTACAAGTCCTTAATAACTGTTTTTTTAAATAATGCTTTACTTTATTTAGAAATTATACATTTATCATATTAATAATGCAAATACAATTATTAAACAAAAGTATGGATATGCTTATAAACCAATAATAAAGCATGTACAACTGCATTTGAAGCTGCTTATAAATGTCTATTAATGTTGTTTAAAAATAGAATTAACTGTTTAATAATGCTATCAAATGTAATTTAATGTATGATTGTGCACTGTCTGCTGTGCCACGAGCCGCAGGAGGACATCGCCTCTCATCTTAGCGCTGTGTACATGATAGAGAGCACACCGGCTGAAAGAGAGGTGGAGGTCCTAAAGGCCAAGGCTTCGTCCAGCGATTGAACTAGCATGCGGCGCAGTTTTAAAGATTTTCTTGAAACATTTGCTGTTTCATTGGAGGGCCAGCCTCCAGCTAAGAGGGAGCGTATGGATCGTGGGTTCCTAGGAGACAAGTGCTATTACGACAAGTGGCGTCTCACACAGTATGTTCAAAGAAAGGACTATCTTATTGGTAAGTCTCCAAAAACATCAATACAGCATTGGCACCCATTTATTTGACATTAATTCACAGTAACAAATGACTTGCATGAGTAAAGTCAGAGAATGTCTAATATGGGGAGAACTCCCACTTACATTAAACTTTCGGGTTCTGAACTGTTGCAGTTCCACTCTGGGTCCATGTGAGGGCGCTCACAGGCGGAGTGCAGAATGAATGGAGGTCTATGGAGCAATACCCCTAAAAATCCACTTTTCTCAGGATATAATTTTCTGTCTAGTAATTCGAATGTTGTATTCGAAAGAAGATGTAAAGAAATTACACATTACTGGGTGTTAGATTTTTTAGAGTCACTTATTTGCTTGAAAAAGTCTTTTAAAAAGTCAATGACGTCATACACATCGTACGACCAGAGATTCTGCTTTACGGCAGTCCTTCAGGCACTAGTGCTTCCGCACATAGACAGACGAGAGAAGCCGCGAAATTTAAAAATACTACTGTTATTGTGTCACTAAATGTAGTTTTAATAGTTTTTCAGTCGACAATGTAGTTGTTTAAAGCTCAAATCTGTGGTTTATTTATAAAGATAGCGCCTATTTAAAAATTTGATTGACGTTTTCGGAGTTGTGATATCCAAGCCTTTACCGGGGTCTCAGCGATCTGCACCCGTCTGCGCCCCGCCTGGGACAGCCTTTACTCGGGTAATGCTTCTGACGTTGCCGCTGGCTCTGAAGTCTCGTCTTGTGGCGATCTTTGGTCTCATTAATCTTGTTCCCTGGCAAATCGTTTTGGCTGATGGCAAAGTGAAGTTTCATAACTTTATATTGTGGCTATTTTAACGTTGTATCCTGCTGTGTCTGAATCGTTTACTTTATTTCTTGTCTTGTATAACTCTTCTTATACCTTTTAGGCTACTTATACCGTTATAATGTCTCCTACTGATCAATAAAACTGAAAAATAGGGTTGTGTCATTTTATTTTATATAGCCTATATTTTATATAGCCTTTTCATTACTATTTTATTTGCTGTATACTGTTTGTTTATTTTATTGACTAATATATTTACTATTACTTCTCACTTTATCTTATATTTACTATTTGCATTGCACTGTAGTTGTACCATATCATGTATTACCATAGATAAAGGATCCATTAGTTATCTTTGTTATTGCTAAAATCGGGTCAATCACAGAAAATGTTTTTTCCACAATATGAAAACTATCGCAGCAACGCTCCAAAGCGGCCAATAGGGCGTCTATGTATTTATTATGTCTATGCTTTTGCGTTCTGCACTTTCTTTTCTCTCGAGGCATTGACTACACAGCTAACACAGGTAAATACATGTGTGAGAGTTCAGATGCCATCAAGCGTATCTTGTCTAATCAGTCCTTCACTGACCAATCAGCGTCCATTAGCAGAATGCTAGCGTGTTATGGGCAACAACAACTCAACCTGTAAGGAATCGAAAAGACATAAGTACTCGTTCATTCAACTTTCGACCTATAACCCATGTTGGACTTGCAAAACCTACATTCAAATATGAGATTTCTCAATGACAATCGGGTGAAAGAGACAAATTTAGCCGTTTAGCCCCATAGACTCCCATTCATTCTGCACTCAGACTATTGCCCCCAGTGGAACTCTGGTGGAACTACAACCAAAAATTCGGTACAATAGGGCTTAATAGGGAGTGGCCAGGCTTTCCGTAATAGACGGGCTTTGGTAAAGTCTTGTCATTCTGTCTTTCAGGTTATTTCAGTCTCCGGATACCATCTGAAGGCTAAAGTGGCTCGGGGGATTGGTCAGGAGGGGTGGAAGACCAATTGCCCCAAACCGGAGGAGATTGTGAGGCCACCAACCAAACAAAGGGTTGAAACTGACCCCTTTATTATGCGATGTGTGGCTCAGCAGTCATGGACAGGGCTTGCCATTAAAGGATTAGTTCACTTTTTAAAAAACTTTTGCTGATAATTTACTCACCCCCATGTCATCCAAGATGTCCATGTCTTTCTTTCTTCAGTCGAAAAGAAATTAAGGTTTTTGATGAAAACATTCTAGGAATTTTTCTCCATATAATGGACTTTACGCAGCCAACCGTCAAGGTCCAAATGACAGTTCAGTGCAGCTTCAAATGGCTTTAAAAGACAACAGACGATGATAAGGGTCTTATCTATAAAACCATCGGTTATTTCTAAAAGAAATAAAAAGTTAAGTTATAGCACAAATTTTGTTTTTTATTTATTATTTAGAAATACCCATCGATTTCGCAGATAAGACCCTTTTTCATCGTCTGTTGTTTTAAAGCCATTGAACTGCACTGAAACTGTCATTTGGACCTGACGGTTGGTGCCAGTAAAGTCCATTATATGGAGAAAATTCTAGAATGTTTCATCAAAAACCTTAATTTCTTCGACGAAGAAAGAAAGACATGGACATCTTGGATACAGGGGAGAAATGATCACAAAAGTTTTAAAAATTTAACTAATCCTTAAGGATTTGGTCTCCAAAATGTTAGTAAGAAAACCTTCAGTAAAATTTAGGTCAGAACAATTTTTAGGAACAAATTTAAATGTATCTTACATCCATTTACTGCACAAGAAGTTAATTAAACCTTGTTGTTGTCTGCATGTAAAGTATGTTCATATCACATGTATGTTTCCTAATACAGATTGGTGCAACCCGAATTTGTCAAAAATGCATATTTGCTATCATGGTCATGTAATTAAAGGATCGAAGGCAGGCAATGATGACAGGACCTAGGATGGTCGAGCTACAATTTTTTAAAACAGGTAGCCAAAACATCTGTATAGATGCCAAACGTTCCCTTGCTGCTGCCACACCAATCCGACACATTTGGCCGACTAATAAACCACAAGCAAGTTGCCCAATGTGAAACCTGTTTGTCTGCACAATGACTTGATGGAGATGTCCGTGAAGTCATCCATTCAAAGCCTTGAGGACATCCCCGTTACCTGAGTTGAATTTGATTATGGGGGAGTAAACTCGTCCGCGGAAGGCTTAGACTGAAGGCTGGAATAAATTTATTTATAAAATATATTGTAAATCATATTTAATGACTATCAAATTTATTTTATATAACTTTATAATATTTTGTGTTTGTAAAAAAAAAAAAGTTTTTTAACCCAGCCTTGACATTACACAAAGTAGTGCAATGTCAGATGCCGTCAAGCTCAAAGAAAACTTTGTAAGCTACACTTTATTATATAGCATTTCACTAATAATTTCCATATCATGAAGCTCACTTTGGAGGGCGCTTTATTTTGGGCACCAAATGTGGTCTCGTTAACTACACACGGCAAAAGTTCTACAAGATCTGTAATATAAGTTTTGTTTCGTTCTTCTTTTCAGACAATAGAAAATGAGCAGTCTGAAGAACATGAACTGGACATGCCTTGAGGAGCGAATAGTAACCGAATAAATTCCATTTTTGTTGATCAGATTCCGATCTACAGAAATACAAAAGACTCGAGAAACGATGAACGACGGGTGATCATGACATGGCTATAGTTAAGGCTGACTCGTGCTTGACATCAGTGTGAAAGGTCAAGAGCAAAGATTGCTGAGTTTAAAGAGAGGCTGAAAAATGGCAAGCAGTGCACATCCACTCTGGAGTCCAGAGGAAGAGACCCGCTCCCTTACCAGAACTGACACTCCTCAGCAAAGAGTCGACGACGACCTGAAAACAGTTAATGTTTTAATAATCTATAGCATGTCACACACACATCACACACTACACACCACACACAACACACACACACACACACACACAACACACACATCACACACACACACACACACTACACATCACACACAGTTTTGTTATATTTGTCTTCACTTAGTTTGCTTCATTAAAAAAAAACATTAAACAGTTTGTGTTGCAATCGTGTCAATTTTTTTCTCCAAAATTCCATTATCACTGAATAATTTATGATATAATATACATTAATTGAAACGGATAAAAATTAGAATAGCTGGTATTGCCAGAACGTCTGTGTCTCAAGTTGTCCAGTAGATTAATTTTTAAACGTGACGTCCCGCTCCCTACTCTGTTCTCGATGATTGGCTTAAAGTTTATTATAGATGAGGATGAATATTAAAAATGATGGGGCACCGTGTCTGTCTGACCATCTTTACAAATAGATATTGTTTCAATCGACTCCACTGTCCTTCAGTCTAAAATGAAATGCATCTTTGCTTAGATGTAGGCTACTATTTTAATTGTTTTTCCCCCTTTTTTTTATTCTTTACTGTTTTATATTCTTATGTTTCCTTTTCATTTAAAGCGCTTTGAATTGCTATTTTGTATGAAACGTGCTACAAAAATAAATTTGCCTTGCCTTTGGCTACGAGGGCGAAAACATCAGTGACTCTGAAGTGCCCACGAGTGTAAGTTGGAGATATTATAGGACCGCACCGCTACTCCACTAATTCCCCTCTGTGACGTCGTAGCCTACTGTCAATCAAACCTGTTGTTTTCCACCGAAAGATTGTCACCTTGATCAGCAGAAGATCGATCAAACGGTTTGTCTTTTGTTTTGTTTTTACCTATTTGCATGATATTTTAAGTTATGCCTGTAGCCTACTTGTGCAATCAAATTTTAAAGTCTTTAATTTAGTTTACTTTATTTATTAATGCGATTAGCTCATTCGTGATAGACTCACTGCCTTTCGAACATAATACAAATATAGGCTAACCTTTGAAGCCAATTGGGGTAACATTTGAAAACCGATTCTGATATTGCTCGGGTTAATATCGATCAATTTATCAATCTTACTGTTTAACACGCCACCTGATTTGACACGGTCTTTAACGTAGCCTATATCTCTATTTTTTAAAGGTGGAATGACTCTATAATTCATGTTTGGTGGACGACCTCAACAATCGATTTTGAGTAAACGCATTGAAAAGAAGCAAGTTTTTTTTTATGTTTCGCTAAAAAACACAAGCGCTCGATTGTAGATGTTCTCATTTATGTGAATAATAAAATGGCGAAAAAATTATACTTTGAATGAAACGTCAATACAATCTGCAATTTGTTGTACGGTTGTGTGTACGTGTCCCGAATATGAAAAAGCAATACAGTGCAAACAGTAGCTACATTGAACAAAAGTGGTGTAAACATTACAAAATGTAATAGGAAATCTAAAATTGATGCTTTTTTAGGTTGTGAGATGTCATTGTCTTGTTATTGTAAGTCTATATCAAAGTACCAGGAATATTTTAGTGCTTATATTGACAGAACTAAAACCTTCTGAGAGTGTTTATTCACACTTCCTATGTATATAATATTAAGGGTACATACTACTAATAATAATAATAAACACTGTAAAGACACTATTTTGGACATTTTATTTTTAATAATTTACAGTAGGGTTGCTACAGTGCTCTCCACACGAGACCTCTAGTGCAGTGTTTCCCAAACTTTTTTTCTGGGGACCCACATTTTAAAGTCGATAAATCCTTGTGACCCAATAAACATTAGGCCCATATAGTTCATATATCACGAAGAGAATTTATGGATTAACAAAATGTATTTTAATGGTCAGTTAAGCTTCCAGTTAACTATTTAAAAGAGATACAGATATTTGACAAAGCACATTTTATTAACCTGTTGTTGACAATAAGTAAAATGCAGAGGTGAAATGAGAAAGGAAGAGTTGACAGGGCATCTCATTGTTTTCATATTCTCATCATTACAATGTACACAATTTATACTTAATGAGAGAAAGTGCAAATCCTTCCTATCATCAATAAAACCAGACAGAATCAATGCATGCTTTTTATATAACATTCAATAATTTGCACATCTACAAGAATAATATGAACATTAAGTTAAATCAAAAACAAGTTTCTTACTGAAATATGCTTTGAGAACTTTTTTATGCACCCACTGTAATATACACATTTTATAAAGTGCACAGTATGACAGGCTCTAATTTTTTTCTCTCAAAACAAAAATATGTATGCAAACAATATTTAGAACAATAGTAATATGAACCTTCAGAGCTATCAAAAACATGTTGTTGTTTTTTTTTTATGTTGGTCAGGCAGAAGAAGAGTAATGTTTAAGTGCACCAGTCCTTATAATCATTGTTTCACCAAATCATGGCAGTTTACCCAGCTAATGAGAGAGATGGGCCTGCTTGTTTTTTAGAATTACATTCCAGTTTGGTGTACATGAGGAGACTGCAACACGCATATCAGGTCCAGCATTCAGTCTATTTCTGTATTTTGTCTTTATTTTTGTGAGAACTGAGAACCCAACTTCACATTTGTATGTAGTTGTAAAAGGAATAATCAACAGTATGCTTGCCTTGCTTAAGACAGGGTATTCAGATGAAATGCTTACCCAAAATGATGATAATGTCATGGATCCATGTCTTCTTTTAAGTGTCTGGTCACTGCTCAGCTCTAACAGTTCGGTTTCTTCAGAAGCAGTTAGTCCAAGCTCCAGCAGTGACTCTGGACTTTCAAAATCAAAAGGATTTTGGATCCACCTTTTATCATGCAAAATGTCATATCTGTCCTTAGGGAAATAGTGCTCAAAGTTATTAATGAGTGCAACTAGGTGTGTCACTATAAGCCCAGTCAGGTGTTTCACTTGTGTGTCAGTGACATCATTTTCCTCTATGTGCTGTAACAAAGTAGGGAACATGTAGTGGCTGGGTTTTGGACTTCTTAATCAGAGACTTTTGAAAGGTGAGAATGTGTTTCCAGTTTTGGAAAAAATCATCATTCTGTCCTTGCAGTTTCAAACATAGCTCGTTGAGAGATGAAAAGATATCCGCCAGATATGACACTGTAATAAGCCATTCTTCAGTGAACAGCTCTGCAAGTGAAGAATTTTTCTCAAGGAGAAAAGCATGAATTTCATTTCTCAGTTCATATATTCTTGTAAGGACTTGTGATGGATTTTCTTATCCTCAAACCTAACTATTTTAGATTTGTCTCCCTAAGACTGACTACTCTATTATAACCTATACGCTAGCTAGCACGTCTACGTTAATCCTTCGGCGTGTCTCCAGACGACTACAGCCTTTTTGTCCCTAACTATACTCCGTGTCTCCAGACGACTACTGCCGAGTCTAAACCCTATACTCCGTGTCTCCAGACGACTACTGCCGAGTCTAAAATCCTATACTCCGTGTCTCCAGACGACTACTGCCGAGTTGATAATTCTAACTTACTTGTTCTATTGCTGCGCAGCTTAAATGACAGACAGACTTCAGTAATTATCCCTTAAATGCTTTTAATTAACGGCCAGGAGTCTCGAGCAATACTCAAGAGAATCTCCCAAGTAAAACCAAGGCCGGTGGATCTCAGACAATTTCCATTGAGAATCCCACCGAAAACACGGAAACCACAGTTTTTATACAATAGGGAGGTATGGCATAATGACATTAATTTGATTGGTTATTCATTCACAGTCTCTTCTGTTACTGGGTAGAGAATAATATGTTTTAACCATTACTTCATTTATCACAAGTTCTAACTTAATCATCCCTGTCTAGTCTCATTTCCCATATTTGTTATTTTTACACATAGTCATGGGTTCGACACACACACACATTCACCTAAAATACAGAATGTCTTAGAACATTGTTTCAGATATTTAGCAGGTCAAATAAGGTCAAATGGTAAAACATGTTTAGCTTAATATTCAGTTTAAATTTTCCATGACAGACTCTACCTTTGGAGAGCCACCGCACTTCTGTATGAAAGAGTAAATGGTTGTGTTCCGCCCCCATGCCGGCGCACAGCTGATCAAAAAGCCGACTGTTGAGTGCGCTGGCTTTAATAAAGTTCACAACACGAATGACTTCTTTCAATGTTTTGTCAAGCTCGGGGGGTATTCCTTTGCATGCCAAAGCCTGGCGTTGAATGAAACAGTGATTCCACACAATGTCTTTACCAGCTGCCTCCTTGATTCTTTTCACAACTCCGCTGTTTCTGCCCGTCATATTTGCAGCCCCGTCACTCGTTATGCCTTTACAGTTGACCCAGCTCAACCCGCACTCTGTAACCACGTAGTTGTTCAGTACAGAAAATATCTGTTCACCTTTCATTCCAGTAGGAATATTCAAGCAACATAATAAATCCTCCACAAATTCTGTTTCCCACACGTACCTTACGTATACCAACAAAGTTGCGCAGTCCGAGACGTCGGTGCTTTCGTCCAGCTGGATTGAAAATTCCCCTGCCCCCTTCAATCTTGTTATGAGCTGTTCCTCAAGATTGTCTGAAATGTCATTTATCCTTCGGGAAACAGTGTTGTTACTCAGGGGGATGCATTTTAATTTTTGTGCGGTTTTTTCATCAATAACCGTGCTAACCATGTCTATTGCGGCAGGCAGAATTAATTTTTCTGCAGCAGTATGGGGCTGCTTCTCTTTGGCCACACGGTAAGAAACCATGGATGATGCTAACTGGGCTTTGTCATTTAATGTCACATTTCTACGGAGAAGCTCAGCTGATGATTCAATCTCCTGTGCCTTCCTTTGAAAGAAATCCAGAGGTTTCTTTGCCAAGTCAAAGTGAAGTGTTTCCAAATGTCTTTTTAGTTTAGTTGGTTTTAAACTCTCATTTGCGAGTTTTTCGCTGCCTATAACATTGGTCGAGCTTCTTGGTTCGTTTTGGAATAATTAACAAAACCATATTTCGGGAAGTAGTCTTTATATGGCCTTGGTCTTGTTTTTCTTTTCTTATTTGGAGGCTGCATGTTCTCCCAAATCCTCAGAAGTACCTGCTCCGGCGTCTGGTCGAAAGCATCCACTGGTTCCGCTTTCCTCACTTTCTTCATCGTTATGGCGTTTTTCACTTGAGGTAGCTTTGCTAACATTAGCTAGTCGATTTTCACGCTTGCCTCCCTCGGGGACGGTATTTTGGCTGCTGGCAGTGTTAGCCTGGTCTTTAGCTGGCTTTTTCTTCTTAATTAGCCAAGCATCCATTTTTATGAGTGCAGAGCGCAGCAAAACAAAAACAACAACAACAACAAAAAAACAGAAGAAAACGACGAGCTCCCTCGTGCGGCTAATTGGTGAACTATATAAATTTTAATCAAGAGTATATATAGCCAACGCATTCACATCCCAAGGCGTCATATACTGATGCTTTTGCCATTTCGTCTAAATCGAACGCACATGGCACCCTTTAGCGTCAATATGAGACGCAGATAGATATGGGTAGGTTTAGGTCTGGGATAGGGTTAGGTTTAGACCGCTAGGAGGCGTTTCTAAAGGGTGCCATGTGCATTCGATTTAGACGAAATGGCAAAAGCGTCAGTATATGACGCCTTGGGATGAGAACACACTGAAAAATAGTGCTTGACTTGGCGACCCATACAAAATCTCCCGCGACCCACTTGTGGGTCGGGACCCCGCCTTTGGGAATGACTGCTCTAGTGGACACCCAGGGAACACCAACCAGTCACTGTGACGATGCCATCTTGTCTAGTAAATGTATCTTGATTTAAAGCTACAGTCCGCAACTTTTACTTTTTTTGTCACCATCTCTGTTCGAAATCTGTAACTGCAGTGATTCGCTGAATTATCATCTTTACGTGGGTTGTAAATCAGCATGAAACAGCGCAGATGAACACAGTGTTTTGAGGCGAGTGCTGCTGTCAATCACCGCGCTGTGTGTCATTCAGAATCACAGATTCACTTTTTGAACGTTTTGACCAACATCAGAATTTTCACCTGAAAATGTCTTCTGAACAAGTAAGTAACATCCATTTTTGTTCTGATCAACTAAGGGGGAAAAAGCATTCGACATGACAAGCGATCGTTAGATTTAATCAGCGCGATTTACATTCATATTCTCCATAATAACTAAACGAGAAAGGCACAACAAAGGAAACTCCATAACTGTGTGAATTAAGAAAACGTAGGCTACTGTTACACGATTGAACTATTGAAATGTCTTGTTCAGCAGAATAAAGCCGTCTCTTCTTCCGTTTCGAACCCCTTTGGGAGTTCACGCACCTTTCAAAAGCCCCACCGATGTGTATCCTTGTGTTCGCATGAGACGGTTCCTTTCTCTTTCCACCTTAAATCCGAAGTACGTAGTCTTTTGGGTTTTACAACTGGTTAATCTCCAGTTGACACTGATGATTGTTATTTCCCGCGAAAACCCACCAGTACCACTGGAATTAAAATCATTATTACAAGCTAACCGTTTTGAATCTAGCCATGGCAAGCAGATAGTTTTGAACACTGGCTGAAGGGTTATTTTGGATTATTTTTAACTTAAAGTTATGGACAGCAGCTTTAAGAATAATTTCGATATTTTGTTTGTAAGCTACCAAAAGATTGCAAAATAAAATCGTTGCTCTTAAATGTGTTCCCCGTTTGTTTAAATATTTTTCATTATTTAACTGTATGATTGTACTGTACAGTAATCATGAGAAGAAATATTGAAAGAAGATTTGCAGAACGTGAAAGACAACATACTTCAATTAATTAATGAAAGCCATTCAGATGTGCAGAGGCTTTAACATATTCTGGATTCTGGGACATCTCAATCTGAAAGCAGTGAGTTAAAATGACAATGTGATCACATTTTGCACACATTGTTTGGAAAAACAAATCACAGTGAAACTACTTTCTGTATGTTGCGTTTAACCCTAACTATATTGAATTATTCATCTATAACTTATCTAAATTCTTTTGAACAGCAGATGGAGCTTTTGTCAATGAAGGGAGTGGGGCTTCAGAGTAGGTATGATGATTGTAGTATTAATTTAAGCCTATTTTGCAGTCACGTTATTTTAAAGGGGTGATTGATTGTGATTTCACTTTTTTCATTTTAAATAGTGTGTAATGTTGGTGCATGAATAGAATTTGCAAAGTTGCAGCGCTGAAAGTTCAATGTAAGCAGAGATATCGTCTTTTAAAAATCAGGAAGTTTAAATGCCTACAAAAACGACTCGATTGGGACCACAATGGGTTTTAGACGTCACTAACCCATACATTTACATCAACCCTCCCTCCGGATTATGCAAAAAAGGGCATGGCCATATTTCTGCGGCTCGTCGAGTGTGTTATGTTCACCCAGCTGTCAGGTCTTCTGTGTTCAGGCTTCCCACGGACGCTGTAGTTCGTCAACAATGGATACAATTTATTTTTGATTATGTTCCTGAAAATTACAATCGTAATTTAGCTCTCTGTGCTGTGCATTTTACGGAATGCCGGGTTCAACAAGAAACTTACTAAAACATGAAGCATTTCCAACTTTAAAACCAGAGGCAGCAGTTGTTGGGCCACAACCTGTAAGTAGGCTAAGACTTAATCATTTTAAATGTATTTGCATGATTCCAGACGTAATGTTTTAGAATTAACAAATGCATGCACAAACTTAGTTATGCTATTTCGTTTCTACGACAAACGCGTACAAACATTTTGGACCTGAATTTGTATATGTACTAATGTTGTAAATGTATTTTTCATGTATATATACTTTATGACGTTATTTTTCGATTTGATCAAGAACGTAAACCAATGCCAACGCTGTTTGTGTATATAGCCAGTTAGTTCGATGCTATATTTTGTGTAAGACAAACGTGTATAAAGTAATAAAAATATAGGCAAATTACCATTCAGAAACGTTTTGTAAGAGCCGTGCTCTTCATCGTAGCTTTCTGGGTCTGATTCTGGCTCAAACTGATACTGCTGTATTGACACCATTATTTACATTTGACAGGAACACACATGAAACATTCACCCGCAAAGGTAATGGGCGTGATTTTCCGGACAACGTGCACTACACAGTAGCCAATCACAACACACTGGCCCAAACTAACCAATCTGAGCCCACTGCCTGTTTCTGAGGGAGTGGTTTCATAGAATCGGGATGTAAACCGGTCGTTCAAATGACAGAGGAGAAAGCAGCTTACAATAAAAGGTGAAATTTATGAAAAATAAAACTTTAAAAAAAAAGAAAAAACACAAATACATGTTATATTGCACCCCATAAACACAATCATGCAAAGAAAAAATGCAGTAAACCACCCCTTTAATAAAATGAACTCAGTACTATAATCATCTGTTTTATCTCCTCTGTCAGGTGGAATCATTGTATACAAGAACTTCAGAAGACAACACACAAAGTTTGATGGACCTCATCAATAGGCAGTTTAAGACGATAGAGGACTTTCTCTGTGATGCCAGTATACACCTGTCAGTCAGCCCAACCACTTTGACAAATTTGGAGCAAAGTTTTACTTGGATTTAGATTTTGACATTGATGGTGTAATCGTGGAGCTTGAAGGGCTATCAGGCTTAAAACTGCCTGTGTCATACATGACCTTCCCAAATCCCTCAAAAGCAACCATGCGACCGGTATCTACTTAAGAAGCACGTCAAATCAACACCTACTCAAGACTGGGTTTTAGATGCTTTCAGCTCTCCAAAGGGCTCTCACTTGCAAAGAGTCACAGGTACATTTCGGTGCAATGAATATATATATATATATATAATATATATATATATATATAATATATATATAATATATATATAATATATATATATATACACACATGAAATATATAAAATGTATAAAATATATATATGAAATGTATAAACTATATATGAAAGATATAAAAGATATAAAAAATTTATAATATATATAAAATATATACAATTTATAAAATATATATATAAAATATTGTGGCGGAGCCGAAACATTACAAAAACAAATTAAATCAAGTTTGTCCCCGCCCATTTCCATTGCTAAGTGGGGGAAAAGGAAATGAGGTTATCACATAAAAGGAGGAATTTACACTGAAGATGCGGAAAGAGAAAGCGTGTAAAAAGACTTGAGTGCAATTTATCGAGATGAGAACCGGAAAGCCTCAATAACAGTTGAACGCCAAACTGAAAGTAACCATGTGAACTGAACGAGCTGTTGGTAGTGGACGGTGGAAAACTAAATAAAAAGTAAGGTGTTGTTTTCACTTACTTGGAAGGGGGTGACGAAATCGTCAGCGGGTAAAACGCTGTGCCTCTGCTGGAGCGGATGCTGGAGAGAAAACCCGCTCTGCATAACGATGTCTTCAGCGCGGAGCGTGTAAAAGAACCCCAAGCGAGCTGTGTTAAGGACCGTCTGGATCCTGGGTTGTTTCCACTTACCATCCAACAGAGCTTCACCATTGCTAAAGGCTACGGCGTGGCTGGATTCACGGCTGGTTTTCCCAAACACTCACACAAATTCACCTCAGCACTTTCCACATCCGGGTTATTCCGGTCCCCCACAAACTAAGTTAGTGAGTAATATTTTATTATTTATTTTTGGATCGGTTTGTTTTGGCTTTTGAGGTTTTTCTTTTTCTTTATTTTTTTACCACAAAACAAAATTTACATTTTTGATATTCCTTTTTGTTGAGAAAATCTGATTCTGTGCCTGGATGAACAAACTGTTGAATCTGTGGTCTTTGTACAGAGAATTTGACTGACAATTTAAAGTGGTTGTATATTATTATTTTTTTGTTTTTGTTCTTTCTTGGTGAAATACAGACATTTCTAAACGGATTCTGAACTGCCCTTTGTGATTTTTTTATTTTTATTTGTGTATGTAACTGGTGGCATGCAAGCTATCTGGGTTATTGTTCTAAAAATATTGACAGGGTTTCTCTCCTGTCTGGCACCCGAACGAATTTACCTCGTATTTGAATATATTATCGGGCGTACCACCGTTACAATATAAATGTATATAAAATATTTATCAAAGATATAAAATATCTAGAAAACAAATATATTTGTTGATATTATATATATATATATATATATATATATATATATTATATATATATATATATATATATATATATATACTGCCATCATGTCCTTGTATTCTTCTTTCTTCTAGTATTGAGGCAGGATCATGACAGACCCATGTTTTATGTACAAGCGAATGGTCTGTTGTTTGGGCCATGTGCTTGTGTTGTCTCGTCTTGTAACCCCGCCCCCTTGTTTAGTCATTATTGCCTTGTTAGCGTCACCTGTTCCCCTCGTTAGTTTCTTGGTATATAATCCCCTTGTGTTTGCTGTCCTGTGTCGGTTCATTGTTTGACTTTGTCCTACGTTGCGTTAGTCTTTGCTAAACTTACCTGTGAGTACCTTGTGATCTTGTCTAGTGCTATTACTGATCCTGTTTCTGTTGTTAGTTTATAGTCTAGTTTAGGCATTCCTGTTCCTGTCCTGTTTTGCCCCCTCGTGGGTTTTGTTTTCCCTGTTTTTGTCAATAAGTTAACGTTGAGTGTTCCATACTGTCTGTGCCTGGGTTCTCCTTCCACCGTCATAACAGATATATATATATATATATATATATATATATATATATATATATATATATATATATATATATATATATATATTATATATATATATTATATATATATAATAAATAAAACGATTCATTGCAGTTCTATTAATTTTGTATTTGTGAAAGTGTCTAAAAAGGTCTTGCTATTTTGTTGCACAGGGATGGCAGTTGAGTCTCTGTCTCATTCCGAGGGGCCACCAAGGAGACACATCCATTGACTCCGCTGCCAAAATGGACCAAGAAGCATTGGAGCGCTTTAGTAAGCTTTGCAAAATCTCTACTATGTCTCTAAAGTCAGTGCCTACAATAGACATGAAGTGTCCGACAATGCAGAAGAATAGACTGTATGACCTGTCACACTTCAACATTTTAAAGCAGGATCAGGATTTATTCTTTGACGTGTTCGACCGTGCCCTCCAGTCTCAACCCATCGACTGCCTGAAACCCATCATCATTCTGTATCAGTTTGGGCAGAAAGACCGATCCCATCTTAATTTGTCAGAGCTCTGTTATGAGAGGGGTTTCAGGAGCATCAGCATCCACGCAGCTTGTGAAATTGGCTCGCTTCATGAAAATGTACACCACTTTTGGTCGAAGTATGCTCTTGAGGATTTGGTGGGAAAAAAAGGCTCAATATTTTGTCCTCTATCACTGCGAGAAGCACTAAACTTTCAAACCAACTTGGATGGACAATGCATGGAAATTAGCAATGACCTATTAAGCACAGCCGTGTTTCCTAAGGACATCAACTTTCTACAGCTCTTCGCAGACACGCCACATAAAAGACTGGAAAGATGGTTCTCACATCCAGTCTCTGGAGAAGTTGTCTGCTGTGGCCTCATGCACCCAATGACTACACGAGCCATGTCACATCGAAGTGAGACCTACTTCAGTCACATGCAAGACCTTTTGCTCAAGCTCCAAGGCATTGTCAAGGCAAGGATTGAAATAGTGACACTACTCTGGAGTCATCAGAAAAGCGGGATTGTGAGGGCAGTGGATTTATTGAACGTTAAAGCGCTCACAAAGCTCCTGGAGGACAAACCCATGCTGCTCCCTTTTGCAGAGGACCAGCCAAGATTAGCATTCCTCAGCACCATAAAGGATGTGCCCAGACATCATCTTCAGAGCTTACAAGCTGCCCATGCCAGTGGAAAGCACAAAGGCAAATTTAAGGAGTCTTGGGTGGCTTTAGAAGTGTTCTTCTGGGGCCGGCCAGGAAGCATGCATGACTCCATTTTAGCCATCAATCTGGGTCCTGCACTGGACAATGAGCGCAGTCTCACATGGCATAGAGGGATTATGGGTTTGGCGTCCTTCAACTCTGCAGTAGTTGACATGGCTCCACCACCATTTTTATACTGGTCAAAGAATGATCTGCAGACCACAAGGATTCAACGGTTGTTTGGGTTTGCAGATAGCTTTGAGGCAGCAAACACAGTCATTGGCACTGAACTTTTGAAGCTAATTCTATGACCTTGGCGAGACTACCCAAGTGTCTATAATGAACTTGGCAAACGTCAGTTCTCCAGCAGAATGCAAGTCCACTGGCACCATCAGCAGAGAACATTTCTTAGAGGAGTTGGTGGAGAAAATAAAAAGGTTCACGTACCCGTCCACAGCAAAAAGAGCAGCTAAACTCTTAGAAGAGCATGGCAAGCCCCTAATAGACATTCTGAAATCAGCTTTGGCCTACACCAGCATCCAGTACTTTCCAGCCATGAAAGTGATCGACTCAGCTCGCAACCCAAAAGTGTCCTGGAACAAAAAAGACATGCTCAATGTTTTGGCACAACAACAGAACCCAAGCCCAGATGCAATAGCCGCAGCATTGGAGGGTGATGTAATTGTCAACTTAGTGAGCCGGGGACTTACATATGAACAGAGTCTTGCATCAACTAGAGCCAATGGGATGCCCTGGATGAAACATGTCCTGGCACGGTTGACCCAGGAGAAAATGGACAGAACACAGTTGGTCCAGGTGTTGAAGGAGTATGTGAAATAACTTCTTGAACTTGGTCTTCCTCAATGTTCTCTTCTGGCTGAAGTTCTTCTCCCACAGTAACATGCAAGGGGGCTTGTTGGCTGACTTTTGGCTTCTCTGCAATGATTGGAATGATTTTGAAGGGTTTGGTATGGTGCAATCGCCATATTTTGGGATTGACGAGTCCTTCATACAATATATGACTCTGTATTTGCAGCATTTTAAGTTTATGCTGTGAAATTGGAAGTAATGATGCCAACATTGCCGTAGTCGATGTATATGCTTTGCTTCATCAGTGCAAGGCAGCTGACAAAAGGACGTTTCTGAATGATTGGTTAACGCAATGTCACGTGTCACTTTGATCTATTTTTGTATGTACTGGCAGGGTAACATTAGAGTAACTTAGTGAGATGTACAAATTCTATGTGTTTACTGATGTAAACGTACTCAGTTTGTAACAACAAGTGGCTGTTCTGAGGAGAGCTCAAACATGGACTGCTCAAAAATCTGTATATGAGAGCTATATGGGACCGAGCGCGAGCGAAATCCAGTGAAAGACGGTAAAGAGTGCAGCGAGTATGTGAAGGAGAGCTGTGAGGACGCGAAATGACGCCACACAACGCCTCATTAATTAGCGCATGTAGTCATTTAATGTTTATATGTTTTAAAGCACTGAATTGCTATAGAATCGCAAATTATTCGATTCTTAGCATTTTAAATCGAATATTGACCGAAATAAACGATTCACGATTCAAAATACATGTTTCATGATCGATGCATATACAATACAGTACAATACAATTTTATTTGTATAGCACATTTAAAAACAACTGGCGTTGACCAAAGTGCTTAACAAGGCCAAGAGACATACAATACAAGTACAATACAAAGACACGCACATCAAGATATATTAAAGGCTATTGAAAAGAAATACGTTTTCAGAGAAGATTTAAAAATTGACAAGGTGCGGGCAGATCTGATATGAGCCGGTAAGCTATTCCATAGCCTAGGTCCGAAAGCTGCAAAAGCGCGATCACCCCTATTTTTTAGTCTGGTTCGAGGGATAGATAATAGGTTAGAGTCCCCCGATCTGAGTGATCTTGACTGTGTGATTGGGTGAAGTAATTCAGATAGGTACTGTGGAGACTGGTTCTGCAATGACTTAAAAACAAATAAGAGAACTTTAAAATCAATTCTGAATTTAACCGGTAGCCAGTGAAGCGATATCAGGACTGGTGTGATGTGTTCAAATTTACGCTTCCCTTTGAGAAGGCGTGCTGCTGCATTTTGGACTAATTGTAAACGAGTGATGCATTTCTGAGAGGCACCAATATATAGAGAATTACAATAGTCCAATCTGGATGTTACGAATGCATGTATGGCAATCTCGAAATGCTTAACAGACAAGAAGGGCTTTACCTTGGCTAAAAGACGAAGGTGAAAGAAACAGGACTTAACCACAGCACTTATCTGCTTATCAAATTTAAGGTTGTTGTCAAACCAGACCCCCAAATTCCGAACACAGATAGTGCTATATGGTAACAACGTTTGTAGATCAACCTCATGAGTACTACGATCATTGGGGCCAAACAAAATAATTTCTGTTTTGCTCTCATTGAGACTCAAAAAGTTACTAGAAAGCCAGAGTTTCAGTTCGTCCAGACAGTCCAATATTGGCTTTAAAGCATGCTTGTCATCACGCTTCAAAGGCAAGTACATTTGGGTGTCATCGGCAATAAAGATGGAAAGAAACCCCATGTCGAGATAAAATAGAACCCAAGGGGAGCATATATAGATTGAACAGTTCCGGGCCAAGAATAGAACCCTGGGGAACGCCGGACCCCAGTTTCATTTCGGAAGAGCACTGTTGCCCAATACGGACAGAGTAAGTCCTATTTGATAAGTACGAGCGGAACCATTGTAGCACCGTACCCCGAAAACCCATGCACGCTTCGAGACGAGAAATTAAAATATTGTGATCGACCAGGTCAAAAGCAGAGCTAAGATCTAACAAGACCAAAGCCACAGATTGCCCGGTATCAGTGGTCAGCAATATGTCATTCATGACTCTTAAAAGTGCAGATTCCGTACTGTGACGAGATTTAAAACCAGACTGAAATTTCTCATAAATCTGACTATCATTCAAGAAAGACTGGAGTTGACTTAATACCACTTTTTCAAGGATTTTCGAGATAAAGGGTAAATTCGAAATTGGGCGGAAATTACTCAGAATTGTCGAATCCAAGTTAGATTTTTTAAGCTTTGGCAAAACTGAAGCATGTTTCAGGCTGTTGGGAACATCCCCGGTGTAAAGACATTTGTTGATAATAGACAACAAATCAGGACCGATAGCACGAAATACCTGCTTAAAAAAAATAGTGGGAATCGCATCTTGAAAGCAACTAGTAGGTTTTAAAATTGCAACAATCTCATTTAGAGAGTCAAAGGAGACAGGCTCAAAGACAGACCATATGGAAGAGCATACGGGGACTCCAAGTGGAATACAGGCTGACAAAGGCATTTGAGATCTAATCAGTGAGATCTTCTCGTTAAAATATATTGCGAATTCCTCACAGAGAGAGTCCGACATCTCTGGGAACTGATTACTAGGGGGATTCAGAGCAGAATCAATTATTGAAAATAAAACATTGGGGCCTATTACTGTTAAGTCTAATCAGCTCAGAAAAGTAGTGACATTTAGCAGCTTTAGCAGCTCGCTGGAAAGCAGAGAGGGAGTCCTTTAAAATTTCATAGGAAACATGTAATCTGTCCTTGTTCCACTTGCGTTCAGCCCTCCTACAGATCTGTCTGAGAGAACGAACATTTTCATTTAACCATGGTTTTAAAGCATGATTATGTTTGTTTCTTTTCCCTAAGAGGAGCAACAGCATTTAAGACATTAGAGCAAATAGAATTAAACAGATTCAAGTGATTAGCAGCATCCAAGGAGCTTAAAGATGGAACCATGTCTATGTCTTGAGTCTCATGTAAACCAGGATATAATGCCAGAAAATCCTCCACTGCACAGTCATTAAAAATTCGAGTCATCCGTGAGCAAGTATGATGCTTATGTGTAGTATCATTAAAAGGTAGAGAGAACAGAATCGGAAAATGATCCGACATGCCAGCACAACCAATGCCAATTTCCGATACAAGTAAACCACGTGATAAAATTAGATCTAAAGCAGGGGTCGGCAACAGGCGGCCCGCGGGCCAAAATTGGCCCGCCAGCAATATTTTCTGGCCCGCCGGATTATTTTGGAATTCCGTTTTTTTTTTTTTTTTATCAGCCTATTTTTATTTTACAATAATGGTTTACAAACAGGCACCATGTATCATTCGTTCAATCGTTTTTTTTTTTTCAAAGTAAAAACAAAAATAAAAAACGACTTGTTTTTCCATTATTTCCTGAACTAAAATTAAAAAAAACGAATAACGACTTGATTTCCGATTTTCTGATTGTGCGCTCAGATCAAAAATAGAATGAAGAACGGGTATAGACGAATTTTAATTTTGAATCTTAATTTAACACCTTATCAGACATATACGAATGAAATCATTTTAAACAGATCAAGTACTATTGTGGTAACAGATTACAGCATTTTAATAAGGGTGTGAATAGCAATCATGCTCTCCTAAGTCTCATTCGCTTACAGTCCGACTTTTGAACTTTTTTCATTATTATTTATTCGGGTATAACACACTGATAAATAATATGTATTACCTGATAAAAAACATTTGCACTAAATGCTGCACAAAACTATTCCACTACTTGAGATAAGCCGTAGCCGCGCGCCTACATCTGACAATTTTGGGTTCAAACACTCACATGAGCGGCTGATCTGCAAACCACGCATACTTAACAGTGTTAAATATGAAAAATACTGTTTGATAGAACTGCTTTGTTACCACACTTATCTGCGTGCTTCCTCAGCGATGAAGTTCCACATTTGCGGCTATCCAACAAGAAAATGCATGCAGCAAGTCTTTCACAATATTTTCTTCAGATAACTCCAAATTTCTCCCACACACTGGACTTGATTTTTGATGACTTTTGTCGACAACTTTACAATCCCCACTAGCTATTCTTTTCTTCAACTCCTCAGCATCCATCTCGACAACTGCAGATCGCGGCATCGCGCGTGCGGTTATGAGGAATTTTTAAAAGTGAAAGTAACGTTAGGTCCTGGGAGGGCGTGGCGCGTGGGCACAAATAAACTGATGTGGATTTTTAATTATTTTATCAACTTGAAATACAGCCATATTTTTTTAGATGTTCCTAAAAATATGCATATTTTACGTTTGTATGTGATTGTTTTAAACCCGTGTTACACGTGTGTATGTTGCTTGAGTGATTTGAGTGATAGGCCTTGCCCTATTTAATTTGTTATTTATATTTCAGAATTTTTTTTTCTGTGACATTTTTTTTCTCTGCTGACAGTAATAAATATTTATATTGACACGAACACAATTTTTGTATAGCATTTATAATTGTTATAGGCTATCTCTCTCTTTCCGTTAGAGACATTTCAATTCAATTCAATTCAATTCAAATTTATTTGTATAGCGCTTTTCACAATACACATTGTCTCAAAGCAGCTTTACAGAAAGTGCACATTTGAATGAGAGATTCTGGAAATGAGATCTAAATTTTGCGGACCCGTCAGGTCGGGATATAAAGCGGGTGAACACAGAGGGTATTTTAAGCGGTTTAATTTGTATCCATAGGCCTACTCCGTGAAGCTGGCCCGCCATCTACTGGCTAAAAAAAATATTGGCCCGCGGCCAAAGTTACTTGCCGACCCCTGATCTAAAGTATGTCCCTGGATATGAGTGTGGCCAGACACCCACTGATCCAAATCAAAAGAGGCAACAAGATTTAGAAACTCTTTGGAGAGTGGCTTAGATTCACAGCACACATGAATGTTGAAATCGCCCAAGATTAAAATTCTATCATATCTAGTAACAAGATCCCCCACAAACTCTGCAAACTCATTTAAAAAATCCTTATTCGGCTGAGGCGGACGATAAACCAAGGCAAATACCAGAGTTAGTTGATGTGGGCTGCGCCAATTGCACTTCGAAAGTGCGACAAGGGCTAGTTATTAGACTGCGGCAGGGATAATGTTTTTTAAACACTGACGCTAGTCCCCCACCACGGCCAGATAGCCGCGGTGAATAAAAGAAGATGCAATCATGTGGGACTAGTTCAGTGAAAGGACTTAACTCATCAGGCTTAATCCATGTCTCAGTAATAAATAGAATATCCAAATCCTGCGACGTGAAGAAATTGTTTATTAAAAATGTCTTGTTTACTACTGACCGGGCGTTGATCAATGCCACTTTAAGTGGCGCCGGCGGAGCAGCTTCCTCCAGCTGTGTTGTTCGCGTTAGTGAGCGAAGATTGAGAGGATTCACTCCACGACGTCGAAAGCTGGGGGAGACAATGCGCGGAAGCGCAGACGAAGAGCATCGAGTAACAGGTCGAAGCCACCGATGTGAGGGGAAAGACCATGCAAAGGCACTGGCGAGGCGGCGCTCGCAGGTTAGCGCAGGACCAGTACACATAGGCGAGGACCGCGCAAGAGACTTTAATCGAGCAGCAATTCCACCCCGCTTGCCACGCTTCCTCCGACGCCGTCGCCTCCAGGGAAGATCAGCGGGATACCAGCGCAGTTGTGTAGGAAGGTGCAGGTGCGCAGGTGGTGGAAATCGGTAGAATTCGTCAACATCACTCTTGGTTGAATCAATAGTTATGCGGATATTTAGTAATGTTTGACGATCATACACATATGACATATTGCAGTCCGATGTCAGTAGAGACAAACATAAAAACAAACATAAAATCAGAAAATTTAAAAACATGAAGGAGAGCAACAGACGGCGAGCCACATACAACGTATGCATAGTCAGGATTTGTAATCGATGCATCGAGAAAACGAATGAATCGTTACACCCCTATACGTCAGGTATCCCCCGGCCAACTATTTCCTGCAGAAGTCGCTGCACCCCACCATATTTCCCCGACATCACCGCGGCTCCAACGTACACTCAGAATCTTAGACGCATTCAAGCCTACCTTGGACAGCTCTGAAAGTATCATGTTTGTGATGGTTTGTGCATCACCCGAATTTGCGATGGTTGTCACAAGCAGTCGTTCTGTAATTTCCATTGTTTTTTCATTGAAGTAGCGAATTACAATCGAAATGTTTTCCATTCCAGTAGGGTCCCTGGTTCCGTCTACTTTCACAGTAAACCATGAATCGCCAATTTCTTTCACTATTGCATCAGTCCCAGTGCTGCTCATTATAGCAACGAGTTCATTTTGAATTTCATGGCTTGAGTAAGTGGCATTTTTTTGGAATTGTTTTCACAATTTCAGCCAACTGGGGGTCCTTACTGATGCTGAATTCCAGTAATGACATGAACAGTCCACTCCCACCTTCATCCATTTGATCAAAGGCCTCAATTTTACCCCTCAGGGGTAATTGATTGGACACCAGATACTCCACAACATCAATACGAGAAGACATGAATTTCTCTGTAGTTTGTGTCTGAATGTCCTCATATTCACTGTTTGTGTCATATTGTGCATTGTGAAGGATGGACAGAAGCTCAGTAGTACATTCAGATTGCACCATAGTTTGTCTGAATGTCCTCATATTCACTGTTTGTGTCATAGAGTGGGATGGTTGGATAGACCTAAAACCAATCAGAACGATCGTCATCGTGTAAAGCCCGACTAAACGTTTGTGATTGGTGCCTTGATTTGGAAAGATTGGAAATGAGCTTGAATGGGCTCTTTGCCAGACTAACTTGCAGAGCGTTTTCCCAGGCTAATTTGCTTTATCAAAATGTGTATCTGTTGGAAAAGAGGTTTAACTTGTTCAGTTTGGTCTAGGTTTATCTGTGCTCATTAAACCACAGCACAGGAAACAGTTCAGTGAGATGTTAAAATCCTTGACTGGAAATCATTCTCCAGACATGGAATCAAGTCCACAGATCCAAGGTATTTTGTTTTAGTAATAGTATGTGAATATTGTATTCTGCAACAAAGATAGTAGATAAGTATGCTAATTATTGTGAAAAAAATATTTATCTTTGCAGTGTCTCCGAAATCATCAGGAAAGAGAAGAAAGAAGATATCAAAGAAGATATCATCCATTTCATGAATGAAGCTGCTAGAACTTTTTAGTATATAAAAAATAAATGTTTTATAGTACATTTATTGAGTTGGGAACTTTTTTTATTGCTAGGAAAATATAATGCAAAGTACTTACAAGATAATATCAATATTAATAATATACTATTATTTAGAAAACTTAACTATTTAGAAGCTTGTTTTGGGTTCCACACACCCAAAAAAAAAAAAAAAACCTGGCCGGTAGGTGAAAGCATTCTAACCCCTCTATATATTATCCCTGGACTACCTACCCCAAAAATAGGGTTATATTTTTTTCTGTTCTTTGGGTGACCTTTAGTGCTCAGTGGAAAGTTGGACTGTGCATAAGCATTTCAAACCCTAACCTATCCGTGAAGGATTTCCCCATTCATCACACAGCAGCATGGGGCGCTCAAGCTACTTACTGTGCGACCCGTGAGCAGCGTGTGTACGCTTGATCACTGTTGTTTCCGTGTGTTTTTTACGTTTGTTTTGTATGTCGGCATGCACTTTTTAAACCTCTTTTTTTTTTTTTTACTAATCTGGAGCCATGAATTAGGTCTATGTGACACTTTTGATTACGATTCTAAATCGTTTTACCTGGGGAAGTGATGGCGGCGGTGGGGCTGGTCACAGGAGTATCTACTCTCGAGAGCTACTGCTCGAACTCCGTCCACATACACCTGCTGCTGGTAAAAACAGTTCATAACTGGTTCGCAGCAAAGATAATGCTGAAACGGAGGATATACATAAAGTTCTCAAAAATCACCGGAGCAGTGTCCAACACCGACTAAGGAGATGTGGGTTGGCTGATAGACGCCGGCTCCCTCCGCTTCCAACCATTCTTCTCTCCAATGTACAGTCCTTTCGGAACAAAGTTGATGAACCGGAGGCTTACGCTAGGTGTAAGCGTCACTTTAGAAACAAATGCCTGCTGGCTTTCACTGAGACATGGCTGGGAGAGGCGGACAGGAATGAGGATTTACGCATTAGCGGTTTCGGGTGCCCTGTGCGCATGGACAGGTCACCTGTTATAACAAACAAATCCACCGGGGGAGGAGTCTGCTTCTACATCAATGAGAGGTACTGTAACACCGTCACTGTTCGGGAGAAAATCTGTACCCCTGACTTTGAGCTGCTATCTATCTCTCTTCACCCTGGTGTAGGGCTGTCACTTTTGAGAAAAATCACATTCGAACGGATATCAAATATCAAGCAATATATTTGAATATATTCGAATATCTACGAGTAAAATGTAAAATGAAGTTAACGAACAACCTCGATCCATCAGGAAACGCCACATGGTCACTGAATTTAACTGTGCTTCATGAAGAGTTTTTCTTTTGCGTGAAGAAGCAGTTCGCCGGAGATCTGTTAAAAGATAGCGGAGTACATTCATGATTTATGATACACACATTCATACCAGTATAATAATCCTCCTGGCGCCGGGTCTGGGTGAGTAATTCACTCTCTTACCTTTGTTCTTTGACACTTTAAGACCAGCCGTTGCTGACAGAGACGCGATCTGACCACACAGATGTGGATCTGACACGCGTCCCATTTTCTCGCAAATCTCTACGTTCATTTAAGGCTTTATTTAAATGATTTAAGACTGCTCTTACGATGACACTCGACAAAACTTGTATTTGACATAATTTGTGTGTTATGGTATGTTCAAGCCCGAAAGAGAACTCGATAATTACACGCGTCTTTTCTGTAGGTTGTGTGTGTGTGTGTGTGTGTGTGTGTGTGTGTGTGTGTGTGTGTGTGTGTGTAATAGGCAGGAATTATAGCGCGGTTTCTTTCGTCTTGTCTTTATCTTCCATTTTCAAAACAAGCTGGCTATATTGGCTATTATTCGCTTGATTTGGTCATGGGCCTACGCTACAATACGTTTAGAGCGGCCGCTACTGGATGAGATGGGGCACACCTGATCGCGGAATTGACCAACAGACTCGATGCTCTCTCACCCGATGCTCCAAAATTTGTTATGGGAGATTTTAACCACTGCCAGATACATAAAAGATTGAAAACATGTGAGCAGTATATTACTTGTGCAACAACCATGAATAACTCCACCATTGACTTGTGCCTCGGCTCAGTGCGTTTAAATCTATGCCCAAGCCTGCTTTTGGTGCATCCTACCATAATAGTGTCCTCCTGATACCTACTTATAAATCCATCTGTAAGCGACAGGAGAAGATTGTTAAGACGGTGAAATGCTGGACTGAAAATGGCATTGCCAGCTTACAAGCATGTTTTGAACGCACAGACTGGAATGTGTTTTATAGTTCCTGCACTGATTTAAATGAACTTACACTTGTATATCTTTCTGTGTAGACAGTAATATCCCCTGCAAAAACGTAACAGTATTCCCTAACAACAAACCATGGGTCACTAAAGAATTAAAAAGTGTTCTATATAAAAAGAAACGCATTTTTTATACAGGGAGTAGCCAGGAAAAGGAGGAAATCAATAGAGAAGTAAGGAGTGGGATAAGGAAAGCCAAAATTATGTATAAGGATAAGGTAGAACACAAGTATAGTAGTGGGGATCTTCGTGCAGCTTGGAAAGGAATCAAAGCAATGTCATCAGCTACTCGGGAAGCGGAGACAGCAGGAAACCTATAACAATTAGGGGAATAAATGACGCTGATCTCCCAAATGCTTTTAACAACTTCTATTCTCGTTTTGAAAAATATGACTTTTCTGAAAATATTCCTTGTTTGAGAGTCTCTGTTTTCTCAAAATGATGTCACTATCAGTCAAGAGTGTGTCAGGGACCATTTGAATAAGATCAACATCAGGAAGGCCCCTGGACCTGATCTTGTCTGTGGGCAGTCACTGCGCTACTGTGCTGACCAGCAGTGTCCTCCAGGACATCAGATGTCACTGGAGAGTAGTGTAGTTCCCACTCTTTGGAAATCTTCCAAAGTGATCCCAGTTCCTAAGAAGAGCAGCAAACCAGATAAACTAAATGATTTTAGGCCTGCTGCTTTAACATAACATCACTAATTATGAAGGTATTTGAAAAAATTGTTAAAAACCTGGTGCTATCATCGGTAGAGGGAAGACTGGACCCCCTGCAATTTGCCTATCGAACAGGGATGGGAGTAGAGGATGCAAAGCTTTTCATTTTGAATAGTATATAGAAGCATTTAGACAAACCAAAATCCCATACCAGGCTTCTGTTTGCAGACTTTTCTTCAGCTTTTAATACATTGCAACCACATATTCTAATAGTCAAGCTGCTGTGTGATTTTAACTTGCCTCACCAACTTGTTTTATGGATCTTAGATTTTTTAACTGTAAGAGAGCAGAGGGTATCTGTAAATTGTCATTTATCAGACCCCTTATTGCTCTCTACAGGATCACCTCAGGGGTGTGTCCTTTCACCCCTTTTTTTATCATGTACACAAATGGATGCAGAAGCGCCCAGGAGAGCAGCTATTTGGTTAAAGGTGCTCTAAGCGATGTCACGCGTTTTTAAGGCCAAAACATTTTTTGTCACATACAGCAAACATCTCCTCACTAACCTCTAGCTGCCTGTCCCCTGAACACACTGTAAAAAAAACGCGGTCGCTGCGGACACCCCAGGCTCCACAAACGGCTACAAAAACAAACTCTAGCGACCCGCTCTAGGAAACATAACAAACTGTTCCAGCCAATAACTGACAAGAAGTGTTTGGGGGTGGGTTTGAGGGGTTAGTGCGCGGATGAGGAGGAGGGAGGGTCTAGCTAGCCTCCGTTTTGTTTGACAATAGTTCGAACGTCAACAAGAAGTGACGTCACCCAGGATCGCTTAGAGAACCTTTAAGTTTTCTGATGACACTGCGTTGTTGTCACTCCTCCAAGGTCCAGTATCTGACCATGGGAATGCTCTGACTGACTTTATCTCATGGTGTGAGAACCATTTCATCGACCTAAATGTGTCTAAAACCAAAGAATTAATTATTGACTTTGGGCGAAATAGAGATACTGCTTCAGAGAGCATCATACATAATGGAAAGGTGGAAATTGTTTCATCATATAAATATTTGGGCACTGTTTTTGATGACCATCTTAAAGCTGCTGTCCGTAACTTTTTTGGGTTAAAAATTATCCAAAATAATAATAATTTAAAAAAAAACATAACCAGCCAGTGTTCAAAATTATCTGCTTGCCTTTGCTCGATTCAAAACGGTTAGCTTGTAATAATGATGATTTTAACCCTCTGGGGTCGGCAATCACGCCGGCGTGATCTGCTCGCTTTTTTTCTTATCAGTGCAAAAGAGACTCAAAATACTCTGTTGATTTTGATCTTACATATAAGTGTTGTACATCATTCAAAACTGTTAAATGTCTTCTTTTATTTGTGTACACTCATAATAAAAACAAAATGTTGTGTTTTTCGTAAAATAAAGAAAATAAACATGATGCGCGTTCTCCCGTCTCTCTCAATGTGAAGTTCATTCTGAAACGCGACAGAACAAGACCTGTAACTCAGCTAATTCTTGTCACTGTGACATGAAACATGTCTTTACGAAGCTTGAAGTCTCCATTATTAAATAATGTAAATCATATCAAAAACAAATATTAAAGCAAAGACATTTACAGTTTCTCCAGGCCCAGCTCATTAACGCTAATTTGACCACACCCACGCTCGCGAGAGCTGTTCACATGCAAATGAGCCACGCGGAGGAACGCAAAGCCCTCCTCAACTCTAAACAAAGCATCAGCGACTTCAGTGTTCTTCAGACCTGCTCTGCTTTTCACTGAATTTGAAGACTGTTTGTGCTGTTTACCTTGGATTTACAACAGAAGAGTTAGAAGAACACGATTTGATTATGAGAACGATTTTTAAGGTAATACACAATTAGTTACATTGTAGCATTGTAGCTAGTTAAACTGTTGCCAGGCTAAAATGTACGTTATGAAATGTGATTGGAGTAAAAACATGACGCCTAATGCTAAATGTGTACGACGCAAGAATGTTTTTATGTTCGATAATTAAAGCACAATATAACAGTACGCTGTAGGCTCGTCGTATGCATGCTTATTCATGAGGAATATTATAATAGTTAGACCGTGTTTACTGTTAAATACTGTGTTTGTGGATATCTGCTCACACGTAGATATGGTAAAAATAATGTTTCATAGTTTGGTGCGGCTCGATCGCTTCAGTAAATATCCTGTGCACGCGCTGTGAGTTTGAGTCACTCGCGCTGTGGGTTTGAAAAGCAAAACGCACCAAACATTAGGCTTCATGTTTTTACTCCAATCTCATTTCATAATGTCATAAAGAATGGAAAGGCTTGAAGTAACATGTGAAATATGTATCCCAAAATTGTGCAGCCCTATAGCTCTTGATATCAGCATGTTGTGGGTTTTTTTTTACAGGGTCCAGTGTTGAAGATTTTATTATTTACAAAACAAGTAATTTAGCCTTATAAGAATACACCATTATTTCTCTGACTCTGTGTCTAGGTGACTTTGAAAGCTGCAATACCTTCTGTAAAAAAGATCCTGAATGTCAGCACTATTCTGAGATGTCACATGGTACAAAAGTATTTCTCAAAATATCTATAAGAATGTATGACCATTTTTGGAAGGGATCAATGTCATATATGTGAGGAGCTGAGCACAGCTCGAGAGTGCTTTTCTGCAGAGGGCGCTCGGCCTTGTTGGAGCGCCGTTCTATGGAACGGAACGGCGTTCCAGAATAAAGTCTAATTGTTTCTGAATCAAACATCTCTGCGAAGTTATTTACAGAAAAATTGAAACCACTTCACCAGCTGATGCCACTGATGAGTCCTGCTGACTTCAACATTCACACGAGTCTCTACATGAACATGGTAAAGTGAAAAACATTGGAAATGAAAGGTAGACTATGTTTCAGGAATGGCACAAAGGTCTCTATTGAACAGAGTGTGTGTGTGATCTAAAGATCAGTGTGTTCAATAATGTGCTCTTTTTTTGTCATTTGTTGTGTATCTTTGGATTATGTTGTGTTGTAAATAAATCCAAACAATCTAAAAGCCATTCTTTTTAAGGCTCTCCTCATTCTTTGTGCTCCTAATGATAGGGCCTGATAGCACCTTATAGGGCCATTATAGGGAGGGTCTTTGTCTTCCTCAGGTGTGAAAAGCATACATATTAATGAGAGATTCACAGTGGTTTACGCCTTCTCGCATAAAGCTTTCTTACACAAAACACGTCATACAAATTTTAAAATGCTTTATTGTCTTATCTGAATGAGTAGTCAGGATGATTTTCACATAGTTTTGGAGCAAATAATCAAAAATCTTGTGAAGAAATAATTAGTATTGGTTTTATGATCTTATTTCAGTGACAATTCTTTTTAGTTTTTTCACAAGCCACGCAAACGTCATTATCTCAAAACTACAAGCTTTTACCTACATGCTGCTGACATATTACTGTAGCAGAGTTTGTGCTGAATACAGTGTAATCAGACTTTAGCCATGAAAATGTCACAAGTAACAGAAATAAGCACAAATGTCAGAGCATGACAGAACACCTCCAGAACCCAGAAAACACCTCAGATCCCAGAGGGTTAATTCCAGTGGTACTGGTGGATTTCTGCGGGAAATTAGAGCATGTCTTTGCGTCATTACGTCACATCTGTACGCATAAAGGAGGAGTCTCGGCTAGTAGGCTATTGCGTGTGAGAATGCTGTAGGTGGATATTTTTAGCCTTTCTCACAGCACAAAACATACTATATATTTAACATATGAGCAGAAACTGCTAACAAAAGCTTATTTGATGTCAATTTTAGAGTAAAAAAATTATAATCTATCCAAAACTAGTCAACGAAATGTCTTTTATTTCGTCTGTAACAGTGCGCATCTGTGCGTTCATTCATTATTTCATTCATTCATTCACACACACACACACATGCTATTTTTGCGTTTACAGACACTAACGTTATTCTATTTCGCGATTAGAACAAAGCACAAGAATAAAACACTTACACACTTCTCAGCTGGATCCTCCTCACTCCTCGAAGTGAAAATAAACCAGCTCTTGTTCTGTGGTAAATGTCCCAGGATTTTTCCACAGCCTCGCAAAAAGACAGTACATTAATCTGACTAAATATAGTGTGTTCACAGAGTTTATATGGGCGTTTACGCGTCTCAATGTGTTGCTTCAGATCATTAGCGTTTGAATAGCGCGCGCTCTCCGTGGGCGTGTCACATTAGGAAAATGAGCTGAGAGAAAGATACTTAGAATGGCTGACATCTCTCTCTCTTTTTATATAGATGACATAAACGGAGAATATTTATTTTAATTTTGAATCAGATCATTTAAAAGTACAAACTTACATGATTTAAAAGATATATTGCTCATGGCTCATGTCTGGGTGATTAGTATTTGCTGAGTTTTGTTGAAGTTTAGAGACGTGCTCCAGAAAGAAAGTTCACGGAGACGGAGAGGCAGAACGCACACCCTGTTTATTTTCTTTATTTTAAAAAAGCACAATATTTTTTTTCGATTGTATGTGGGCACATAAAAAAGTAGACATTTAACAGTTTATTTTCTTATATTTCTTAACTCTGTATGACCAGAAATTATGGTAGTACTTTAAGTCTATTTTTGTGCAAAAATCTGCCAAAACGCGCCGGCGCATTTGCCGACCCCAGAGGGTTAAAGTGTTTTAATTCGACAATATATGGTGTAAAAATGCCTGAGTGCTGCCCTCTTCAGGTTGAACGGTGGCTACTGCAGTTTAATTTTCCCATTGGAAGTTGTGGTGCCCTGTGACGTAAGCAGCCACCAGCTAACCACACCATAGAGCATCAGTAAATTTCCCATTCATTTCTCCCATTGACGTTTGGAAAAATCCTTATCTAAAGAGTTTTACAGCATGTCTGAGGATAATCAGCTATGGCTGACATATCATTTCAAGTGAGAAAACGAAGAGAAAATTCAAAGGTACAAGACTGTGTACATATTTTCATTTCCGAGTGAAGGAACTACTCATCCCATAAACCACCGCGCCTCAGTGAAATCGACTAAGCCACAACCGCGAAAGAGCCTTTTGAGCGACTTCCAAATCTGACGACCGCAACGTGAACTTTTTTCTCCAGTGAATTTTATATAGTGAATGTGCAGGGAAACTCATTTTCCTCAATTTACTGAAGCTTATGTGTAAAACGCATTTGCTTCTGCACAGCTAGCACATTCAGCATCTGGCTCGCTCATAGGCTGTGCTGCGGCAACTGCACATCCAATGGCGCGGCGCGGGCGCCTCTGACATGCGACCAATGAGCTAGCCCTACGTCATTACACGATCTTCAGTCTTCACGGACCTTCGCGGGGTAACCAGACACTTACACGACTTCCACCAATCAGATGCATCACTGTGGGCTTGTGGGATTGTTCAGGATTGTGGGTAATGAACAGGTGAACAGCTACCTTTCCTGCTGTGCCTTAACCAGTAAATACATGTCAAAAGGAGGTGATTGCAGTATTTGTAATATTTTTCTTCTAAAGTAATTTTTTATTGCTTATTGCATGACATTCACCCAACATTTACTCTCAACAGCACGTGTGGATATGCTTACAATCCATGCTATGGCCTGGAACTACAAACACTACATCGGACATTGTCTGCAAGATATGTGAAGGTGTGTCCTCTGTAAATGCTTTCAATTTGTGGTTATTGTGTAACTGTATTGTTTAACATTAGACTTGTCAGAGGCTTCAGTAGGATACTGAAAGTCTAGCGGAGCTTAAAGGGTACCTATTATGGATTTTTGAAAATTGCTCTTCATGTAGTGTGTAACATAGATCTAGTATGGATTTGCGAGCCGGCTGATACTGAAGGAAGGTTCAGTACCGAGTTTTTTTTGGATCAGCTTCCTTCTCCGAATCACAACCTGTTAAGTATTATTAATATTAATTGTTGCTTTTATGTTTTATGTATCATGCTCAATAATTATTTTGTGTGTTGTGTACGCACAGCGCAGCTTCTAGGTCTTCAATGTCAATTGTATTGAAGTATTTTTTGTTTTGTTTTTGTTTTATTTTCACAAAAAAAAAAAAAAATTAAAACAGTGTTATATGTTTCACAAAAAGATGTGATGGACAATTGCCGAAAAACCCTCAAGGGCTTAAGTGGCAATTTCCATAGAAAGAATTTTATTTAACAAATTAAAAACATTTATATATATATTTGTATAAAACAATTTACAATTGCATTTAGAGCACAAACCCATATGGAAAATTCAGACAACTTAGGAGCAACAATTTTACTCTCCGTTTAAACTGCTCTTTAGAAACCTCAATGAGTGATGTGGGAAGACTGTTCCATACCTTTGACCCTCTGTATAATACACTAAACTGTGTTTGAGTCGTACGAGAATAGGGAGGCCTAATAAAACTACTACTACGAGTCGGATACTGATGAAATTCATTATTAAAAGTAAAAATATTACAAAAGTACTGGGGAAGTAACTTTTTTATACAGCTGTAAACGAATAGAGCAATTTGAAGTTGATTCACTTGGTAAACACTAAGAATACTTGCCTGAGCAAACAGCGATTGGGAGGGGTGTCTACGATTTACACAACATATTATTCTTAAAGCTTGCTTCTGAAGTCGAAAAATAGGTTCCAGTTTAGTTGGGTGGGTGCTAGCCCAAGCAACATTACAGTAATTGATATATGGGTACAACATTGAATAATACAACATAATTGCAACTTTTCTGTTATATAGATGCCGGGTTTTTCCAAGTATACCGACCACTTTGGCTATTTTTGTAATTATGGCGCTAATGTGAGGTTTCCAGGATAAAGAATCATCTAGTATAACACAGAGGAAACGAGCAGATCTAACATTGTTAATGGAGACATTATCAATTTGAACTTTCATTGAAGATTTAAATGTATCAGACTTAGTACCAAAAAATATATAACTTGTTTTTTTTATGTTGAGTGACAATTTGTTGGACTTGAAACCAAGTAGATAACTTGTCAAGTTCTTCATTAACTGTCTTTATTAAAATTTCAGGGTTTTTATGGGAGTAAAAAACACTTGTATCGTCTGCAAATAAGATTTTAGAAAGTTTATCTGAGACATTAGGGAGGTCGTTTACATATAATAAAAATAAAAATAACAAGGGACCCAAAATGGAACCCTGTGGTAAGCCACACTGAAGGGAAAGGGAGGGGATTCTGTCCCATTATAGTTGACAACTTGATACCGGTCTGAGAGGTAACTGGTGAACCAGAGTAGTGACTTGTTTCGTATACCATGATGTGAAAGTTTTTTTAACAGAATGGAATGGTTAACGGTATCGAATGCTTTTGAAAGATCTAGAAAAATACCTACAGTGTTTTCTTTTCTATCTTTTGCTTTGTATATTTCAGTCAAAAAATGGACAAGTGCCATGTAAGTAGAGTGTTGTTTCCTAAAACCATACTGGTGTGCATATAAAATATTACTTTTGTCCAGATGTTGAATTAATCTTGTGTAAACAAGTTTTTCAAGTACTTTGGACAGGGCTGGTAAAACCGAAATTGGTCTATAATTGTTAAAAATAGCAGGATCATCTTTATAAACTGGTGTAATTTTTGCTATTTTCAATTCTACAGGCAAAACTCCTTGGCCCAGAGAAAGATTAAAAATATAAAGTAATGGTTTAATGATATCAGGGTAAATTACTTTTAAAATTTTACTGTCAATCATATCATGTCCTGGTGAACAATCTTTTAAATTGATAATTTTATCTCTGATCTCATCCTCGGTAACAGATGTAAGGTTAAAATCATGGTTCGAATTACGTGGGAGCCAGTGGGAGCTGAGCTCCCATAGAGAGAGTATGAGCTCCCATGAAAGCAGTAAAATCATTCACCTGTGGGGGCTCTAAAAATCATCAGCACCATTATTTTCAATTACAAATAAAGCACTTTTTCCTTCAATAGTCGATGCATATTTGTTAACCCTTTCGCACGTACGTTCACAGCGGTGTGATTAGAACAGTCAGTGCATCACGTGATCAACTGCTAAATTCAAAAATGCTTTCGCACGTTGGCTGGCGCTGAGCCAGAGACAGACGCGCTCAATATATCACAACTATTCAGTGTTTTCAACCACATAATGTTTATTTTAGGTTTCAGACATTTAAATACACATAAGTAGCTACTAGCAAAAATTATTTGGAGGGACACTAGGTAGGCCCCACCAATATTTTAGCGAACTCCTGTGTCATTGTCAAACCGTATAGTTTGCCGATAGTGCTAAGCGGGTCGGGCGAGCCAAATAATAAAAAATTAGCCTACATTCAAATTAATCGAGGATGGATGACAGATAAATCATTATAATGTGTTGATTTTAATAAAGACACCGGAACTCTCATCAAAAACGCAATGAGCCTCACTCTTTTACTTTCGTTTTCAACAACGTAATTCTCTTTAGAGAAAATCAATCAAGGAAAACATATCAGGGCATTTACTACAGTTGTAATTTTTCAATGTAAATTATTTAATTTGATTGGTAACAGCCTACTGTCTTATTATTCTGATTTAATGTAGCGTATTGATCAAATGAAGGAATATTTTAAAAGAAAGATGGAGAATAGGCTAGGCTACATAAAATTAGAGGGAAAAATGCCCTATTTTAAAGGTAAAAAAATTATTCTGATAAGAGTGTTTGCCAACGGTGATGTAATGAAACATTGACAATTTAACTTTGAAGGGAGTAAAAAGCCTCTGTTTAGGATATTAAGGAAATGTAATTTTGGCCAAAGAAGAACTTTTAATTTAAATAAATGTTAATTTTAAATCAGCCTACTTCAGTGTGATATTTTACCATATTATCATGCTTAACATTGAGAATTTGAAAAATTGTATGCTAATGATGATTGGATGCAGATCTAAATCAAAGAATATCATATGTTTGGGCGGTTGGATTATTTTTAACAGCGGATTCGGGTGACTCAAAGTGCACCAGATTAATGAATTTATCTTTAAAATGTACAAAATTTTCTCAAAATAACGAAGTGCAGTATTTACATATTTATTTATCACATACTCATGGCCTGCTCATGGGCTACTTTTTTTTTCTTTTTTTTAAAGAGACCCCCACAAAGATGAAATCATAATTCGAACCCTGGTTAAAATCCTCAGACGTTGGAGAATTCATGTATTCTAATGGTCCAAAATGACTAGATGGAATCTTAGAAGCTAATGCTGGACCTACATCAGAAAAAAAACATTACATTTTTTTGCAATTTGTTGCAGATCTGAGACAATAGAATCGTCAATCTTAAATTCATTTGGTAACTGCTTTTTAGAATGTTTTTTTTTTTTAAGAATACAATTGATGGTTCTCCACAAGGAAGATGCGTTGTTTTTATGTTCCATTAATTTCACATTGTAATAGTGGATTTTTGCTCCTCTTATGATATGATTTAGTCTATTTCTGTATTTTTTAAATTGCAACAGATTAAATGGGGTTGGACAAAGAATGTATTTTTTGTATAATCTATTTTTGTTTTTCAGTGACTTTATGATAGCTGGAGTCATCCACGGTTTGGACAATTTTTGCTTCAAAGGCACTGATTGAAGAGGAAAACATGAGTTGTAAACCTGAGTAACATTTTTTATAAACAATGAAAAGGCCTTCTGAGTATCTACTGTTTGATAGATTTCACTCCATGATAATTGACTTACAGCGTGTCTAAAATGTAGCAAATTTCTTTCACTGAAAGTTCGTCTGTATTTAATATTTTGAAAGAGGGGGCCATTTTCACTCTCGTTAACAGTGATCAAAAATATGGACAGTGATCAGCCACATCAATACACAGAACACCGGATTTCATAGTCTTGTTATACACATTGGTAAAAATATTATCTATATGAGTTGCTGAGGTATTAGTCACACTGGTGGGGACTGAAATCATAGGGTTAAAGCTATAGGAATACATAGTGTCACAAAATTCCTTGATTAACATATTTCCCTTACTATTTTCAGTATTAATGTTAAAGTCACCCATTATGTAACAGTTTTTCCTTTCATTACAAATTATATCCAGAGCATTTGAAACATCAGTAATAAATGCAGGGAGGTCACAATTAGGTGGTCTATAGACACATACAATTATTGCTAAGATAGTTTCTACTGCTACTACTTCTGAAGAAGAATCAAAAAGCTTTTCAATGTCGATTCTTTCTTTATAATGTAGAATGGAATTGATAAATAGAGAAACCCCTCCACCCACCCTTCCCTCTCTACATCTAAAGATATGTTTGTAATCTTCTAAGTGAAAATTCCCAGCTGTGTTGCCAGTCAGCCATGTTTCAGTAAGCCCTATCACATTAAAGGTATAATTTAGATTTTCAAGGCAAGTGGATAAGCCCTCAAAGTTTTTGGACAAACTATGAACATTAATATGAAGGAAAGAAAGATGATTTCTTGTACTAAGAGAATTTATCAAAGTTTTAAAAGTACTTTCACAATAGTATTCAGAAGAGCCAAAATAATTATTTTGTAGTTGGAGAATACTGTTTTGGTCTGGATCAGAAGAAATCATTATGCATGTACAATGAGAGGAGTTATTTAAACTTCACTGGTAGTTGTCATCTGATGTTATTGACGGGGTTTAACTATGAGGCGATCATAACTAATAACAGCAAAGTTTCCCCTCTCTCTGGCCTCCTTCATAGCTGGAAGCAGTTCGGCCCTCTTCTTCCTAATGCGATCTGAAAACTCTTCATTAAGATAGACACCAGTGTTTTTGAGATGAGTTTTCGCCTTTGTAAGAATAAGTTCTTTGTCCTTGTAGCGTAGAAAGTTTACAACAATTGGTCTTGTTTTGTTGTTGTTTGCTGTTTCAAGTTTCCAATACGATGAGCTCTTTCAATTTCAATAGATTTCGGATCAATTTTAAGCTTGTCATTAAAAAATTCCCTCACCTTCTTCTCAGAGTCTGGCCAAGATTCAAATGCATTATCCTGGGTTAAACCATCAATTACCAGATTATTTCTGCGACTCTGGTTATCAAGGGAATCCATTTTTGAGGCAAGATCATTCACTTCCGAGTTAGTACACAGTGAGGACAGCTGATGCAGTTGAGATTCAAATGAATCCACCTTCTTCTCCATTGCCCTAAGTTCGTCAATTTGAGCTTGGGAGAACTGAAGGCTGGTCTTCACCTCCTGCACATCTTTAATGATCCCATCCATTCTAGTGTTTATAGAATCCAGTACTGTTTTTGTAAAAGACAGGAAGCTTGATTCTTGTCTATCGAGCATATCAATGTAAAACTTCCTTTGTTCTTCCAACATATCTTTCAAAATGTCCATAGTAACATAGTCTTCTTCATTGTTAATTGCTTTCTTACTGCTACTTCGTGACATGATTACCTTTTTTTTTTTTTGATTATTGTGGATTGCAAAGAGGCCAGAGGCCTGGCCACGTGATCCACTCAGGCAAAATCAGGAGGAAGGCCAAAGCTGGTGAAGATCCGTCAAATATCAGCTCTTTCAAAAACCCTCCAGTCCTTTGAGTTCAGTAATCCTTTTAGTTAAAAGTTAAGAGAACTTGTTGTATAAAAATATCAAACATCAATTGAGGAAAATTTGTTCAGTTAAGTATGTGAAGTGCAGGGCTCTCAAGTGTCAAGCATCGAGCGTGACAGTCACTCATTTCGGTCTTTTGTCACGCTCTCCCGCCACACATTGTATTTCTCACGCTGAAAAACTATTTGTAATATATTTAATATGCCGCAGCGCCCAAAACTCTGGCCGCGCTGCTCTCACTGAACCGGCAGGAATCAAGCTCGTCTCCTCTGGTGTTGTTCGTCTGGTGTTGTAAGCCAATCAGAAAATAGCACTATTGTATCTGGGTAAGATTTCACGCAACAACCAATGACACCCCGTCGGCTCGGTGTCACTCCTTTGGGCTATGGTAGCTAACATATCACCGCAGATTAGCGTCATGCAAAGGAGGGGTTTGGACAAATGAGTCGTCAAACGAATCATTAGGGAGTCGGTGAGCAAATCAGGTAAAAATAAATGCATATTATAAGACAACAAAAGTGTTTTTTGTCATTTCATGCTTGTAAAACTGTTGTTGGGGACTCCCAGAACAATATTAGGAACATTTTAAATGCCATAATAGGTACCCTTTAAAGAAAGCTTGGCTTGCACCGATGAAGCAGTGTGGGTGTCTGATGTGAGGGAATGGGCAGCTGGGGGTAAGTTTGAACCAATAACATGTTTCACTTTGTGCTTCCTCATTGGCGGCGATCATTTAGATCATGATATTTAAGCTGGCAACTGCTCACTATATACTGCATGCCACTATCTCTGTAAGCCTTTTTTGCCACCCACCCCTCCCAACTCGTCCTTCTGTACACTATTGTGTTTTTGTGTTGTGTTTCCAGACACAACAGGTACTTCCCTAGAGCAGTCCATTGAGGGACGTTACCTTAACGTGAGGCAGCGGAAGCAGGCTCTATACCGCCAAAATGGTATAATTACATTGTCTATAGATAATTGCTCACTGTATTTTTGATCACTATTTTTACCTTCTGCTTCATGTCTTTACAGATAGTGGCAAGTTCTGTCAACGCCTGCGGAGGAAAATTCAAGTCAGGATTGTTATTTATACATTTTCTTTACCTGTCTTGTAGCACAAATTGAAGACAAGTTAAAAATGTACAAATGTAAAAATGTAAACTTCAGGAGATGGTCCAGCACTGAAGTTGCAGGCAACTCTTAAAAGTTTCATCTTTGTAACCACACCAATCAAACAAGGATGTGATGGTGATAAGGACACCATACTTTAAAGGTGCTATGTGTAACATTTCTTCTAAAACGAATCCTTTTTTTATTGCCTGTGTGTGAAGGGGTTGTAATCACACAGTACAATGATCCACTTATCGGGTTTTGATATTATTCGTTATTATAAATAATCTTATTATTATTTGCCAATATTCATATTTATATGCGAAGTCTCCGGGTCGGATTTACCGCGAAATTCACCGGAAGTGACGTACATGCGCGCTCCCGAGCCTCTCTCCTTTTATACAGTCTATGCGACCGACGGAACTTCAGCTAACGACATGGAGTCTGATAAAACCCCAAAACGACCTGCCTCCAGCACAACACAGACTCCAAAACAAACTCCATAATAATATAAAAAACAAAAAAAGTTTTATCTGCTGAAGCTCGTCGGGCCAACTTGATTCGGATCGACTCAGGACGAAAACACGGATCAACATCGGCAGAGTTTTTGAATTGTGGAAAGACCTCCGCTTTGTTTGAGGTATAAAAACAGATCCTCAGTTGGCTTTCCTCCTTTTGGACATTAACATTACTAACATTACTTTAAGACAGCTAACATTACTTTAAAGCATGTAAAATATATTGTGATTTTGTGCTTTAGTTGGCTCAAGATAGCATTAGTTCGCCGGCTAACGCCGACCAGTTGCTAACGTTATCTGATGTGAAATACTACAGTTGTAACTAGGGGTGGAACGGTACATGTATTCGTATCGAACCGAAACGGTACGGGCGTCACGGTTCGGTGCACGAATTTGCACATAGAATACACGGTACAAAAACGGAGAGAGAGAGAGAGAGAGAGAGAGAGAGAGAGAGAGAGAGAGAGAGAGAGAGAGAGAGAGAGAGAGAGAGAGAGGCGCCCACTGTGTGTGTCTGCGCGCGCGTGTGCGAGAGAGAGGCGCGATGAACAGTCAGTGTGTGTGTGTGTGTGTGTGTGTGTGTGTGTGTGTTTGCGCGCGTGCGAGAGAGATCTCTCGTGCGCGATCAAACAGTGGAAACATACTCCGTCATTTTTTCATACAGGACATCATTAAAACTGCAAAGTGTTTAATGTTTACTTATATTTTTGTGTACACTTGCAATAAAACACAACATTGTGCTTTTGTTACACTCTAAACTCTTGTCAAACTGTAACCTACAAATGTTAACAAAAGTTTTTAAAGGTAGTATTATTTTATACGGAAATAAATTATTTATAATTCAGATGAGAATAAAGTTAGGGTTAACTAAAATGAAGGAAAACAAATATATTGATCTGAAAGAGCAAATTAATTTTAAATTCATTCAGGTACAATTACCAAACATATCTCAAGGTCTTTTCATCTTTTTAATAATTTAATTAATAAACTAATTATATAAAACTCCTGTCAGTGCACTACAAATAAACTGGTTCTATGCCTTTATTAATAAAACTTATTTAAAAAATACAAGGCTTAAGACATTTATAAAAATGCCTTCTGCATTTTTGTTTTGCTTTTCACTCCATTGTACCGAAATCGTACCGAACCGTGACGTCTGAACCGAGGTATGAACCGAACCGTGACTTATGTGTACCGTTCCACCCCTAGTTGTAACGTTATGGCTTTCCACATTACATAACCAGTAATACATGCTTTCAGTTAGTAGTGTCATGTAGAGTGCGGAGATAGAGAACCCAAACGCAAAGGCAGGTAAATTGTCTCTTTAATAACTCAGATGGCCGATAGGCAAAACACAGAAATCAGGAGCCGACAGGCAAAAATAGATCAAACAGAAAGTCTCTTAGAAAAAATGATAACTGAAGAGCGTCTGCACTTATGGCTCAGGAAATCCCCGTTGCTGCGGGGAGACGTCCGGGAAACGGGTGAACAGTCCTCAACAATAGTTGAATCCGACAGCCAGAGACAGGGCGAGCAGATGATGGGCAATGATAGCAATCAGAAGACAGCACATACCATACAGGACACGACAGGACTGGAGAACGACAGAGAAACATCAGGTACGTATCACACTTCAAATAATACTCTGGCAGGGAACAAAGGAAAAGAGGGAGAAGAAGAAGGGTGAGAAATCAGAAGGAAGGGAGAACAGGTGTGAGTGTTAATGAGATGACGAGATGAGAAACAGCTGATAGAGAAGGTAGAAAAGGGGAAAAGGGTGTAAGGAGAAGAATGACCAGAAGAGGGAGTAAGAGGGGAAGAAAAGGAATAGAGGGGGGAGACCGACTTATGACAGTACCCCCCCCTCAAGGAGCGCCTCCTGGCGCTCTCGAGGAGGAAGACTGGCGAGCACGGAAGAAGTCATCAATCAGCGAGCGGTCCAGGATGTTCCGGCCCGGGACCCAACTTCTCTCCTCAGGACCAAATCCCTCCCAATCGACCAGGAACTGGTGGCCGCGGCCGCGGGGTCGCACATCTAGTAACTTGCGGACTCTATAAGTGGGAGAGTCCATGACACGGACAGGAACGTTGACAGGACAAGACGGAGAACGAACAACAGGCTTTATACAAGAAACATGAAAGACAGGATGAATACGACGGAGATCGGAGGATAACCTTAATCTGACAGCGACAGGACTGAGCACTTTTAGGATGCGAAACGGTCCGACAAATCTAGGAGCCAACTTACGCGACGGAAACTGGAGAGGAAGATTGCGAGTGGACAACCAAACTCGCTGACCGACAACATACCGGGGGCTCCTTACACGCAAACGATTGGCAGACCTGCGAGTGCGAACACGAGTCTTACACAGGGCGGACCTAACCCTACTCCAGGTACGCTTAGCACGTTGAATGAAAACCTTGACGGAGGGAACGTTGGTATCAGTCTCCTGCGAGGCAAAGAGCGGAGGCTGGTAACCAAGGCAACACTGGAACGGAGATAACCCGGTAGCGGAGGATGGAGCGGAGTTATGGGCATACTCAGCCCAGGGAAGCTGTTCGGACCAAGAAGCAGGATTACGAAAAGCGAGGCTGCGTAAGATGCGACCCACGATCTGATTGGTACGTTCGGCCTGACCGTTGGTCTGCGGATGAAAACCGGAGGAGAGACTGGCAGAGGCCCCGATCAGTCGGCAAAACTCCTTCCAAAAAAGGGAGGAGAATTGAGGACCCCTATCGGAGACAATGTCAGACGGAAGACCGTGAATCTTGAATACCCTGTCAACGACAATTTGGGCTGTCTCCTTGGCGGAGGGCAGCTTAGGGAGAGGAATGAAATGAGCGGATTTAGAAAAACGGTCGACTACCGTGAGTATTACAGTGTTCCCCTCGGACGGGGGAAGACCTGTAATGAAGTCCATAGCAAGACAAGACCACGGTCTAGAGGGAAGCGGAAGGGGGCGCAGCAAACCAGCGGGCGGCGTGTTGCTAGACTTGGTCTGCGCGCAAACAGAACAAGAAGCAACAAAACGGCGAATGTCGCGCTCACGAGTGGGCCACCAGAACTTTTGACGAATGGAAGCAACTGTTCCCCTAACACCTGGATGGGCGAATAATTTAGATGAATGCCCCCATTGAAGGACAGCGCGACGTGCGACTGGGGGAACAAATAAAAGACCCCTAGGGCAAAGGCGAGGAGTGACAGCGTGGGAAAGCGCGCGCCTAACGACTCGTTCAATTCCCCAGACAGCCGAACCAACTACCAAGTCAGGAGGAAAGATAACCTCCGGTGTGGGAACAGCCTCTGGGGAGGTGAATTGTCGCGAAAGAGCGTCAGGCTTGAGGTTCTTGGAACCGGGACGGTAGGAGATCGTAAAATCGAATCGAGCAAAGAAGAGTGCCCAGCGCGCCTGACGCGCGTTGAGCCTCCTTGCGGTGCGAATGTATTCCAAATTACGATGATCTGTCCATACAAGAAACGGAACAGAACAACCCTCTAACCAATGACGCCACTCGCCGAGAGCCAAACGAATGGCTAAAAGTTCGCGATTACCGACGTCATAATTTTGCTCAGCGGGAGAGAGGCGATGGGAAAAAAAGGCGCACGGATGGACCTTCTCATCGGACGCTGAACGTTGGGAGAGAATGGCTCCCACGCCCACCTCGGAAGCGTCGACCTCGACGATAAACTGTCTGGTGACGTCAGGAGTAACGAGAATAGGAGCTGTGGTAAACAGGGATTTAAGCCGATCAAAGGCAATCTGAGCAGAACGCGACCAAGAGAAATGAGTCTTGGCGGACGTGAGAGCAGAGAGTGGAGCGGCGACCTGGCTAAAGTTCCTAATAAAGCGGCGATAAAAATTAGCAAACCCCAGAAATCGCTGGAGCGCGACACGGGAATCGGGAACCGGCCATTCCGTAACGGCACGAACCTTGGTTGGATCCATTGAGATCCCCTCGGAGGAGATGACCGAACCAAGAAACGTGACGGACGGAGCGTGAAACATGCATTTCTCAGCCTTAACAAACAAGCGATTTTCAAGAAGGCGCTGGAGAACCTGACGAACGTGCTGAGTATGTATCTGGAGAGAGGGAGAAAAAATTAAAATGTCGTCGAGGTAAACGAAAACAAAGATGTTTAACATGTCTCGAAGGACATCGTTGACAAGAGCCTGAAACACGGCAGGAGCGTTGACCAGACCGAACGGAAGAACGCGATATTCAAAATGCCCTAAAGGTGTATTGAAAGCCGTCTTCCACTCATCCCCCTCCCTTATGCGGACAAGATGATAGGCATTACGAAGATCGAGCTTTGTGAAGATCTTAGCCCCCTGCAGGATCTCGAAGGCGGATGACATCAGAGGCAAGGGATAACGGTTCTTGACTGTGATGTCATTCAACCCACGATAATCGATGCAGGGACGTAATGTACCATCTTTCTTCTTAACGAAGAAGAAACCGGCCCCAGCAGGGGAGGATGAGGGAACTATGGTACCGGCCTCGAGCAAGTCAGATAGATATTTCTCGAGGGCTTCACGTTCAGGCGCCGACAACGAATATAACCTCCCCCGGGGAGGAGTCGACCCCGGTAGAAGGTTAATGCAGCAGTCATAAGGACGATGGGGAGGAAGAGAAGTGGCCCGGGCACGACTGAAAACCGCCCGCAGATCATGGTACTCCTCAGGAACTCCGGACAAATCACCGGGCTCCTCCTGAAACACAGAAACAGAGGACACAGGGGGAGAGGCAGACACTAAACAATTTACATGACAAGGTAAATTCCAAGAGAGAACGGAACCTCTGGCCCAATTTATCTGTGGATTATGCTTGACTAGCCAGGGATGTCCCAAAACAACGGGGGTAAAAGGGGAGTGAAAAACTAAAAAAGAAATATTCTCACGATGATTACCCGAAACAGTGAGACTCACCGGAACCGTGGCACGGCGTACCCGGGCGAGAATACTACCATCGAGAGCATAAACAGGGGTGGAGTCCTTTAAGTCAATAAGGGGAATCCCCTGATTGCGTGCCCATGTCTCGTCAACAAAACTCTCCTCGGCCCCTGAGTCAATGAGTGCTGAGCAGGTAACTGCCGAGCCCGGCCAGCGGAGAAGTATCGGGAAAGTAGTGCGATGGCATGGCGGAGGGACTAAAGTCGAAGCGCTCACCAGTAGCCCTCTTCTCACTGGTGAGCTCTGGCTTTTACTGGACAGGAGGGCTGAAAGTGAGAAGCAGATCCACAGTACATACAGAGGCGTTCGGTAATCCGGCGCTGGCGTTCAGCTGCGGAGATGCGTAATCCTCCCAACTGCATGGGCTCCGTATCGACGAGGGCAGATGAGGGTGAGGCAGGTGCAGGAAGGAGTGATCTCTCCAAGCCGCGAGCCCGGCGGCGAAAATCGAAGCGTTTCTCAGTGCGGATGGCAAGATCAATCAAAGGATCTAGGCGTGAGGGAGATTCACGAGCGAGAATCTCGTCCTTTAAGTCGGCATTCAAACCCTCTAAAAAACGGGCCACTAAAGCAGGTTCATTCCACTCACAGGAAGTCGACAATGTACGAAATTCGACAGAAAAGTCTGCTACAGACCGCTTGCCTTGGCGGAGTGAGGAGAGAAGTCGAGAAGCTTCAGCACCATGGACAGAGCGGTCGAAGACGCGTAACATCTCTTCTTTAAAATAGTCATAACTGTTGAGACACTCCGAGTCAGCGCTCCAGACAGCGGTCCCCCACTCCCGAGCTCGTCCAGAGAGAAGGGAAATGACAAAGGCGATACGGGAGCGGTCCTTGGCATAGGTGGTCGGTTGCAAGGAAAAAACCACCTCACACTGTGTCAGGAATGATCGGCACTCGGCCGGCTCACCAGCGTAACAGGGCGGGTTGTTGACCCGGGGTTCTGGTGATGCGTGGAACTTGGAAAGGGGTGTCTCAGCGCGAAGATGCAAAACCTGTTGGGTTAGGTCAGTCACCTGGGCGGCAAGAGATTCCATAGCGCGACAGGAGGCAGCGAGTTCATCCTCGTGGCGGCCCAGCATGGTTCCCTGCAGCTCGAGGGCGGACTGGAAATGACTCTCCTTTGCTGGGTCCATGAACTGGCCAGAGTATTCTGTCATGTAGAGTGCGGAGATAGAGAACCCAAACGCAAAGGCAGGTAAATTGTCTCTTTAATAACTCAGATGGCCGATAGGCAAAACACAGAAATCAGGAGCCGACAGGCAAAAATAGATCAAACAGAAAGTCTCTTAGAAAAAACGATAACTGAAGAGCGTCTGCACTTATGGCTCAGGAAATCCCCGTTGCTGCGGGGAGACGTCCGGGAAACGGGTGAACAGTCCTCAACAATAGTTGAATCCGACAGCCAGAGACAGGGCGAGCAGATGATGGGCAATGATAGCAATCAGAAGACAGCACATACCATACAGGACACGACAGGACTGGAGAACGACAGAGAAACATCAGGTACTTATCGCACTTCAAATAATACTCTGGCAGGGAACAAAGGAAAAGAGGGAGAAGAAGAAGGGTGAGAAATCAGAAGGAAGGGAGAACAGGTGTGAGTGTTAATGAGATGACGAGATGAGAAACAGCTGATAGAGAAGGTAGAAAAGGGGAAAAGGGTGTAAGGAGAAGAATGACCAGAAGAGGGAGTAAGAGGGGAAGAAAAGGAATAGAGGAGGGAGACCGACTTATGACAAGTAGAGGTTCATAATTGTCTGAATCGGAATTCTGAAATGAAACCAATGCAAAGTCTATTTATATTCTGATAAATTACAAGTTTTCAGATATGATAAAATAAATATTAGTAAACTCTAATGAAATAGCAAGGTAAACTACATGAGACATGAAATGAATACAAAAGACTGTTCTAGGATAACAAAAAGTAGGTGCTTTAGGATGTAACTTATTTTATGTACTAGATCTACTGTCTAACGTTACTCATCCCACTACTAACATTGTTTATAATAAACATTTCCAGACACGTTCAGTACAGTAATGCTACTTCCTACTGTCTTACTGTTATACTGACATTGTTCAGTCTAGTTCACTGTTTTCGTTATCATATTATACATTCACCTATGCTGACATTGCTGATTGTGAAAAAAGATACACGAATAGTTAGTGAAATGCCTTATGCTAGATAACATCACATGTCGGCTAAATGCAGTCAATGTAAGGTTATCATGGTACGAGCATGGAGGATTAGTTCAACGTCAGGCTGATAAAAGTAGCCTATTATTGTAAAGTTGCAGTGGGAGTTTACATGAGTTTCCAGCATGTTGTGTGATGCTTTCTCCGTTGCGTTGAAAGTCTCCGTGTGGCCGGTAGTGAATGCTCGCTCTTGAGATCAACCACGCACAAGAGCACGAGCGCTCTTGTTGCAATCTGAAACATCACCGCTAGTGGCCGCTAAAAATTACACAGAGCACCTTTAACTTTACCTAGCAAGAATTGTATCTTACAAGAAAGCAGTTGAAAAACATTAAACTGACCGTCTAATTTTGGTGAGTTATAACAAATATTACAAAGCAAGTGGATATGTCATTGTAATTTGGATTGTTTCCCCCTTCAAGCGAAACAAGGGCCTTTTCTGTGTCTGCAGAAGACGACTGTATGAAGTATGAATACAGTGAAAGAGGTGCTCCTTCAATGCAAGGCTTTTTACACCCTCAGAGCTCTGCTATAGAACTGGAAGATAATCCGGAGAATGATAGTGATTTCAGCAGTCCAGACACCAGTGAAAATGAAGAGGAGTGCAGGTAATGTGTGAATATGTGACATTTTTTGAATACCCTTAATTTATGTAATCTGTCAAATCGAGTAAAAATAAAACTTAAATACTACATTTGTTTTCCAGAGTTTGAACAGGGACATGTTTCATGTCTGCTCATTGGTCTGTTTGTGTCTGAGTCTCTCAGGGAGGAGCTAGCGGGCAGGTGTCTATAATTGCTAGCGGGCGGGTGTCTGTAATTGCTAGCGGGCGGGTGCCTGTAATTGCTAGCTGGTGGGTGTCTGTAATTGCTAGCGGGCGGGTGTCTGTAATTTCTAGCTGGCGGGTGTCTGTAATTGCTAGCGGGCAGGTGTCTGTAATTGCTAGCGGGCGGGTGTCTGTAATTGCTAGCGGTCAGGTGTCTGTAATTGCTAGCGGTCAGGTGTCTGTAATTGCTAGCGGGCGGGTGTCTGTAATTGCTAGCTGGCGGGTGTCTGTAATTGCTAGCTGGCGGGTGTCTGTAATTCCTAGCTGGCGGGTGTCTGTAATTGCTAGCGGGCGGGTGTCTGTAATTGCTAGCGGACAGGTGTCTGTAATTCCTAGCTGGCGGGTGTCTGTAATTGCTAGCGGGCGGGTGTCTGTAATTGCTTGATTGCCTGGACAGTGTAAAAGAACTTCATGGCTGCCATTCCGGGTTCCCTCTCTCCTGTATCACATCGTTTTGCTTTTTATTTGACTTTTTGCCATATGACTGATTACACCTCACTTTCATCTCATACCATCATTTATATTGATTAATACTTATTTCTCATTTTTCATCTCACATATTTACTGTAATAAATTTTAAAAAATTAATATCTTAATATTAATATCTTAATATCTTGTATCTTTTTCCACGTGTGGTCTCCTATTTCAAGTTGCCTGGGCAAAAAGGAGCCTGGTCAGGTTTACACTGTTAGACTTGTAAGGTTTATATATGAGCTAGGTAAAATCACACTAGAAGGCTGCATTAGGATTAATCCCGCAACGCAAATCCCGCGGGAGCGGTTGGTTTGAACTTTGCTGCGGGTGGGAATGGGCGGCTAAAAAAAAACTGCGGGATCGCGAGGTAGCCTAGCGACGTGTTGTATATGTCCATAAATTATGTGGAAAAGAACCTCAAACGAGGTATTTACAGCACAAAACCCAAGCAAGGCAAGTCTGACATTTGGAGAAGTTTCCCACGGGACCCAACGCAAATCCACCGCGGCAAAAATAAAGCAGTCGCATTTCTAAGTCGTTCGCAAAATGACAGCCAGGTGGCGCAAAGGGACATTTACCAAAACAGCGGCATTTGCTGCATTTTGAAACGTAAGTGGGGCTAATGTCAATTAACAGTAAGAATGAAATACTACAACTATGGTAATTTCCAAATAAGCCTACAACAAAATGAAAAATCAAAATGATTTTGACATTTGCTGTACAATAATGAAACAAAAATTTTTTTGGTGGAGTAGAAACTGCATGTTAAAGTAATAATTGTATTATTAATTAAAGACAAACGATTTGGTTAACACTAGAACGGCCATGACGGACATTTTGACCATTTTGGATTTTATATCTGCAATAACTTTGTTGAAAAAAAAAATCCTGCTGGTACCTGACTTTTTCTAAAAGTGTCTGTATTTTCATTTAAAATGTTTTTCATATAAATTACACGCAAGGAAAAAAAACAAATGTACATATTTACCTATTTCGGCCATAGACTGTCATATTGACCGCACTGAATTGCGCAGAATTCTTTTGTTACATTTCACACGGTTGACCTTGTCTCTCTCACTGTCAACAAAATATCTAAATAAGATACTTTTAGTTGTTATTATCTTGTTCTGAGTTATGTTTAATGGATAGGCTATATTTTCATATCTGTTGTGAATATGCGATAATTACGTTAGACTACTGTGGTGAGCAGGACGAGCTCAAGGGACGTGAGAGAGAACGGCGCGAGTCCGGTGTCGTGATTGATAATGAGCGACATCTGCGCGACACACCGTCTTGTATGCATGAATCTCTCAATTGGGTATTTATAATTAAAGATATAAAGTTTGGAATCTAGCAGTCAAATACCCATTTTCCATAAAAAAAAGAACTGGTTCGGAACTGGTGCTGGTTCAAAGAACCTACGAACCTTCTCAGAACCTGTGTGTTTTTCCACTGACTAGAGAGCCAAGCGAACGACGCCGTTACGCCACTGTGTACGTCGCCATACGTCTTAGCCTTCCCAGAAACGCTTGCGCCAACTTCAAGCATAACAGTTACAATGGGGGACTACATCGGCTTTCTGCAAATGTTTCTCCTGGCTTTGCGATCTATCTTATATTGAGGTCAGAAGAAGACGTATAGAACACATTTGTGCTGCTCGTCTGGATAACTATGGACGGAGGATACGTTCGAGAAGAAGGGTAATTATTAGGGATGCACCGATGTATCGGCCGCCGATATTTAGGATTCCACTTCTTGAGGATACTCAAGAAAAACAGCATGAATCTAAGGCTGCTGGTGTCCTTTTATACATCCACCATTGAGAGCATTCTTTCATATTGCATCTCTGTGTGGTTTGCTGCGTGTTCTGCTGCCGACAAAAAGGCTATGCAGAGAATCATCAAGACTGCAGAAAACATTATAGGATGCCCTTTACCATCTTTGTCAGACATTGCATTAAGTCGCACTCTCTCAAGAGCCAAAAACATCATCAAGGACAATACTCATCCAGGTCACCTTTTGTTTCAACTGTTGCCTTCTGGTAGGCGTTATAGGTCTATACAATCCAGCACCACCAGATTCAAAAATAGCTTCTTTCCAAATGCAATAGTTTCTATTAACAAATAGTCAGACAATCCAGTCACCCTTTGCACTGTGATTACCGTTTTAATTCAATTTTATATTGATTTTATACTGTTCTTATTTTTGTTTTATTAGATACATTATTTTATGTACTGTAAGGATTATTTAAATGTATTTATTGTATACACCAGTGGAGAAGTGCTCCCAATTTCGTTGTATTGTAAAGTACAATGACAATAAAGGCATTCAATTCAATTCAATTCAATTCAATTCAATATAGCAATTGTAAGTCGCTTTGGATAAAAGCGTCAGCTAAATGAATAAATGTAAATGTAAATAAATGTCAAGTGCGTGTCATGTTTCTATAACAACCAGAGCTTCCGCCAAACCGCACTTTACATTTTCTCCTATTCTTATAATAATATAAATGAACCGTTTTGTTTAATCTTAAAGTTTTTGTGGTCAGATTCAGACTCAATGCAGAACAGAGAGCACAGATATGATAGCAAATAAATAACGTCAGCGGCCATGGCACTGAACGAGCAAACGTTAATATAGTTCAAAAGTGCAAACAGTTAAAGTTATTATGCGAGTTAACTCAAGTCAGAATGCACATGTACAAAGTTGCATTTGTCATCCATCACCGTGACATCAAGTGGACTTTTAAAGCTGAAATAATGAGTGGATTAAGCTTGGAATAACAAGAGAAATAACATGGATATAACTTTCTTGTCGGTGGATTGTAATGCATCACAGTCAGTCAGGTAACGTTACAAGGAAGTGAGACGTCGGCTACTAAAATTAGTTAAGACAAAAAGTTTTATTTTTCGCAACTTGTGTGAAATAATATGTGACAATCAGGTCCAGTCGGGTTTGTGTCTTCCCGCCGGGTTCAGGTCCAGCGGCCTATTCGTTACGCTCCATTACTACAAAGACTGTGTTGAAAGCCTTAACGCAATTCATTGCTCTGTTTGGAATTCCTAAAGTCATACAAACAGACCAAGGATCGAACTTTACGTCGAAAATTTTCGCTCAAATATTGAAGCAGTTGCATATTAAACATCAGAAGGCTAGAGCTTACCATGCTCAAAGTCAGGGAGCGCTAGAACGCTTCCATCAGACACTGAAGTCTCTTTTAAGATCTTATTGCACGCACATGAAGGGTGATTGGGAGGACGGTTTGCCCTGGCTTCTTATGTTTGCTAGGGAAGCTTCACAGGAAAGCACAGGGTTTAGTCCAAATGAGCTTGTATTTGGACATTCGGTGCGTAGTCCAATGTCACTTTTGTCTGAGGATTTGAAGGGTGTTAATCTACCGAGAAATTTGTTGAACTATGTAAGTGATTTCCGTAGGAGATTATATGAATCTTGTGCACAGGCAAAAGCGAATCTGGGGCATTCACAAGATAGAATGAAGTGGTTATTTGACCGTCGTGCAGAGGTTCGAGTTTTTCAGTCAGGTGATCAGGTGCTTGCTTTGGTGCCAGTTGTGGGTTCTCCCTTTCAGGCAAAATTTTTAGGCCCTTATACTGTGTTACGTCAGGTTTCAGAGTTGAACTATTTGATTGAAACTCCTGATAGAAGGAAGAAGGCACGTGTTTGCCATGTGAATTTGTTGAAACCCTATTATGTACGTGATACTGTTGAAGATTCTACCCAGGAGGCTGCTAAGTCTCTTTTAACGTGTGAAAATCCAGAAGGATCCCAAGTAAAGCCGGTGCTTTTGGCGCAGAGGTGGAAACATCTTTAAGAGGTGTTCCTGCGATGTCTTTCACAAGTCAAGTATTTGACTGTGCAATCAGTCACACAAGGCTGTTTTAAAAACACCGAAGCCCTTGAAAATTTGGGGGTGATGTTGAAGCATCTCCCTGAGGTTCAATATTCTGATGTGTCAGCTTTAATAAACGAGTATGTGTCTCTTTTTCCAGATACTCCCACACAGACAAATTTAATTGAACATGACATTGATGTGGGGAACGCAAAACCTGTTCATCAACATTATTACCGTGTTCCGTTGGAGAAAAAGCGACACTTAGAGGCTGAGGTTGAATATTTGTTGGAAAATGGGTTAGCGGAGCCTTCTTATTCCAGCTTGGCGTCTCCGTGTATTCTGGTTAGAAAAGCCAACGGATCTCATAGATTTTGTACAGACTACAGGAAGGTAAATGCACTAACCAAACCTGATTCCTTCCCTTTGCCACGAATCGAAGATTGCATTGACCAAGTTGGGTCTGCTACTTATGTATGAACGATGACGTTGATGTCGACTCGTGCGTTATTTTGAGTTGTAGTTCAAAATAAGAAAGATGCGAGCGAAGCCATTCGGTCAGTTGTGGCAACGCTGCCGAATATCAAGAAGTTAAAGCCGGAGCAAGAACAATCTTTGCTTAGTTTTGTGTTTATGTCCATCCTCCCACGGGGTTCGGGAAAAAGACCTTCCAAGGTAGGAAAAAAATATACTATGGGAGTCAATGAGACCAGAAACTGTCTACTTACTGATATTCTTCTCAATATCAGAAAATCGGCTGAATGGATTCGAAAACGGTAAAACTCAACTGTTTAACTCTGGGGGAGTTGTAAAATGAGCCTATTTCCAAAATAAGTGGAGTATCCCTTTAAGGCTAAAGTAGTATAGACTACTGGCTGTGTTGTATCCTCAGAATATCAGCAGTGAACTCAATGGCCAAAAATAAATAAATAGCCTAAATTAAACGCACATTGGCAAACCTGACTTTACCTGACTCGGCTACTGTACAATTTTATCATTTTGTTTTGAATTTTGTTTAAAAGTAGACATTTCAAGCTTTCTATTAATTTCTCATGTCTGTGAGGCAAAGCCTATACGCTGAGTTTCGGTTCATTTATGAGAAGAGCTCCAGTTCCAGTATTTAACACGGTTTACCGCTATACCGCGGGAATTTCTTGCTTTTCAACCGCGGTTAGAAAAAATTCATACCGTCCCAGCCCTACTGAAGTCACACAATTTTAAAAGGAATATGCAAACCCCCAGACCTCTTACATCCCCACATGCCAGAACATTAATACCTGTCCCTGAACAATGGACCATGCAACCCCTATATGTCTGAACATCCACACCTGTCCTTGAATAACCATCCTCCAAAGCACTCCACAAACAGTGTCTGCCTTGCTACAAGCAGATATTAATTTGGGCAAACAAACAAAACCCAGATAAAAATAAAAAACAGGAACATACAGGAACAATTTCAAATACTGGTGCAGAAAGGACTTTCTGAAAAAAGGACTGAAAGAAATAATTTATTAATTTAAAATAATTCAAATCTGATCTAAACTGAAAATTATAACAAATAACACATTTAGATATTGTGAATCATCAAATACATTGTATTTCTGTAAGTATTTATCCTGTATGTGAACATTTGAGAAGTGCAATGCCTCCATGTAATGTGCAAGGTGCACATGCTATTTTGACTACCATTCAATCCCAACGTTGTAAAATTACAACAAAGACATAACAAGCTAAAAATCTAATTTGATGCATGCATTCCACAATAACCAAGTATTTACATGAACTAGACATTCTAACAATGACAACAACAACAAAAAAAATCTGTGGTTTTACTTACTTCAATGTTGAGATATCCAGTCCAATGAAACAAGGAGATGCGCTTCCAGGAAAGTTTGCAGGTTGTATGAGTTCATGACCTTATGGCAAGACCTATATACACATTTACTATCCACTGGCATTGCAAGACTAAACAATAGGACCCATTGGCTGTGTAAATGTGGTCTTTCAAAAAAAAAAAAAATGGCAGATGTGTTTTTTGAAGAGATAAAAGTGATGTTGTAATTTTACAACCACGGGTCTTACAGGTTTAATTATGCTGGTCCAGATAAACCTAACTTCAGCCAAAGTTATCAACATAGAACGAAATTACAAATTGTAAAACCATAGTAGAAAGACCTTCATTTAATAATAATAATAATAACTTTATTTTGTATAGCGCTTTTAAAAGTTAATTCTCACAGCGCTTTACATAAGCAGAATTAAGAAAACTCATAAAAGCGGCGATAATACAAAGTATTTCACATAAAATTACAAACCTAAAAACAAATTAAAAATAAATATCAAGACATAGAGAAAATCATAAGATACATCTCATTAACAACCACCAATATCACCTTTATCCAAATGCTTCCGTAAAATAATGAGTTTTAAGGGATGATTTAAACCTTTTCAAAGATGGTGTAAATCTTATTTCAGAAGGCAAGAAGTTCCATAACTTTGGGGCAACTAGAGAGAACGCCCTATCACCCATTGTTTTTAGCTTCGTTACCGGGACAACTAAGAGACCAGCATCAGCCGAGCGAAGATTACGTGTTGGAATGTAGGGCATTAAAAGCTCGGCGAGATATTGAGGAGCGAGTCCATTCAATGCCTTATACGTCAACAAAAGAATTTTAAAATCAACCACACATTTTAACCCAATAAAAGTTTATTAAAAACAAAAATATTATATATATATATTTAGCAGAATGTAAAAAAAATATATATGTTGCACTAGTACAATAATAGGAAATGAATGGGAAATGAACAAAAATATGGAATCAGAATATTTTTATGTGTACAATCTACAAATCAGCCACGATACAGAAAAAAATTGCACAATGATGAACGGGTGAAACTCTAAAACATCAAGAGTGCAAAACACACACACACACACACACACACACACACAAACAAATTAACTGGTACGGCTATTACCATGCAGCAAAAATGAATCAGAAGACTGAAATAAGAGATGGAGATAATCCAGACGGATTAAGCGGTGATAAAGCATTCCTGCTTATTTTTGTTAATGTTTTATTGAATTTTAATGTTACATGTAATAAAAATGCTTTCTCTGTATTCAGGTTTGATCTGTACACTTCAAAAATCTATTTTTTTATTTTTATATACCAGACAAAAAATAGTATTTGAGAATTTCTTTAAAAAAATACATTCAAATTCACATCTTAAAGAAACACTCCACCGTTTTTTCATATTGGAATCATTGTACAAAAGTTCTCTTAAGGTTCATGACAAGAAATCTTGGTTATTTCACCATTGTCATATTCTTAAAAAACATAGTATATCTGTCACGTTTCAGTGTGTTTGAGTTATGTTTTGTGATCTTGGTTTCCCCTGTCTTTGTGATTTTGGTTCAGTCCTGTTAGTTTTCCCGCTCTGTCTGATTAGTAATTCCCTTCACCTGTGTTCTGTTAATTATCCCATTATTCCTTGTGTATTTAAGCCCTGTGTTTTCCCTCAGTGTTTGTCGATCGTCGTCAATGTATGGTTGTATGTTAACCCTGAAGTCCTGGGGCCTGTACCATGAAGGTAGCTGAACAAACTCGGAGTTACAGGATTAGTTTTGAGTTGACAAAACCAAACCGATGCAATCAGGCTTTATTGGTACCATGAAGCAGCTCATCAACTTTCTCTGTCAACTCAGGCTTTGATCTTAAGCTATGATTACTCCACGAGCGCGTGCACATACCAAAGTGACGTTGGCACCGAACAACCAATCGCGTTCGATATGGATAGAGCGAGAGCGATACTTTCTTTCCGCGGAGGAGCAAGAGATAATCATTCAGAATTACGATGAATTTAAATATGTATTACAAGCTCGAAACAATACGGTCTCTGCTGCCAAAGCAAGAGAAGACTGTTGGAGAAAGATTGCTGATTGTGTTAATGTGTAAGCTAAATAAATACGTTCTTTATTCATGTGAAATGATGTATAGGCTATGAATGTATGTGTGTGTAAAATATAGCCTATATTTTTATAATATAGCTATAAAAAAAATTGCACGTATATACCTGTAAGGATTAATATTCATTGATTTTAGATGCAACTCCAAACGTTTTTGGCAGCTGATAAAGACAAAATAAAAAATATAATTAAAAGTAGCCTAGTAAGTATTTATTTACACACAACCTTTTATTATTTTTTTATTTGTTTGAGGCAAACCGAAAAAAGAGTGAAATTCAGAAAACCAGTGGAGGGCCACTCCTCCAGAATACACTGAGTTGTCTCTGGAATAAGGGACGGCTGATTATGGATGGGATTACAGGTGCTGTACAATCTGACCCTGGTGCTGGCTCCTCTAAGCAAGTAACACTGTGTGTGTTACACTAGTAACACTGTAACACTGTCAGTGTGCGATACATTAATATTTTAAGTTTTAAATATGGCTGACTGTATGTTCTGCAGTAGAGGGAAATGCAGTGTCCCTGTTGAAGCCAGCACACACACACAGTATCCCACACAGAGGTCAGTATGCAGCAGACAGAACACCAGAAACATATGGGCCTACTTTTATTTATCAGGGAGGAGGAAATGATGAAGACACTCTGTCTGTGTTCTGGGACAGTTGCTGAGGTGAATGCACTGGGATTTTTATTAAGGCAAACATTTGAATGTGTGGTATAAAACAGGGACTGGCCCAAGTTACACATCTCTTTTATTGTAGGATTTTTCACAACCTGTCCCAGAAACTGAAGCCTCTACCTCAACAGGCTTCAAAAGAAATGTGAACGAAGGATTTAAAACCCTTGACATACATTACAGGTGTTTGTCAAGGACCTTTTTGTGAGTTGAATAGCCTCCCAAAAACTTGTAATGATCATGTTTGTGGTGGAATTATGTTTCAGGTGGAAACAGACTCAGTCAGGGCCCTTTACAAAAGGAGCCTATAGAGCTAGACTGCACACTAAAGGAGCCTATAGAGCTAGACTGCACACTAAAGGAGTCTATAGAGCTAGACTGCACACTAAAGGAGCCTATAGAGCTAGACTGCACACTAAAGGAGTCTATAGAGCTAGACTGCACACTAAAGGAGTCTATAGAGCTAGACTGCACACTAAAGGAGCCTATGGAGCTAGACTGCACACTAAAGGAGCCTATGGAGCTAGACTGCACACTAAAGGAGCCTATAGAGCTAGACTGCACACTAAAGGAGCCTATGGAGCTAGACTGCACACTAAAGGAGTCTATAGAGCTAGACTGCACACTAAAGGAGTCTATAGAGCTAGACTGCACACTAAAGGAGCCTATAGAGCTAGACTGCACACTAAAGGAGCCTATAGAGCTAGACTGCACACTAAAGGAGCCTGACTGTGAGCTGAGGAGGCTCCACATTTAAAAAATAAATGCAACAGCTAGATTAAACTGATCTCAGTGAACTTATTAAACCAAGTAACACTTTAGCATGAATATTTATTAATGCAACTTTCTATTGCTTTCTTTCTCTCTCCCCCATCCCACAAAACCAATAAAACAGTTTGAGACCTATCTGCAGTTTCAATGTGCTTTTATTAAGTGTAATATTGTATGGTGATTGCAACTACATTTGCACCAGCTGGGTGGTCAAGTGTGTCCGGGTCAGTTTCATCGGGGAGAAGCTTTCTGTGGTGGTTCTGGCTCCTTTCTATGGTGGCTATATTGTGCAGAATGGCACATGCAGACACTATCTGTGATGCCCACTCTGGTGACTCTTATGCGCCGAAGACAGTTGAAACGTGCCTTTAGGATGCCAAAGATCATCTCTAACTTTGACTATGGTTTTACTGACACATGAGGGTCATGATAGGGGGTTATTGTGTAGGTTTTGCTGTCCCAATTCAAATTAACAGTGTTTTGTACTGTACCAAATTTAACTAGCTTTCCTCAAAGCGCTGACACAACATACTCACGGAAAGTAGATTGTTATCTGTTAATTTTACTATTAATTTAAAGATTCATCTCACAGAAAATAATAATTTCACATGTTCACATAATCTCTACCTGAACATTAAGGCTGTGAAAGGACTTTCTATTAATATAATCTGCCTCATGTTCTCCTAGAGAAGTGGACATTGCAACATGTGTGCAGTATATTGCTTCAATGACTCTATAGGGAATCCTATCATAAGATTAACCGAATAAAAAAATATTAAAATAATGCTTAACAAGTACTGTATTGTATAGTACATTTGTGAAATTTGCTTTTTGGAAGAAAAAAAAAAAGTGATGTCACCCTATCAATATTACCGACAATTTTATAAAAAGCCTCTCTTATGGACATGGTCAATAAATGAACACTATTAAACTATTAATGTACTCCTGCAGAGCGAGGACCACCTTGCGAATGGTTTGACAAACCGTGTTTTCTCCTAGATTCTGTGCATCACCGCAAGTATGTTTGCGTGTTGCGATTGCGTGCAAGTATGCAAGCACTTGCAAAAAAAAACGCAACGCAATACCATTTATGGTAAAGTAAGTGCATGAATTCGACGTGTTAAATTATTTATGAGCGGCTCAATAAGTTCGCAAAGATAAGATATTCCTTCCGCAGAAAATCTGTATCTTTGATACCTAACTATCAGGAAAGGCAAGGGGATTTTGTCCGGCTAAAAACTCTTTCTCTACGATGTGCTCGTCTTACAGTTTGCGCTGAGATGTCCACAGGATTTGAAAGAAAATGTAAAGCAATTGCAACAAACACTGGGAATTAGTTACGTCACCTATATGTTTCTTTGCTCACAGCTGATTGGTCAAACTTCAGTCTGAGATCTCGAATCCAGAACTTAACCTGCCCCGGAGCAGGTTAGCCGTGCAGCGTAAGATACCATGGCAACGAACACCGATTAAAGCCGAGCTACTTTCATAGTACCTAAAACCCAGGGTTGGCGGAAACTAAGCTGAAACATAGCTGGCTAGCCACCTAAACCGGCTTCATGGTACAGGCCCCTGGAGTTCTGTTCTTTTGTTCTCGTTTGTTTTTGGATGTTTTGAAGTTTGTTTAATAAATCTATTATATTGAAGCCCTTGTCCTCGTCTTCAGCTACCTGCAGCAACCCTGACAATATCAGGTGTTGTGGCAAAACTTCTGTTAAACATCATCACTGCGTAAGAGACACTCGGAGTCAAATTAATAAAAAGAGAAATGTTTATTCTTGCAAGAAGGCCCAGTCGCCATCACAGCCGTTACATTCTGTGAAGTGAGTGGCACAAAACAGGAAGACATGAGACAGCTTTTATTCTCTTTTCAAGATTCCTTCTCACCCGCTGTACTTTTCCCCCACTCAGATAAGGTCCCCACTGCTGTTCAGTTTCTACTTAAGGACACAAACTGGTACTGAAATAAACTAGCCAAATCTGACCATTCCTAAGGTCAAGAGGTCCTGTCCCATATACCGGTATTCCTGAAACGTCACGCACAAGCACGTACACACATATACTTTTACACATTGATTTCTGTTGGGAATAAATGACTATTAAAATTTCTACAACAATTCCCCACTTTTTATCATTCAAATGACCCATAATCACAATAATAAACAAAAAGACAAATTTTAAGTCATATCATCACACTACTCTTCATCTCTGGTTTTCACATAACTGATCACTCTTCTTAAACCTTTGTGGAAATAACATTTGGAAAATAAAAAAGCTTAGGCTGTTTTTTGTAAGGATAGGCCCTTAAATTTTAGCAAGCAAGTAAAGAGCTTATCTAAAGCCGGGCTGAATGACTGCTATTGCACTCTCGACCTTGATCGAACCCTCAGTCACCTCAGTTTTAGACCTCAGATTAGTTAGAAAGACAAAACCATCAATTCACACTGGCTATTTCAACAGGTCATCAAAATACAAAGAATAAAATTAGAATAAAGTCCCTCATTTCAAACCCTCTCCTTGTACCTCATCTCATAGCAGATAAGCACAGCTTTTAACCCTCTGTTCATATCAAAAATATTCATAGGAAGAAAAAGAAAACATGCCCCAACAATTAATTCATTTCACTATAGCTCCCACTACTTGTATCATCATCATCATCATCATCATCATCATCATATTTCCTGTTATTTTCATCATAATTTTGATAAACTGTCTCGGACCAGTCTCTGTACTGAGCTGGAAACACACAATATCGACAATCCTACCCCCGAAACCCCAACCCCCAGAGATTAATCGAACAATCCATTCATTTTCCTAAAATACTTTCTAATTAATCAGTGACCAATCAAATCTCGTTGGATCTATATCAGTGGTGAACGTGATTTCACCAAGTACCACATGATCCAGGATCAACATCTTTGTTGATCCTGGATCAACTTTCCAATCAACCAATCAGATTTGAGGGACAATTTTACAGTTTATGTCATGTTTAGGCTTAGAACCAGGATGAAGTACTTAAACATCAATGTTATTCACCTTTCATTACCCTCTGATTTTAGGGAAAAGTTATGGGTAGGGTTAGGTTTAGGGGTAGGAAGTGGGTAAGGACTACATTTTGGGACAGGAATGTTGATCCAGGATCAACAACATATGTTGATCCAGGACCATGTCTGACTTGGCAAAATCACGGTGACCCTATATCAATACTAACCCCTAGTTTAATTCAATCAAATAAAACCATCAATAACATTACAAAAACAGATCCTTCTACTAAGCTCAAACCCGTAGTTGGTTCCTCCAGGTGTGTTGATCATCTCGTTCGCTCCACGGACATTCCGTCTTCACCAGGGTGGCTCTTTACGAACCGTTGCAATGGGCTTTCCCTCGAAGGCAGGGGAGGTACGTTACCAGCACGTCCTTGATCCCCCGCTTTATTCTTCTCGTTGGCGTGTCGGTCTGCTGAGGTTGGTTGGTGTAGTTTAAGGTGAGATGTTTGGACGGCGGTGTTGCAATCTCCATCCTTGCAACCTTGTTTGTGGAGTGGACCATTTCCTAGCTGCTGTCACCTGTGAATGGAGACCTTAAGTATTTTGTTAGTGACCGCTTGTCTAGACGCTCGTGCTTCTGGTGTGACCTGTGGAATTTTCACCATTTGTTTACTGATTATATTCATTATGAATTCCAAATTTATTCTCAACATCTGGCCACTTCAACAACCTGAAACATATTATCACCGGATAATTTCTTGCTCACTTAATAGCACTCATTCAATTATTATATTAACATTCAACACACTTTACTCATGTCAACAACACAATATTAATACATTTTGGAACAGAATCAGTTCTGTTTTCTGCAATCCAATCCTGACATTCTGTGAAAGGATATTTTTAAGTTATGCTCTGCTCCATTCTCTGTAAAGAACACAAAATGTCGAGGTTATTTTCAGATAGTAAACTACACGTAGTTTCTTTTGTCTGCTGTGCTGCCATGGCCTTCGATACCCTGCCGTTTCCTGTTGAAACAATTTTTTGTTATTGGTGTGTGCGGCACACTCACAGACATCAATTTTGTTAGGCAGAAAATGGCTTCTTTCAGGGCTTTTATCCAATTACCCCTAGTGTTCTCCCAACATTTATTCAGCAAATGTTAACCACTTAATAAACCATATTTGGCAATTGTTATACCATCTCCCTCTTGATGCACGACACAACTCGAGCATCAATTTAACATAACATTTAACATAGTGTTTTGATAAAGTTTGCATCAACACTAGCCCAAACGTTGTCCTTCAGACAAATTTCCTCCAGACATCTTTGTCTGCCTCTGAAACAAAAATATTACATTCTTCACTTAAAGCCACAATCTCATCTTCTTATCAAAGTATTTGAAGGGCAACGGCCCTCAGTCTCACAGCGTATCCTGCTTTTCAGGCCTGTTGTTTTTGTCTCGCAACTCACGTCATCTACAAACATTTTCAAAGTCATCAATTTTTCTCTCAGGTCAGGTCGTGCTGTACAGACTTGGTAAATGTCAGTCAAACAACATTCTCCTCCTGTTTACAATAATCATAAATGGCTCTCTGCATATTTGATATTGACTCAGCCAATGTGTCACTTTGTTGTTGCCATCAAATCTATAACATTTTCATTTATCTCAGCCCATGCCAGATGGTGATCTACAACTCCACAATTCCAATTTACACAAATACTTAAACTGATCCAGAACGTAATTCAAATCAACATCATAAAAGACAAGAGTAAATTATACCAGACAGAGCTTGATGACCATTCAATTTAAAGCTCGTCCTATGTTCTGTAGATCCACTCACAATTATCGCCTTCTTTAAAATTTGTCATTTGCCTCAACCCATCTGTAATGATGAAACACTATACTCACTATTCAGGCGGAATATTAGTACCCGTAAACTAATACATACAAGACATCAAGTGCTGTCACCATCACACGCACACTCATACTAGACACACATTTAACTGCTCATTTTCAATGTTCGCCTTTCTTTATATTATTGCTAAAAACATTTAAATTCTAAATAAGGTTTTAAACTTCACATTTTCCCGTATCTTTTACCTAATTTAAATGGTCTCTTAACCAGTTCCAAAGCCTGTCTGTTTATTATTCATTAGATTTTTAGACAAGTCAGCTGGGTTGTTTTTGTTCCTTATCATTATTTTGCTTCAGCTTGCTCTAGCAGGCCGATAACAGAAAGACAGACACAGTTTACCATCCCTTCCTCCACTCAAGAAGTCTCTCTCACCATAAGCCAATAATATTTTCAACAGTCTTCTAAGAGTAAATTTTAGACAGAATGCAGTATTAAATTCATCACTAACCTTTTACCATTAAAATTTGTTATCAAGACTTTTCTTAAATCAAAAGCTGTCTTCATCTTTAGCCAACAACATGTCAAACGACCTTCAGGAGTTAAAACTATGTTATAAACATATTAGTTCAAAATCAACACTTCTATACATTTTTCTTATTCTTGCCCATAAGGCAGCCAATACATAAAACGTTTTGCTACTGTCTCCACAACAAACAATGGCAATCCCCTCATTTCTCAGCTGTCTCTTAAAAGGAGTAGGGTATTCCTGCACAACCGGAGGCTGCAGTTTCAGGACCCCAGTTTTAGGACCGCAGTTTCAGGACCCTAGTTTTGTTACAGCGCCACCTACCGAACTGGATCACCAAAAACACTCATTTAACCCCTTTCGTAGCAAAGATCACAGACGGCCCCAGATTATTGTTCAATATTCATTATTCGTTAAAACATCACACTCTTACTTATTTGATCTAGACAAACTGAGCATCATTAGAAATATTTAAAACTCCAGCTTCGATAGTTGACCACTGTTTGATAAAACTGGAGTGCAAAATTATTCATCTGTAACGTTCGTTATTTTGAATGGAAATCATTACACATAAAGCAGTCATTCACGTCTTCTCCGGTTTATTTGTGTCCACATACGGCATCCGCCAGGGCTCTTAGTCCAATGGTGCACATATTTGGAGAAATAATGATTTTCATGTTCCACTAAATTATGCGATCTGAAGCTCAAACAGCGAGATCTGTCTATGGATCTATCTCTCCTCTTCCTGATTTGTGTCAGTTCTCTGCGCTCTCTTATTCGCTATAGAGCTGTCAATCATCTCACGTGGTTTAACGTGACAATAATCCCGCCCTTCTGCATGACGCGCTGCTGTGTACACTTCATCATTCTGACCTCCGTGATAACAAAGCTAAGACACATCTCTTCACCTGAAACAAGAAGCTAATAAATGCACGATTTCGAGTATATGTGGTTTGTGTGTGATTTTTGATATTTTCATATGAATAAAGAATGTTTACAGTATTGCTAAACAAGGTGTAGCCATTAGCTGCATATAAACCGCGACCGGAATATGATACAAATACTCGATGGTGGTTTAAAGTGAGCTTTAAGTAAAAGTGTAATATTAATATTTTAAATTGTGTCATGTAGCTTGATGCTACTTGCTCTAATCCACCTGCTGTAGGAGCTTTACTATTCCCTAAACTTCTTTGTTTAAAAAAAAATATAAATATATTTATATATATATATATATATATATATATATATATATATATATATATATATATTATTTAAGATAATAGGTACTAGAACTGCGGTCCTGAAACCGCAGCCGCCGCTATATCATCCAGTTCGGTAGGTGGCGCTGTCACAAAAAACTAGGGTCCTGAAACTGCGGTCCTAAAACTGGGGTCCTGAAACTGCAGCCTCTGGTTGTGCAGGAACATACTATTGCTTAAAAGCCCCTTTCCCTTAGCTCTTTATAATTTTCCTCTCCTCAGGGTGTTGTCCCCCTGGCACATCTGCAGACACAAGCCATGCACTTAATTGGGTTTCTTCTGGCAAGTGGTATGGAGGAACTCACATTCTCTTGGGTCAGACTACCGCAACTCGTCACAGCGCATCTCACCTCTCAATGCTCTGCTGACCCCAGTGGCCTCCAGTAATCAGCGCTCAACTCTCATACCTTTCTCACATATAACACATCCCCATCCTGAGGTGCCCAATGTCCGTGACCCCCTGCGTTAGGCTGTCCCCTGGCCAGGAGAATCATCCTGTCATTGAGTAGCCACGTACACACTGGTAACCGCTTTTTCCCATCACACAATCAGTTTTCTTTAACAGAACTCAGCCATTTTCTGGAGCTTTAGGAAAGGCACGTTCAAGAGTCACCAGAGCCATTCCGATTGCCTAATAGTGTTCACACAGGGAGACAGGTTAATAACAACAGTATTTAATCACTTAAATCCATTAACCATCTTAAAATCATCAACCTAGCTATTTAGATTATCCTCAGTGAATTTAGTTCACAACCATACAGTGTACTGTTACTGTACATCTGTAGCCGTAGCCTTCGGCCCTGTTTCAATGGTGGAGACTTAAGATAAGACAGAGAAGTTACTGGTCCTAAAATAAAATAATCAAAAATGTCACTTCTATCTTTTAAGATCTGCATTATTATTTTAAAGACTTCTTTAAAGTCATTCAGTTTTACATTTAAAACATTCACAAATACAAACTGCCCTCTTAATGGCAATGGTTTCTTTTAACATCTCTGGTTCTGATTTTTCAACTGAAACACTGTGCTTTACTATAAATAGCTTATTATTACTTATGACACAGGGTCAGATAACAGCCTGTTAGCTGAAAGTGACTGAGAGAGACTCTGAGGCTATGTTTACACGGAAACGATCTGAAGAGAAAACGCAAAAGTGGCGTTGCGTTATCATTTTTTATTCTGCGTTTAGACGAGCGTTATGGTTGGGAAATCCGCGTGCATACGGTGACGCAAAAGTGTGTGAAATTCGATGTAGTATGCACTCCAGGCGGCTAGGTGGCAATGTGAAGCACTGCAACACAACAACACCAATATCTGAGAATATTTCGTACAACTGCTGAAAAGCCTCTTGTATGTTTATCAGAGCTGCTAGGGCAACTTGAAGGTCCGATGTATGGAAATAATCCGACATGTTGGTTGTTATTTTCCTGTACTGGCCCATGCCTGTGACGTAAACGCGTACACGACAAGAGCCAACGTGAGCAGATTTGCGTTTTTACCGTTTAGACGGGAACGCGACGGTGGAGCGTTTTTCAGATTTCCACTCTGGAGGGTGGTTTCACTTTTTTGCGTTTTTAAGCCCCCAACACGCCGTCGCCGTGTAAACGAAAGGCACATCCGATAAAATATTGTTACGTTTTCACCCGGAATCGTTCTCGTGTAAACAGGGCCTGAGGCATTCCGGACCGGTAAACTGTTCTCTCAAATACTTCTAACATCAAACTTTATCTATAATTTTTTAACTATCCCAGCTTAAGACCTCTTTGCCAGAAATTACATTTGTTTCCAAATAAACATATTTTACAGTTGTCTTTTGCCCATACAGGGAATTTAGACATTACAGATTTCCACTCAGATTGAGTCTCTGTCGTACTGGCCGTTTACAGCCACAGCAGACATCAGATTCAGATAAGCAAGCTGTTTCATTACAGCCAATAACAAACTTATCTTTTGAAAGCAAAACATCAGCTTCTAGTTCTTTCATGGTCAACACTTTTCAAGCTGTTTGTTTAATCAGATGCCTTTCTACATTTTACACTTAGGAACTGTTAATTCAGTAGCCTATTACTGCTTCTGCTTATTTGATCTTAAATAATTATTCTAGTTCTCAATCGTTTCACATTTCATCTCAATTTTAATTGCCAAGTTCTCAATTAACATAGCTTAATATCTGACTTCAAAGTTTTTCTAGGAGTTTATCAATCTCCAATCAGGATTCACACTAACTTTGACAAGGCTACTCTGCATCTTTTGCAGTTATTATAAATCATCTGTGAGATTTGTCTCTCTATATAACCTGAACCCTTTTTTAAAAATGTTTAATTAAAACACAATCATCCTTTTAGTTACTTTTTTCCTTTCTGCAACTCACATTTGTTGGAGTCATTAATTTTACATCAAACTGTATTCATCAATTCACTTACAATAATTACTATTATAGATCTTTTCTTCAAAAGGATTCACTTTAAGACTTAAATCTTTTGACCTTGTTTTTTTTTTATCTTTTATTCTTTCTCAGACGAAATGTTAATATCGTCTTCACTTAAACACTGATCTACTTTCAAACCCACATTATTACCTGAAATGTGTCACTATCACATTTTCAAACACCTTCTTAGTGGGCATTTACATGTTAAATGGTCCTGCTGACCACAATTAAAACACTCTCCGTCTGCTCTAACTTACTGCACACCCTGCATACCCAGTGTGTTCCATTTAGGAATGCAAACAGAGCCACTGATAAGCAGTTCTCTGTATTCTTTTACAGTCCACCAATGGCAGATACAACAATAGCCGAATCATAATCTTCATCATTATTATTGGCACAACATTAATTTTCATAAGCTGCATGGAAATGCTCATTATACATTATTGATTTCCAGAATCTTTGGACATAGCTGTCTTTACATTTTACTAATTTGGTATTATCGTCAACAACACTGATTACAGAATAGGCGGCGAGCTACATAGGCCTACCGTGCAGTCACTTGGCCCACTGACTCATGTGTTGACTCAGACATAACTGAGCAGTTCAGCTATGTTGAATAAACCAACTAAATAACCGACTAGATTATTAATGTGTATAATAATAATAATAATAATTCATTACATTTATATAGCGCTTTTCTCGGCACTCAAAGCGCTTTACATAGAAGGGGGAATCTCCTCAACCACCACCAGTGTGCAGCATCCACCTGGATGATGCGACGGCAGCCATATTGCGCCAGAACGCTCACCACACACCAGCTTACTGGTGGAGAGGAGACAGACTGATGAATCCAGTTGGTGTATATATATATATATATATATATATACACTCACCGGCCACTTTATTAGGTACACCTGTCCAACTGCTCGTTAACACTTAATTTCTAAGCAGCCAATCACATGGCGGCAACTCAGTGCATTTAGGCATGTAGACATGGTCAAGACAATCTCCTGCAGTTCAAACCGAGCATCAGTATGGGGAAGAAAGGTGATTTGAGTGACTTTGAACGTGGCATGATTGTTGGTGCCAGAAGGGCTGGTCTGAGTATTTCAGAAACTGCTAATCTACTGGGATTTTCACGCACAACCATCTCTAGGGTTTACAGAGAATGGTCCGAAAAAGAAAAAACATCCAGTGAGCGGCAGTTCTGTGGGCGGAAATGCCTTGTTGATGCCAGAGGTCAGAGGAGAATGGCCAGACTGGTTCGAGCTAATAGAAGGGCAACAGTGACTCAAATAACCACCCGTTACAACCAAGGTGGGCAGAAGAGCATCTCTGAACGCACAGTACGTCGAACTTTGAGGCAGATGGGCTACAGCAGCGGAAGACCACACCGGGTGCCACTCCTTTCAGCTAAGAACAGGAAACTGAGGCTACAATTTGCACAAGCTCATCGAAATTGGACAATAGAAGATTGGAAAAACGTTGCCTGGTCTGATGAGTCTCGATTTCTGCTGCGACATTCGGATGGTAGGGTCAGAATTTGGCGTCTACAACATGAAAGCATGGATCCATCCTGCCTTGTATCAACGGTTCAGGCTGGTGGTGGTGTGGGGAATATTTTCTTGGCACTCTTTGGGCCCCTTGGTACCAATTGAGCATCGTTGCAACGCCACTGCCTACCTGAGTATTGTTGCTGACCATGTCCATCCCTTTATGACCACAATGTACCCAACTTCTGATGGCTACTTTCAGCAGGATAATGCGCCATGTCATAAAGCTGGAATCATCTCAGACTGGTTTCTTGAACATGACAATGAGTTCGCTGTACTCAAATGGCCTCCACAGTCACCAGATCTCAATCCAATAGAGCATCTTTGGGATGTGGTGGAACAGGAGATTCGCATCATGGATGTGCAGCCGACAAATCTGCGGCAACTGTGTGATGCCATCATGTCAATATGGACCAAACTCCCTGAGGAATGCTTCCAGCACCTTGTTGAATCTATGCCAGGAAGAATTGAGGCAGTTCTGAAGGCAAAAGGGGGTCCAACCCGTTACTAGCATGTGGTACCTAATAAAGTGGCCGGTGAGTGTATATGGGGATTATTAGGAGGCCATGATGGACAGAGGCCAAGGGGCAAATTTGGCCAGGATGCCGGGGTTACACCCCTACTCTTTCGAAAGACATTCTGGGATTTTTGTGACCACAGAGAGTCAGGACCTCGGTTTAACGTCTCATCCGAAGGACATTGCTCTTTGACAGTATAGTGTCCCCATCACTACACTGGGGTGTTAGGACCCACACAGAGCACAGGCCTTTTCACAGGCCACCCTGCTGGCCTCACTAACACCTCTTCCAGCAGCAACTTGGTTTTCTCAGAAGGTCTCCCATCCAGGTACTAACCAGGCTCAGCCCTGTTTAGCTTCAGTGGGCAACCAGTCTTGGGCTACAGGGTGATATGGCTGCTGGCAATGAGTGTGTGTGTGCGACACGTATTATCAGGGCTGTGAAGGTCCATGGACACCTCACCACTCATCTCCTCACCGGCCGGATGACCCTACCCAACCAGATGAACTGGATAATATCGTGAAAGTTCTGATCCCATCTGACTCCTGACATTATGCTGCCTAACTCATAATCATACACTGTTCATTCGTTGGCCAAAGGAGGACTGGCCCCCCGACTGAGCCTGGGTTCTCCCAAGGTTTTTTTCTCCATTCTGTCACCTGATGGAGTTTTGGTTCCTTGCCACTGTTGCCTTCGCCTTTTGGCTTGCTTAGTTGGGGACATTTAATTTTCAATTGAACAATACTATTACAACATTGTTTTCCTGTTATCTCTGTAAAGCTGCTTTGAAACAATTTGTATTGTAAAAAGCGCTATATAAATAAAGGTGACTTGACTTGACGTGTGTGTGTGTGTGTGTGTGTGTGTGTGTGTGTGTGTGTGTGTGTGTGTGTGTGTGTGTGTGTGTGTGTGTGTGTGTGTGTGTGTGTGTGTGTGTGTGTGTGTGTGTGTAAGCTACTGGACGTCTAAAATTTCCCTTTGGGATGAATAAAGTATATATCTATTAATCTATCAAATGTCATTTAAAATAATTAAAAACAAATATTTAAAGTAAGCATCAATGTAGTGTAGCAAGACGGGTCAATTATATTAAATTGTAAACTAAAATATCAAACATCGAGCAATTCAGTGAAACAAATTTCTAGCTGTATAGGCAGAGGATGCAGACTTGGAGGATCTGTCTGTGTGAGTAAGAATAGTCTTTCAGGACAGTCTTTATATACCTGTCTGACACAGAGGAAACTATTAATGAAAATTCAACAAATATCTTATTTTGTCATTGGATGAACAACCCAGACAGGTTTCTGATTTGTCAATGAAATGACTTGAGCCACACCCCTTTGATGAAAAGGGTAATGAGGGTTGGAATGTTAGCACGTTAGCATATTAACTGATACTATGGAAATGGACCTTATATCCATACAAGGCCTTAACTATATTAAATAAAAAATTAATTAAAAACAACTATTTAAAGTAACTATCAATGTAGTGTAGTAAGAGTATTGTGCTGTGTAACCTAAAAGCTGTTCTGATTGACTAGGACAATCTCGACGTGTTAAAATAGCTTAAAATCGTTTTTTAGGGTTTCCCTATTCAGGGCTAAAACAGGTAATGTATCCCAAAAATGTCAATGTTAACATTCAGATTCATATTCTGCACATCCAGATCTTTCAGAAAAGCATGATTTTGTCAGGGGAGGGGGTTGGGGTGTATGATAGGCGAATCTAGGTTGTGGCCTATGCATGAAATGGGCTCATTATATCAACATAAAGCCTTACCTATGTTAATTTTAGACACCTACCAATAAGCAGCATGGTAGATATTTGACCTAAGTCATCATATGTTAAGGTTGAGTGTGTATTGAGTCACCTAAAAGCTGTTCTGATTGACTAGGACAATCTCGACGTGTTAAAATCGCTTAAAATCGTTTTTTAGGGTTTCCCTATTCACAGGCCTAAAACAGGTAGTGCAACCCAAAATTTTCAATGTTAACATTCAGATTCATATTCTACACATCCAGACCTTTCAGAAAAGTATGGTTTTGTTGGGAGGTGGGGGGGGGGGGGGGGTGGGTGCACGGTAGGCCTATGTAGCTCGCCGCCTAGAACAAGTGCATATCTAACATCCAAAAAGCCGGGCTGAATAAGCAAACACTGCTGCTGTACTCCCAGCATATAGCTGGACCCTCAGTCACTCCTCAGATATTAAATACAGACATTGTCTATAATCATGAACACCAGGATATGCATTCGTTTTTTATAAAACTATAATTTCCAATTCCTTTCATAATAAACGAAGATGGATGGTAAATCCATTCCTTTCACTACCCCATTATAGACCCTTTAGGTTCAAAACACAATGATTGTCAAACTAAGGGGCTGTTTACACCTGGCCACTTCATGCGTTTTCTCAGATCGGATAGATATCCGATTTATCAAAACGATTCCATTTACACCAGGTCACATGAATGTGTTTTTGCGAAACGGATATAAATCCGATCTTCAATTCCCGCCGTATATGCAGATTTAAAGGAGTGCACGTCTCTGAAAGCAACAGTTATGAGCTGCATTTTATTGTTCATCGGCTAATTTCAATATCAAAGACAGCAATAAGAGAGAGCGGCAACAGCCCTGGTAAGATCATTTCGTTTCTTTACTTTTAATGAAGATGATTGTGTGTTAAGCGTCTGCGACTTACTTTCACTTTGATTTACGATAGTTTGCACGTATGGCAGTGACTTGATGAATAGACGCTCAGCTGCTCATCTGCGGTAGTGTTGCAGTAGCGTCGTCATATCACACCGTCCGCTCTCAGGTCCAGGGTTAGGGTTAGGGTTAGTCGCCATCACAGCCGTTACATTCTGTGAAGTGAGTGGCACAAAACAGGAAGACATGAGACAGCTTTTATTCTCTTTTCAAGGTTCCTTCTCACCCGCTGTACTTTTCCCCCACTCAGATAAGGTCCCCACTGCTGTTCAGTTTCTACTTAAGGACACAAACTGCTGGAATAAACTAGCCAAATCTGACCATTCCTAAGGTCAAGATGTCCTGTCCCATATATTCCTGAAACGTCACGCACAAGCACGTACACACATATGTGACCAGACACGGAAAGTAGGGACACAAGTCGGTTCTGGGGCATTTTGAGTTATTCATAGATTCTAAAAGTGTAGTCTCCAAGCTTTCCAACGATGCGTAACACATGGAAATCTGATAATATTTGGAGAAGTTGTGGCCATTTGAAGGTAGCCACTCAAAATAACTAAAAGCGGAGAAAACTTCCTGTAAAGATCTGCAGTTCTCACCTCTCTCTGGCGCTGGGAGTGAAAATAGCGCTCATTTACATCTCATTTAGTTCTTCATGTCGACTATTTCTTGCACTAACAGTCCTAATTTAAGTGAACATGATATCTTTTCTCCCTTAGAATAAGTTGTGCAGTGGTTGTGCTGAACCAGCTGTGATTCTTAAGGGGGGCACCATTATTTAACTGATACATTTTTATAAGTTTACTTCCTTTAGATCTATTTTTAATGTAAGTTAGTGTCTTGAACCACAGAAAAATGTCCACCCTTTCTCTCCCCCTTACAATCAAACTATTACTGTGCCTTTAAGATGTAGTTATGTCAGTATGGTGACCATATGTTAATGATGTCACCATTACCACCAATCACAAGATTGCTATTTCAAATGCATTCAGATCTGCTCAATTTTCTTCATCAAATAATCATGAAAAATACAATTGTATCAGTTTCCACAAAAATATTGAACGACACAACTGTTTTCACATTGATAATAACAAAAACTGTTTCTTGATCACCAAATCAGCATAATAGAATCATTTCAGAAGGATCATCTGACACTGAGGACTGTAATAAATTACATTTTAAAATACATTAAAAAGATAAAAAAAGGTTATTTTTAGTTGTAATAATATTTTACAATATTATTGTTTACAATAATTTTGATAAATGCAGCCTTGTTGGTGAAAAAGCGACAACAACAAAAAGTACATTTAATTAATCGTATTGATCCTTATGCCTAGGATGAAGAATTCAAGAGGACTCGCAGACAGAGTCTGCTTTCTTCTGACGTGGAAAACCTGGAGCCCACCACACCAGAAAAGCAAACCTACAGAAACCCCTCTGTCCTCTGCTGTTGCACTGGGTAAAATTGAATGGGGCTGTTTTCTGCTAATTTTTATTGACAGAATTGCGTGCAATCCAATCCAACTGTAAATAGAATGCTCAAAATAGTAGTAAAAAAAATGTTTCTTGGTTATGTGAACATTTCCCTGTCCAATAAATCTGAGAGCCTGATCACAAAACCGACAGTCTCACCATTAAATCCGTATGCCAAACACAGTTATAACGATGTTCTCATTATGATTTTATGTAGCCCATATGACAAACTTGCACTAAACCGTATTTTCCTTTTTTCTCCAATCATATTTTAAGCATTTCTAATCCATCATGATGAACAGTGAACATCTGAAGAGTCTCAGCTGGAGGAAATACATTATTTATCGGCTTTAATATATCAGCAACATTTTCTTACCGGGCCGATAACGATAATATTAAAAAGGAACATACAGTATATCGGCCGATACTGATATAGTCGAGCATCTCTACTTCACATATCTTGAAATGTATTAATTACGGTCAAGACTTTGTTTTTGCTAGGTCGTTGTGTGCTGTGAGTGATTCTGTAGATAATCCAGTGTCTGACTCTAGCAGGGTTTCTGCGGGGTAGTAAAAGGTAGTAAATTAAATTATGCCAAATTAAGGCCAGTAAAAAGTAGTAAACGTCATCTGACGAGGTAGTAAATTTTCGAAGCCCCATCTAACTGGGTCTATATGGTTTTCAATTAGTATTGACAATATACGAGATTCCATTTTTTCCCAAAAAATAAGGCTGTCTATGAAGTAAATATGTCTTAGTGGAATATTAAACGCAATATAGTAACACAATTTAGCTGTGGTGCGCGAGCACTGGAAACGTGCAATAGATCGCAGATGCGCGAGCTGGGTCATCACAATGAGTCATCTAGCTTATTATTATCGTTGCTGTAACTGACGAGAGAGAGAGCGCGCGGGCGCACTTCTGTTAAATGCTCCTGATCGTTCACTCAGCACGTGTTATTTGGATTAAAACTGAATCGTATATAAGTAAAGTAAAACATGACCTGTTACCTGATTTATGTATAACGAGTGGTTCCCTACATTATTACTGGACGTGTGCATATCAAGAAGTTCCATGAACGCAAACATCCAAAGCGCGTGCCCCGCAAACCAGCGCCTCAGCGCGCAAATACTAAATTAAATTGTCTTTCACGTCACAAAATTATGTAAAAACTCAAGACTTGTGAGTACGATCAGCAGTTCTGCCGAGCCAGCGCCGAGAAGACGACAGTGTAAACAGTGACATTACGTGCAATGTTAATGATGTGAATATTTTCTAGAAATAAACATTTCAGATACAGCATATTCCTTTTTCATTAATTCTAGCACCCAACAACACAACCAGATGACATTTAATAAAAATAACAACATTTTAAGCTACTTATTATGTAGCCGAATCTGTGCTGGTTTGTATTGGCCGCTGCAGTTTTCCCTTCGTTTTGCCTCCAGCTAGCGCCGTGACGTAACTGTGACGTCGGCAGGAAATTGGTCTATACTACTACCTAAAAGTATGTACTCTTTTTGTGAAGAAAAAGTACTTGAGTACTTTTGAGTGTGTAGCAAAAGAGTAAGCAAGCTTTGGGACATACTACTTCCTGTCTTTAACGGACCTGTCGCGTGCATCCTATCACCGTAAAATACCCTGTCAATCATCTCGTCACAGTTAAAATCCTGTTTAAAAATGTTTTAGCACGTAACGTTCACCTACCAGTCGTGGGTCTTTCATGAGGAGACTCTCCTCATGTGTTTGCAATTTGAATATAATGATGCATTTAAAAGTTAATGGCTAAACGTATCTTTACAAAAGATCACAATGCTTGCTGCACATGCAATATAATGTCGACAACATTGAATAAATACATTTTCGTCAGGTTAGATACTGATAATTAATCACTCAAACCACTTTATCTAAACCTCTCTACACAACCGCCGGACTCGCGCGTCCTCCATGTGTCTGTAGTTTTTCAACACTTTTCACTCGTGTTTGTAGTTCTAACTGAATCCTCGTCCAGCGCGTGATGGGTTGTGGGCAATATCAGCCGTTAGAGTGCGCATCGATCTACACTTCGGATTCTGACCGGAAAAAGTAGACCGTCCGGGTATCTTTGGAACACTCATTTCAACATACTATGATTTGGGACGTACTAATTCTATTTTCGAATACTATTTAGGACGGATAGTATGCGAATTGGGATGCAGCATAGATCACAAATCAATGGTGGTGTCACAAAACATGCTGTTCTCCCTACATAGATCGCATTTTCGGGCAAAGGTGGTGTTGTGTTGTATTTAGGGCATTTTGGCCGTATAGGACCCGTTCTTGCGTTCTTACAACACGTGTCAAATTAAAAACAATTGAACGTTTAAACTCTATGAATTGTGTCACTGCACTCCCGTTAAACGCAATCGACGTAACAATGACGCACATCCATGCTGTCTAGTAAGGCACCTTCTTAGGTTTTGACGGATAGTATGCGAATTGGGACGCAGCAACAGATCCCGCTGTGTTCGCTGTTTGAGCTTCTGATGAGATCGCATAATTTAGTGAATGACATGCTTTATGAGTGATGATTTCTATTCAAAATAACGAACGTTACAGATTAATTTTGCACTCCTGTTATAAATTAAGAAATTAATGTCACTGCAAACCAGTTTTATCATAAACAGTGGTCAAATATCAAAGCTGGAATTTTAGTTCATTCATTCATTCATTCATTCATTCCATTCATTCATTCATTCATTCATATCAAATCTTTCTAATGATGCTCAGTTTGTCCAGATCAAATAAGTAACAACAATAATCTGGGGCCGTCTGTGATCATTGCCAAGAAAGGGGTTAAATTAGTGTTTTTGGTGGTCTAGTTCGGTAGGTGGCGCTGTCACAGAAAACTAGGGTCCTGAAACTGTGGTCCTAAAACTGGGGTCCTAAAACTGCAGCCTCCGGTTGTGCAGGAATACCCTTCTCGGAAAATCAGTAGATTACCGAGCATAATCTCCATCTGCTGTTAGTCGATCTCACCAGCAGGAGGCGCAAGCGCGTGTTGTGGTTGTTGACGAAGATAGAGCAGTTAGAGGAGGGGCGGAGCCAGACGATGTAAACATTCGGGGCTTAGCCCAAACCAAGGGCATATATCTATTTTTATTATGTGGGGGTGCTGTCTCTAGGGGGGTACGGGGGTATGCCCCCCGGGGATTTTTTTTTAAAAAATAAACCATTAAATGGCACTTTCTGGAGAGTTTTGGGCAAAGAAATTGATAAATTGAGTATTATATGAAATGTGAAAAACTGTAAGGTTAAGAGCATATACTTTGCATAGTTGTAGAAGATTTAGCGTTTACATTACTGTTAATCAGTCATCACTTGATTAATCAGTAAACACGTGACGTAACGGCGACCAAAAGTGACGTCAGTATTGGTCGTGGGTTCGTCACGTCACCAAAAGACTATGGCTGCGTTCCAAACCGCATACTTCCCTACTATTTAGTATGGGAAAAAGAGTAGGCGAGCGAAAAAGTATGTATGAATCCAAAAGAGTAGGCGAGAATTACCTGGGTGACGTACTAATTATCGCGAGATTCGGACTTAAGTGCGCTCGAATATGCCTACTTTCCTACTATATAGTAGGCGAAAACAGTATGTGAAAGAAGCAGTACGTTCGAAACATCAGTATTCATAAAAGAGTAAGCGAGAAGTTCCCGGATGGCTTACTGCTTCCGGCCCGATTTTTGAGTGCAGTCCGATCATAGACAGTATAAGAAATGGACAGGAGGAGTGATGGAGGGTCTCACGTGGGCAGGAGGAGTGATGGAGAGTCTCACGAGGGCAGGAGGAGTGATGGAGGGTCTCACGAGGGCAGGAGGAGTGATGGAGGGTCTCACGTGGGCAGGAGGAGTGATGGAGAGTCTCACGAGGGGAGTGATGGAGGGTCTCACGAGGGCAGGAGGAGTGATGGAGGGTCTCACGAGGGCAGGAGGAGTGATGGAGGGTCTCACGAGGGCAGGAGGAGTGATGGAGGGTCTCACGAGGGCAGGAGGAGTGATGGAGGGTCTCACGAGGGCAGGAGGAGTGATGGAGAGTCTCACGAGGGCAGGAGGAGTGATGGAGGGTCTCACGAGGGCAGGAGGAGTGATGGAGGGTCTCACGAGGGCAGGAGGGAGTGATGGAGAGTCTCACGAGGGCAGGAGTGATGGAGGGTCTCACGAGGGCAGGAGGAGTGATGGAGAGTCTCACGAGGGCAGGAGGAGTGATGGAGAGTCTCACGAGGGCAGGAGGAGTGATGGAGGGTCTCACGAGGGCAGGAGGAGTGATGGAGGGTCTCACGAGGCAGGAGGAATGATGGAGGGTCTCACGAGGGCAGGAGGATGATGGAGGGTCTCACGAGGGCAGGAGGAGTGATGGAGGGTCTCACGAGGGCAGGAGGAATGCTCATGGGAGGGGGTCTCACGAGGGCAGGAGGAATGATGGAGGTCTCACGAGGGCAGGAGGAGTGATGGAGGGTCTCACGAGGGCAGGAGGAATGATGGAGGGTCTCACGAGGGCAGGAGGATGATGGAGGGTCTCACGAGGGCAGGAGGAATGATGGAGGGTCTCACGAGGGCAGGAGGAATGATGGAGGGTCTCACGAGGGCAGGAGGAATGATGGAGGGTCTCACGAGGGCAGGAGGAGTGATGGAGGGTCTCACGAGGGCAGGAGGAGTGATGGAGGTCTCACGAGGGCAGGAGAGTGATGGAGGGTCCACGAGGCAGGGGAGTGATGGAGGGTCTTCCCCCAATGCCTCATTCATGGCATGTACCACTTCAGGCTGCTTGGCCCTCATCCATGCTCCCCTGTCTGCGGACATTTCAGATCCTGCAAAAATGCACAAGCATGATACAAAAGCAGTCATTTTAACGTCACAATATTTAATCATTTAATTTCTGTATTAGAAGTAACAAAATTATCTTACTTTGTATTTTTGTTTAAGGTTTTCCCTTTTTTTTTTTTAAATAAATGCCGCCGTCACCCTGCCTTGCAGGTCCTGCTCCACCACAAAAGATCTGCAGCAAATGCAGAGAAATTAAGGATCAAAAAGTGCTGTAATATCTCTGTTGAAATATACTACAAATAAACAATTAAACGTTTCTATGGGCGTTGTAATGTCACAGCAAATAACCCGGACATTTATGCAGCAAAACTAAAAAATGTAGTTATAAGGATATACAGAGGGAGTCTTTTAGCTTCTGAAATAATTTAGAGGTACTTATGGAGGTCAGGATTGATCAGGAGGACGCTGCTTTCCTCCAAACAGATTGACTCTATGAACATGGACATGTGTGAGAGACCTTTTCGACCAGAACACAGAACATCAATTAACAATCAATTAACATTAGGCTACATTCTGACTGATCCTGTCGGCATGTCAATTTAAATATAAAGCTACACTGCTGTGCCCTGTGATTAAATGCGCACAGCGTCTCTTTTAATGTGGACAGCTTCACCCACCCGGAAAGTCACAAAACGTTTTGGCTCGTTTCTGCTTATGGGTGAATGAATCAAGACGCTGTGCGCATTTATGCACGGGGCACAGCAAGAAACTCTGACAGGATCGGTCAGGATGAGCTGACAGCAGCATCTCTTATCATGAAAGTATGTCTTTAAAGTACAAACACAGGCCTACAGTGTTGGGAACGTTACTTTAAAAAAGTAATTAGTTATAGTTACTCACTACTTGTTCCAAAAAGTAACTGAGTTAGTAACTCAATTACTCTATAATAAAAGTAACTCGTTACCAGGGAAAGTAACTATTTGCGTTACTGTTAAAAAAAAAAGTTGCTATATGTCAAAGAATTTGGATTTTTTTTTTAGCAGTTTTCACAAGTCAGTTGAAATGAGTAGAACACACAGGTGTTTGTACATAACTTTATATATTTATTGCACGTCGACAGACAGCAAGAGGTTTATCCTGCACTTAACTTCACTGTACTTATTAACCCACCTCCTCACTAGCTGTGTGAGCCAGGGGTGCGTTCGGATTACACAGTTTATTCAATCAATAAACCCACATAGGCGTCGATTTTGTCATGAGTAATTTTGTACCCACCACTTTTAAAAACAAACAAATAAAATATCTCCATTTAACTAGCATAGCATTAATTTAGTTCGCTATTAAATAAGAGATTTAGCGTTACATTTTTTTGGTTTTGAACTAGGTGTGCAACGGATCAAAAAACTCACGGTTCGGATTGTTTCTCGGATCAAAGTCACAGATCGGATCATTTTTCGGATAAGCAAAAAAATAAAAAAGTCAAATAAACATAAGTTTGTCTTTTTGTTTATTAACACTTTTAAATTATAATATATAAAATCAACTTAAAGTGCACAAGGCATAATTGGAGGAGCCTAATTTTGCTTTTGTTCAGTAACAATTATTGCATATTACGTGTTGCATTTCAGTATTAGAATATTTGTGTTTTGATTGTACCTTTCTTTCTTTGTGTATACTAATTAGATAAATATTCTCTATATTTACATTGAAATATGTTATGTAAAAATTGTGCACTGGCCCTTTAAGAATTTCGACTGTAAGTGAGGTCCTGTAAGTGCGTCCTTTTTCGGAAATAGAGTGGAGTCGAACAGTTTTCTTTACCGCATGATCCGTGATATTTGATTATATTTTGTTTCTTTTCTTTTCTTTGTTTGATTTACTAACGAGTTTGGATTAAAATGAAGAGTTTACATGAAGAAAACGGTGCATGTGAATTGTTTTTTATTGGACACGGAGCGAGGTGACTGGAATTCTTGCGATGCGCACTCACAATAATAATATCTTCTTTTTAGAGATATTAGGGGGGTTGACTGGTTGACTTACCGAAACAGGTTGATCAGGATGCTCTCTGTCTTACATGCGCACACACGCAAGGTCTCTCGCTCTCTCCCGTGCGCGCGCTACACGGTTTAGAGCACAGTATGTTGTTCTGTGTCGCATGCGTTTGACAAGTTTGTACCCCGCACTTCTGAAAATGCACTTCCGAATGAGTCTCTGTCCCCAGCACATTTCAAACCAAACTGACGCCCGTGGTAACGCACCACATTTAACGTCCAGTAACGTTAACGGCGTTGTAACGACGGGAAAAGTAATTAGTTAGATTACCCCGTTACTGAAAAAATAACGTCGTTACCTAACGCCGTTATTTTAAACGCCGTTATTCCAAACACTGCAGGCCTATAGAAATCTATTTAGGCTTGATCCATCAGCGTAGCTACCGTCGTGTTAAGAGGAGCCGAGCTCTCCGTAGTTTGCACAATCTCGACCATTGGATTCCAGCAACAGGAAATAACGTTACTCTTTTACTCACGGATTTGTTTTTCTGGTGCCAAAATGTTTCTAGGTACAAATGAGTTGTAACGGTTACTGTAATTGCGTTACTTTTGTAAGGTGTTACTCGCAACACGCATTTCTACTCTGCACCAGGCCGATAAGCCTGTTCTTCCCGCGTCTCTGTATACTGTTAGGTTATTCTCCATCTGTCACCAATTACTATTATACTATAACATGAAGCTCGCTCCTTATCCTTTGGGTCAATCAAAATAAATGACGCATAGGTAGGAATTGTTTTCTAGGCTACTTGTTTGACTTTTCCATTATGTCACATTCTCCTATTAGTTCTTAAACTGTCATTAAATCAATTTTATAGTACTTGTTTGACTTTCCATTATGTTCACTATTTCTCTATTAGTTCTTTAAACTGTCATTTTAAATCATTTTATAACCATAGAAATTTAGGCTACTTCTGCAGACCTTCCTTTTAAGCTAAATTACGGTTTTCTGAGACCTTGACGGGAAACTGTGTCCCTGTTTAAAAACCCAACCCGTGTTCCAATATTGCTACAACTACAGCAACAACAAGAACAAACCTCGATTCTTGTGTAGGTGGACGAATGGAGCTGGACACCATATGGAGACTTGGTGGCTTTGACGTGCGACACCGATACATGGCTCCCAACTTGTAATTCTGCCACGGCTGCCTCCCTCCACAGGCAGAGAGCTAGGCACCTGCGTTTCCCCCTGTAGAAAGTAACATAATACAATATTTTAACTTCAACACCCCAAATTTGATTTATTTGATTTGAATAAATCAAACATGGGTCTACCTGCTGCAGGGTAATGTTCCGAAGGGGAATGGTCTCTTTCATCTTACAAATCTTTTTCAGAGCAAGCAACTAAACAAGGTGAATTTGTGTGTTAATCATTTGATACCAATATTTAAAGGGGTCATATAATGCCATTTTTGTACAAGTTAATATGAATCTTTATGGTCTAAATGAAAACTTTGTAATATACTTTTATTAAAGGTGAACTAAGTAACTTTTTTACCTTAACCGAACAGCTTTGGAGTCATTGTAATGTTTATATTACTGATTTCGTGTTGAATGGTGGTCGTCTCGCGCCAGCCGGCCGCAGCACCAGGAAGTGTCGCGTGATATCAGGTCTCGCGATGTAACGAATTGCTTTACGGCAAGAAAGATCTGCTAAAATGAGCATCAAACAGAAATAACCCAGCGCCGTGTTCGAGGCGCACATACAATACAGACTGCCGACAGTTCAACAGGGCGCGCGCAGCTCTTAAAGGGGCCACACCTTATTTCCACTCGTTACAGCTTTCATCCTACTGAACAGGTACCGGGATCAGGCCGTGAGTGCAGAGACATCTCTGCGTGTGTGATATTTACGACAGTACAAGTATCCCACAGCGACTGTAGGGGTCACTGTTTGACAAAAACAGAAATCCTGCATAGTGCTACTTTAAAAATTCTCATTAGTATTTTAAGAAAACACTCATTTTACCTGCTCAAAAACAGCTGTTTTCAGCACGCCGTTTCAGTGCATGTGCCTTTAAATGATAATGAGCTTTGCTGACTCCGCCCCTCTGTTCTCTGGGCGCTTTGACACAACGCACGTGGAGTGTTGACTTGACAACAGTTGAGGGTTTATTATGGCAGCGGGATTCTCTCTGAGGACACATCTGTGCAACCGTATCAGTTTGAACCGGAGTCGGACCCGAAACATGATGACGGCCCCGAAGAAGTTCGACAATAAAGGCTCGAACAGGACGTTTCTGAATGGTTGGTTAACAATGTCACTTTGGTCTATTTTTGTACTGGCAGGGTAATGTTAGAGTTGTGAGATACAAACGCTATGTGTTTAACGTTACTAATGTAAGTTATAGGTTAGTTCGTTGACAGATTTATGTTGGAAAAACTTTTTTTTTTTTTTTTGTAAATGTAGGCTTGTCAGTGATGCGTGACGTTATCTCAGTGTTAGGTACAACTATCGTGACTGAAACTGACATGAGGTCATGTCAGTAATGATTCTAGCAGTAGTTGAAGGATCCCTAAGAATTTGTTGTATGTTTATGTTTAGTGCAGTACGAAAATGTTTTATGTTTTAAGAAAACTTTTAAGTACATCTATAGTATTGTAACTGCATTGATATTCCTGTTAATATTCCTGTTACGTTAACTGTAACACCTGCGTACACAGTTTTTAATAACACTAACTATAAAGCGTTTATCATTATAAACGTGGGATTATAAATTATATTGAGAACGTCGTAACGTTACATAGAATACATGCCGTAATGCACCCTGAGTGTAAACATTAGCCACAATCATCGTGAAGCGTGCAAGGGATTTGCAAATGTAACCGGCAGATATAAGGCCATACTAAGGTTGTCCTTCTGTGCTCACCGTACCCTCGTTCCCTCGGCCACGCCCCTAGTTAGCGTGCAAGCGGCTAGCTATTCGCTAGTGTCAAAACACTGTTGCATAAAACTGGCACATCAGGGGGAAAACGGAGCGAATCTCCGTTGTGTACATCTTTTCTAAACTGTTCGCTGTGCTGTTACCTGTGAGAGGTATGTGTCACCACTCCATTTCAATTGAAAACCTGTGGTTTGCACTAGTGGTGTGTAAAATGTAACTGTTTGATAACAGGTATGTGACGGCGTACCAGACGCTTCCGGGTAGCATATTGTTGAGCTACCGAAGGTCTGTGCTGGAAGACGATATATGTACGCGCACTTTGTTTTGCCTTTTGGAACGCCAGTCAAGGTAACATTGGCTGTATGGCTCACAGTAATAACGTTCCTTAGGTAATCTGTTTGTATATGTATGTGTGTGGTAAATCGATTATTTTAATTTGAAATGGGCTATTTTGTATGTAAACAATGCTTGTGTAATTTCTCATGTAGGTTTGCACACGGGGAGATAATTGGAATCCGATTTCCATCTATGTGGAATGTTGTACCCATAGAGGTAAAAGGAAATGTGTTTTTTTTTTGTATTTGTATCACTGAGTGAGTGATCCTGGTTTGAGTCACATTTATTATATGTAATAGATTTTAATTGTGGTTGTTTCTCTCTTCAGAAAAAGTGTCACTGCTGCTTTGCCTCTTGTACATTTGATTTAAGTGATATCCCTGCCTCATTTTTTGTTCTCTTTATTTTTGTGTTATTTCGTTTGCCTATCTGATCTGGGCTGGTTTCCATTTGTTTTCCCTTTTTTTGTGTGTGTTGTTGTTGCATGTCAGCAGTAAGTGGGGTATTGGCTGCCCCAGTAGCTTGTGGTGGTAATGAATGCTAACCTTTTAGATTAGCTGATTGCTGACCTAATCAGTCAGGCTTTAATAGTAACATCATTCTTTTTTTCTCTTTTGAGAATCAGAGGGTTGAAGCTGTGTCGGATCGGAGTCCTCCTCTTCGCGCACCGTATTTGTAGTGGTAACATTCACCTCACCATTTGCAGTGATTATATTTTGTAGTGAGTGTGTGTGTGTGTATGTGTGTGCCTCTGTGTGAATAGGCAATTGAATCAGCAGCACGGGTGGTGTGTCGGTCTCACTCCTCTTCCAGGATAGGTAACTCCTTCTAAACAGCTGATCCATTAAAGCCATTATTCTTCTTGTACATCTTCAAAGTCCTGGTGGCAGCCACTACCTCCCGCTGACCGGCCTATGGGGCCTACTCAGTGTCATCATTCTGAGAAACAAACCCCAGACTGTTTTTACTGCATTATTTAATAAACATTGTTATACTTTTATACGGCAATACTACGTCTCTGTTATTACTTCAGTATCTGTGTCTGGGAGCCCTCTTGTCTCAAGTAAGGTGTTGGAGGTCTACCTAAATTACATCTTGGTGTGAAAGTCCCCAAGTGGCGTAGTCGAGCACCCTAGAGTCAAAACCTTAATCTTATGACTCCTGTGGTCACACAAAGATTGATATAAAGGTTAATAAAACGTTACACTCACTTCACTTCTTTTGAAGGTCCAGCAGGAACACGAATAGTTGGTACCGATTCCTTTTTCAGTAGCAGCTTCTTAGCTAAACCTGATTTATATTGACCCTCGCCTCGTTTATAAAGCAGTCTGGTGAGAAATGATTTGCGCAAACATGAGCGCATTGACGTTGCTCGTCGGAAATATTCCCTTCATAAACAAAACTCAGCCACTGCGTCTTCAGCGGTTCGGATTTAGGAACATTAAAATGACTGCTGTGTTCCTCATTACACCCAAGAACAGAACACCACAATCGCTTAGGCGCCATTCTGCTCCAGTGTATCAACAATGACGAACTATGATTGACATCTCACTCACGAGCGAGGGGGGTCTGTGTTGAAACGCTGCTGTCAATCACATGTCGGGAGGGGCGTGCGAGCTTGTGACGTCACAGGCTCCAACGGCTCGATTTGAGGCAGGGGAAAACATATAAGGAGATTAAAACAAAATCACTGGATGGATTTTTATCATTATATGATGGTTGTGTACAGACACTGCTGACACACATTTTTAGTACAATCAACTTGTAAAAGTGCATGTACCATTATATGACCCCTTTAAGAAATTTGAAAGGCTTTGTTTGTCATGCCTACTATAACAACAAATTATATCTAGGCTACACCATGGTCATTTCACCTAGGCAAAAAAATGTGCTTACCTCTACCACATCTCCCTTCACTGTGATGAGGCCGTCAGCATCTCTACTAGGGCCCTATAAAATCCGTTTTATTTTTTCCCAAATTCCGTTTTATTTTTTCCCAAATTCCGTTTTTTCCGTTTTAATTTTTGCAAATTCCGTTTTTTCCATTTTAATTTTTGGGAATTCAGTTTTTTTTACCCTTTACTGTTATTTTAGTTGTGAAAAGAGTGTGTTAATGTTAATGATTATAATGTACACAAATAAAATAGGCATTTACTCTTAAAATGACAAATAGGCTACTGCATGATGCAACATAACACTGCACTCTAAGAACTTCAAGTAACAACAAAATATGGTTATGAGCTTTAAACTGTCCTGTAAAATATATTATATTAGTTTATTAAAATAAAAGTCACACTCTAGCTGTGTCCCAATGTGCACACTATCCATCCTAAATAGTATGTGACATTAGTAATTGTCAATATATTTCGGGCATAGTATGCACTTGGGACGCAGCTTCTGTCTCTCTCTCGCGTACTGTCGAGTGCGCTCACGGACACACTCGAGCTGCGAGTTTAGGATCACATACTATTTAGGATGGATAGTATGCACATTGGGACGCAGCTTCGGTCTCTCTCGCGCGCTCTCTTGGACACACTCGGCTCTCTCTCGCGCTCTCGACTCGGACACACACACTCGGTCCGGTACCTCATAGACAGACGTGCACGGAGGGGTTTTGTGTGTGTGCGTGCGAGTTTCTTAACTTTTTCTCCGACGAAAGCAGAGCCGCGGAGAGCCGCTTCGCCATGCTTTCAGTGGAAACGCGGCTATTGTTTTGATGCCGTCATGAGCTGAAATGACGGCTGTGTCGCCCAGATTTGTTTCCCCGTCTGCATTTTCCCCAGGCATACGTTCTTCTGCCACACAAAAACCGAATTTCATTCCAAATATGTAAAATTCCGCGAAATTCCGCGTTAACAACTAGATTCCGCGTTAATTGGCCAATTCCGCGATTCCGTCCGCGATTCCGTGATCGCGGAAATTATAGGGCCCTACTCTACTGGTGCAGAGCGGGGTGAGTGGAGAGCAAGGACTTAGCAAAGCCTCCGCCTGCTGCATCCTTATATCCTCAGTGATATTTATTGGGGCACTTCTACAATTTTGCAAACTATGCTGGTTTTATCAAAATACTTAACACAATTCACAAAACCACACACCTAAACTGCAAAATACCTCATATCTCCTGCTAAATGAAGCACTGCAACCAAAACTACATATAGCATTATCAAAATCAAATTTTTACACAAAATGGTACAAACTTCATTCATATTACCAGATTTTAGGAGATGGTCCTCACTGCAGAACATGAAATCCACGGGGAGGAGTCGGATCTGGATTCAACTCCTTCCACCTTACGTACCTAAACCTACCCAGCCCCACCCCCTGATCCCTAAACCTACCCAACCCCACCCCTTAATCTGGATCCGACTCCGCCCCCCGGATCTCGTGTACTGCAATGAGGTTGTTGTAGAAATTTTAATAGTCATTTATTCCTAACAGATATCATAAGGGATTGAACCTATTCAATGTGTAAAAGTATATGTGTGTACGTGCTTGTGTGTGACGTTTCAGGAATATATGGGACAGGACATCTTGACCTTAGGAATGGTCAGATTTGGCTAGTTTATTCCAGTACCAGTTTGTGTCCTTAAGTAGAAACTGAACAGCAGTGGGACCTTATCTGAGTGGGGAAAAGTACAGCGGGTGAGAAGGAACCTTGAAAAGAGTATAAAAGCTGTCTCATGTCTTCCTGGTGCGCGCCACTCACTTCACAGAATGTAACGGCTGTGATGGCGACTGGGCCTTCTTGCAAGAATAAATATTTCTCTTTTTATTAATTTGACTCTGAGTGTCTCTTACGCAGTGATGATGTTTGACAGAAGTTTTGCCACAACAAGGTGCTACTGGATTTTAGTCTAACCGACTACACAATGTTGGGCATAATGAAAAGCACTCTCATCTTTAGTAAGCTTTGCCATAATACTAAAATAGTTCAAATTGTAGAAAGCACAGCAGATATATTTACATTGGCCTGAACAAAAATATGCTCACAAAAAACAGTAAACTGCAAAACAAAATTGCAGAAAAAATAAATATATAAAACAGGCCACATCACAGGCAATATCTTCCCTTGCCAGACATCGAGGGAAGAAGCGCCTTGAGTGCCTTATCCATCCCTGAATCACACCAACATCAATCTCATCACATGCCTCTTCCATGGCCTGCACAAGAGCCTGCGCACACAGGTCTGCCGGTCGTATACCTTCCACCGCCATGCTGAAAATAACTCTTCTAGGGGTTCAGAAATGGTGAGTATAGTGGGAGGTATTGCATGAGAAATGGTGGGTGGACAGCAAACCCGTTGTGGACTCAAGACATACATTTCTTGAGACGGCGCCGTGTTTACGGGAAAAAAATTTGAAAGAGGAAAAAAAAAAGATAGGATAGGGAAAGCTCTGCTTCGCGTGGATGTGGCCTAAGGTTGCTCTGATTTCATTTGAAAGTGGTTGTCTTCTTTGGCCATGAACACCTCTACCAGCTCTACACCTACCTCTCACTCTTCCTCCTCTCATTCCCACCCTCTTCCTCCTCCTCCTCCTCTTCTTCTTCCTCCTCCTCCTCTTTCTCTCTTCCTCCTCTTCTTTCTCTTCCTCCTCTGTTGTTGTAAAAAAAAAGGTACTCACCTGTGGTCTTTTCATACTGCTTACATCCTGATTGAAGTGTTAACCATTAACCATTGAAGCGTTTGGCCAGCTGGCACATGTATTAACCAATTAGCTCATGTAGTGTCATTTTAAATGGCAGTGTTTTGAAATGGCAAACATGTGACTATGTATGTGACTAAAGCAGAAACTGTGTTTAGACTTTTGGAGACTTTAGAAGAGGTTTTGCTCTCTGTGTGTCAGTTTAAATAATTGAGCTGTGCATGTCAGTTTAGTGTGTTAGCAATTGGAAAAAACTGTAATGTTGAGCAAAAAAGGGGAGACTGCCCCCTTAACGTATGCCCCTGGACGACATAGCTTACGCCCTCCTTAAATTTGTCTGAAAACTCCTCATAAACATTTATTTTTACTACTGAATCGGAAATGGCCGCCACTTTGTTGACCTTAGTCATTGCTGGTCTTGCCCCATCCGAGTCAAACTGCCAGGACACTACCTTCGGCAGTTCTGTTGCTTTTACCACACAGATATGTAGTGGCGGGGGCTTAAAATATGGTGTCGCGGGCTTACTCCACAAGAGACTTCTTAGTGCCATTCTGAAATGATAAAATAAACACAAAGTTAAAGTGTAGGATGTAGAAAAGCTAGCATTCGACATTTGTTCAGTATTTTACCAATATACCAATAGTTAAGAACTCTCTCCCTCCACCGTGATGAGGCCCTGTGTGTCTCTGCTGGTGCAGAAGGAGAGCGTCAAAGCCTCAGCTTGCTGCCTTAAATCCTCTGCAATGTTTATGGGGGCACTTCTAAAAAACAAAGTGTTCTTATTAATATTTAGGAAATAAGAATGGCCACACAAGAGTCAAATTGCCAGGCCACCACCCAGGACAGCTCGCATACCTTCACCACACAGATGTGGAGTGGCGTGGGCTTAAAAGTGTGTGTCAGGGTGTAAGCACTGCATGCGCGAATTAGACAATGAGGCAGCTCAGCTCACCCGTTACGCACGACGGTGGTCTACATTGTGACTGACTTGAGTCCACGGCGCACACGGTCGTACTACCATGGTACCTCGCCAGCACGTGAGACACATTGAGGCATTCTCAATGGGTCTCTAATGTGGAGAACCTCTTCAGATGCCCGGTTACCCATTGGCTTCTGAAACTCCTGTAGAATGAGATGAGATGATTGTGTATAACAGCCGGTGTTATGCCGGGTTTTGCATGCACCTCGCAACTAGTAACGCTAATTCATGCTGAGAAAAGATGTGGATGCAAATCTCGGCAGGTGGCCTGCAACATCTGTTCTGCCGAATTATGCACCATCCACCTATTCAGACACTTTGCTTAGAATTATAAACGACTCTAAGCGTTCATAAAATATATAAGCCTACTTCGAATCATTTCTCACCATTGATGAACAAGCAATCAAACAACAGCTGTTGTGCATAACAATGACTATCTTTCATCTCATTGTACAGACACGTGCAACCACTCATTTGATTTTAATTCAATTATTATGAATTGTAAATGTCAAAAGCATTACGAATTACGAAAATTATTACGAATTTTAATTTAATTTTTTTATTTTGATTCTTTCATTTAAATGACCTTTTAACTGGGGATGAGTATTTACTGTGTATGTCATTTATATCCTGTTTATTTCTTCCTTAAATTTCAGTGGTGGAAGAAGTATTAATTTATGTTGAAACACTTAAGAGTGCAGGGCCTTGACACAACAGACCAGAGTAGGTACATTCATTTATTACATTAATTTAAAAAATCCATATATAGGCTACTGTTTAAATGTTGACTTTTATTGGGAGTTATCTCTCAACATTCCAACGGCCCGCCCGCCTGCTCAAAGCTAAAATCCTCGTGATTCGATCCAAGTAAACCATTTCATGATACAATCACCACGGCGGGCACAATCAGCGCCTCTCGATGTGTCCCAGGCGCTTTGGACGGACGGAGAAAAACGTTCCAGCTTATCCCCCTGTGCCAATGCAACAAAGCCGAGGGAATTCTTAACGTGGAGGCAGAGGTGATAGAGGTCAGTTAATTATTTTGAGTTCAGAAAATGTTCATAAAGTGGTTTTGTCAGTGATGATTAATGAGAGCTAAACAACAAGATGAATAATTATAATAATAATAATAATTCATTACATTTATATAGCGCTTTTTCTAGGCACTCAAAGCGCTTTACATAGAAGGGTGGGGGGAATCTCCTCAACCACCACCAATGTGCAGCATCCACTTGGATGATGCGACGGCAGCCATATTGCGCCAGAACGCCCACCACACACCAGCTTACTGGTGGAGAGGAGACAGTGATGAAGCCAATCAGTATATGGGGATGATTAGGAGGCCATGATGGACAGAGGCCAAGGGGCAAATTTGGCCAGGATCCCGGGGTTACACCCCTACTCTTTCGAAAGACATCCTGAGATTTTTTGTGACCACAGAGAGTCAGGACCTCGGTTTAACGTCTCATCCGAAGGACAATTATGTATTAATTCATAATTATTCATCTTGTTGTTTAGCTCTCCGAAAAAGGTAGGCTAGCTACAGGTCGGGAGAGAGACCGTACCGCTGATAACTGCGACTTTGGAGCAGATAGGTTAAAATTGCATTTATATGATTGAGGTCAGCTACTTCTCGATAGACACATGTCAGGACCATGGACAGCTTCAGGGGAGCGAGGCAGATATAGAGCATCACAGTCCCGCCCACTGCCCAAGAGAGCTTTGGTGCCGGAAGTAAATTTCCCATTCATTTCTCCCATTGATGTTTGGAAAAATCCATATCTAAAGAGTTTTTTTTACAGCATGTCTGAGGATAACCAGCTACGGCTGAACTCATAAGCATACAACATATCATTTCGAGTGAAAAAACGAAGAGAAAATCCAAAAAAAGTCAAAGGTACAAGACTGTGTACATATTTTCATTTCCAAGCGAAGGAACTACTCATCCCATAAACCACCGCGCTTCAGTGAAGGCGACTGAAGCCACAACCGCGAAAGAGCCTTTTGAGCGACTTCCAAATCTGACGATGACCACGCAAACTTTTCCTCCACTGAATTTTATATAGTGAATGTGCAGGGAAACTCCTTTTCCTCGATTTACTGAAGCTTATGTGTAAAACGCATTTGCATCTGCACAGCTAGCACATTCAGCAGCTAGCCCTACATCATTACACGATCTTCAGTCTTCACGGACCTTCGCGGGGTAACCAGACACTTACACGACTTCCACCAATCAGATGCATCACTGTGGGCTTGTGGGATTGTTCAGGATTGTGGGTAATGAAGTACTTATCCAAGACATTGCGAATAAAAGGCATTTATCTCAAAACAAGGTTAGTGCCCCATGAACTTTTGGCGTTTATATGAGCGTTTATATGAGCATATACAATCACTTAGTACAGCCGTAGCTGGTTTTAAGTCTACCATGTATGGTTACGTTTTTATGGCTAATACCCCAATTGTCAATGGAGAAATTGTATTGAATTCTTACTTCTGGCACCGGCTGTGGGCGGGACTGTGATGCTCTATAGCAGGTGTGCCCAACCCTGCTCCTGGCGATCGACTGTCCTGCACAGTTTATCTCTAACCCTGATCAAACGCACCTGCCTTTAATTTTCAAGTAATCCTGAAGACCTTAAATGGTTGTTAAGACCTTAATTGAAGACCTTCAGGTGTGTTTGATTAGGGTTGGAGATGAACTGCGCAGGATAGTCGATCGCCAGGAGCAGGTTGGGCACACCTGCTCTATAGCCTATAGACCTTATGGAGCCCCACCCCTTGTCAGCGCTGCGCTCGTTGTCTTTTGTCTTCCGGTCTGTATTTTCACAGTGATCTTGCCTATTTATGAATGAACGGCTCGTTTTAAAATCTTCCTGAGTAGGCATGATGGGAGGGAGTAAAAAAAAGTCTGAAAAAAAAAAAATCCACGAAAATTCCCCCCATGTTGAAAAGCAAGTGGTTGGACTATTATAACACACAAACAAATCATCCTCCTGGCGACTTTTTTTCTTTCAAAAGCGACCGAGGCGGACACGCTGACGGGGAGGCTAAAATCCATTGACACATGTTGGTCACCAGAGCGTCTCTTAACGCATCGGGAGAGTGAAGGTTACTCACTGCACAGCCTCGTTGGCTTCCGTCACACTAGCATCAAGTCTAGCGACTTTTACTGGTGTTATTGGAGACTTCTGTGGTGTTTAGAGACTCGAAAGCACGTATCACTCTGCAGTTACTGTGCTCAACATGCAGCGAGTGCCTTTCTTAACCTGACTAAGATTACAGTTATTCTGAATTGCTAAAACAAATTTCTTGAAACCATCACTCACTTTCTCAAAACCTTAAACACAAAACCACACTTTCACACCACATTCACAGAACCACTGACTCTTCTGGCAAAATCAAACAATTGCCTCAAAACCATTTTACCTGTGCTCAAAATCGTCACGCAGAGCCCTCTCGATAGGCTGCTGCTGTTGCCGCAGGGCAGCCAATAGGCGCGCGAGCTGTCTCGCCTATGTCTGCTTGCTGCCGCAAAGCGTTTTACATTAATAAAAAATTAAGGATAATTTTTGGCTTCAATATCTCGTGGAAAAGAGTTTTCCCCATAGCGTAAGATATTACGCAGCACTCGTTCCCTCTCTAGAGAGAACCGAGGTTACGTTAGTAACCGAGTACGTTTTCTGGATCAGGCCTAAAAGACCCGTGACTAAAACTTTTGTGTCAAAGTATCGGTGTAGACGGAATAAAAAATTAATCATCATGTTGTTTAGCCACATATATAAAAAAATGAATCATCATGTTGTTTAGCCACATATATAAAAAAAATGAATCATCATGTTGTTTAGCCCTATATATATAATAACTGTGTATCTATGACTGTGCTGTGAAATGGGCAATAGCTAGACAAGTTTGCAGTATAATAGTTTTATAGGTAACAGAAAAACAGCAATACTCATCTTTCATGTCGATGTTTCGTAGATATAGCTGAAAGCTGTTCTAAAAGGAATATCTCATGTAAAAAATATCTGTTCATGTTTTTCATAAATTCCTATATGTTTGACCACGCTCGGAGACTATAGTTTTTGCAAACTGTACAAAAACAAAAAGAAGCAAGATGTAAACGGCCTAATTGACTATATAAAATGTCAATTACAAACATACTAAACTGATCACAAGTGGCTTTTCTGTATGCCTCATGTTGTATTTACTTTTTAGCAAGTTGATCACTAGAATTTACTTTTGTGCAATTTTATCTGGGTAGTCAGATGTGATTCTGTTTTTGCATTAATACTTTGTGTATTTATTATAAACGGTGCTTTTCACCCGTTTTCTTAGTGATTTGGTCTTTTGAATTCATGTATATAGCTAGACCATAGTCTTTACAAGAGTATGGTAATTTGCATCACTACATCGTTACAAAACATGTTGGCGTGTAAAAATACACCCAAAGATTTAAGCACAGCTATTTACACACATACTAAGCAGGATAATATCTAATTGTAGGTTGTGAACACACCATTATCTGTTTATTTGGGGTCAGAGTGCAATTTTTGAAAAAAAAAAAAAATTGTGCTGGATGTTGAAGTAAAGGTAATAGTTAATAACAAATACTTTAAATCAACATGAAACCCATAATATTAATATAATTACAGTTTGAAAATTACTTCCATAATATTTTCCTTTGGTAAAGCTATGACCGTATCACATTGCCTGTTTTTTTAGGAATACAAACTTTGCCATTGTTTATTATGTGCAATATATCATTATATGGCCAGTTTGGTTTCTTCTTACTTGTACAATATACTTGGTTCTCGATACAAAAATTAAAACTCCATCACCAATCAATTTTTAAAAACATTTTTTATTTTTTTTAATCTGTTTAAGTACATAATGCCAGACAATAGTCTACAACAGTTGTTATTGCAATAGGCTACAAGAGTCCAGCAGTTCCCTCATCTTCATCTGGTGTGTTGGATTCGCTCGCACATTTGTAACTGATTCATTAAGCAATCAAGATTGTCAATTATTGATCAATGTTCTTCACTTTTTTCAACCAACTGACTGGTGTTCGCTTTCAGAAACCTTTGATGATCTGAGAATATAAAAATTAAAACATTAACAGGAAAAAGGAAAATGAAGGCAAAATGGGGAAGAATATAAAGATTGTATTAACCTGTTTCTCTTCTTTCCCAGCATCCCCTTTTGGGCAGTATTTGGCTTTGATAAAATCTGCAGTAAATAAATAAGTTTGATAAGTCTGCAGTAAAGGCTATAGTAATAGTTACAATTCTGAGTCTGAATAATCCAGGAGCATGACACTAAATAAAATAAATTCTACAAAACTCGATCCAATAGTACCAAAAACATAAAAAAAAATCTGTATTGCAAATTTACACGTGCCAATGTTAGACCAGAATGTAACCTTCCTTAAAATTGGTCCCAAATAGTTAACTACGACTGATTAATTAAGATTAATTTTATACATTACATAGGCGAAAACTGTTTTAATAGTTTCTCGTGTATTACACTTACAATATGCCGGCACATTTGGTTTGGCAGAAGTCATATTGATCTCAAAGGAGCCATGAGTTAAACCAGTTATGATCGGCGAAAACACATGGCCATCATCAGATGCAGAGATTTTGCCTGTTTACATAAAATATCTGTCAGTTCATCCGTCAATTGTTCATAATACATAGAGTGCAACAGTGCCTCCCCCCTTTTTCATTCTTATTTCCCATAGTGATTTAATATATATATTAGCTTTCACGCATAGTGGTCACTACAGTGGACAGCTATTAAAAAAGCATTTTCTTGAATTTGCAAGGGTTTTGATGGCAAAGTTGCACATCAATCTCTTCAGTGGACCCTGGTGCATCATCCTATACATTGCAACCAAGTTGCAAGATGTTGTGTTTCGAGTTTTCCCCCCTCCAAACCAAGATGGCCAATGGTCAGTCAGACATGCCAAGTTGCTCCGGAATATCCACCCATTCCTTCTATCCTAGGAGACTCTTGTAGGTAAAAAAAATATTGCAGCATCAAGCAATATGTAATGAGTCATATGACAGTAAAAATTTCCAAGATTTGATTTTAGATTGGGAGAAAAATCAGATTTAATACCTGTCCACTATAGTGGACCTCATGTATCAATGGCTATATTTCAGCTACAATTCATATTGAATATACAATTCATATGTGAATATTGTTTTTGAAAATACTTAATCTGCAGTTACTTTTTTTGACTGTAAATAAATGTATTTGTATTATTAGAATGTTAATTTCATTGACATCGAAAAAAGTTAATGTGATTACATAATTTATGTGACTTATGTATTACTTTACTCATTTCATCGAAAAAGTAATCTAATTACGTAATGCATTACTTCTTAGATCAAAAAGTAATCTGTTTACGTAATGAATGTTGCTTGTAATGTATTTATTTACTCGTAACATCAAAAAGTAATCTGATTACGTAATGCATGTTACTTGTAATGCATTACTTTACTTGTTAGATCAAAAAGTAATCTGATTTCGTTATGTACGATATTGTAATGCTTTTCTTTACTCGTAACACCAAAAAGTAATCTGATTACATAATGCATGTTACTTGTAATGCGTTACTTTACTCGTAACAACAAAAAGTAATCTGATTACGTAATGCATGTTACTTGTAATGCGTTACTTTACTCGTAACAACAAAAAGTAATCTGATTACGTAATGCACATTACTTGTAATTAACTACTTGTTAGATCAAAAAGTAATCTGATTAGGTAATACATGTTACTTGTAATACATTACTTTACTTGTAACATTAAAACAAATCTGATTATGTAATGCATGTTACTTGTAACACATTACTTTACTTGTAACATAAAAAAGGAATCTGAATACGTTATGCATGCCCCAACACTGCTAATTTCAGATGAGATTGAAAAATACGTATCGCTCGGTTTTCTCAGAGGAGGGCTATGCTAGATATGTGTCTATCTTGAACATAATCAGAATTATCAGCTAATAAAGGTAAATTAACATACTCTGGTACACTGGAGGGAGCATCTGAGTGGTTTCCACTGTTGTACCTTGACAGGCAGTAGAAATTTCTGATGGAATCACGTCCTCATGTTCTGTTATCAAAGATACACGAAGTGCAACTTGTATGAAGTTCAATTGCTTTTGCAATATTTCGGATTTATATTTTTTGTATATATTTTATAGTTTTCACCTGATTTGATATAATTGTATTGATTAGTTTGTTAAATACACATACTTTATCTGTTTGATTATTGTATTATGTTTAATATAGTATCTCTTCAGTTTAAACCATAAATGCATGCTGTCCACTCAAGTGGACACCTGAAAATCTCTTTGGAAAATTTGGGAAAAATAAAAATAAAAATCAAAACTTGTTTTTCATGCCCTAAGAGCAATAAAAACACATAGGAAAAAAATCCTGACTGAGGTTATCATAATTCATGCATGAAAGGGTTAGGGCCGGGACTCGATTAAAAAAATTTATCTAATTAATTAGAGGCTTTGCAATTAATTAATCGAAATGAATCGCATTTTAATCGCATAAATATTTGACCTGAGAACAGTGAGAAGTAATTTTTTCCACATGGATTTTTAGTATACCATTGAATAATGACTGAATACATAAGCTTAAGCAAAAACATAGTTTATTTTTGTTCAACCAAGTCCAGCAGACCAGTGCAATTTTTGCCATTAGGTGTAGCAATGGCATTTTACTACACTAACGAATTCCTTGTTGAAAAACTTGCACACAACCATGCTCTTATCAACGCTTCCATCCTCTTATCGACGCTTCCATCCGTTCGTTTTTTATAACATAATGTCCCATCCACGAGGCCAACCAAATAAAAGCGATCTAGGCTATCTACTCCGTTATTAAGGTCCCGGCAAGGCAGAACAGCCTGAAATGCTGGTTTGTTGTTGTTGTATGTGGCGCCGCCGCCGTGCTTGCGTCACTCCCTTACCCCTCCTGCAGTTCCTATGGCCACTTGGCCAGTGCAAACGCAAACAGCAAAACCGAGTTTGTTGGAGAGTAGTTCTTAGAACTGTTTAGAAGTGGACGGTTCCTATAACTATGTTCCTATAACTACTTGTTCGTAAAGCGGCTAATGAAGCGATCTCTACATCATCATGAACGCTAGTTGGTGCTCCAGTATAATCGGTCCGCCGAAACTCATCCAGTGAGAAACGTTCCGCGGTGCAAAAATAAGTGCGATTAAAATTATTTTTTGTGTTAATTAACGCGTTAAAGTCTGTAATTAATTAATTAATCTTAATTAACGCGTTAAAGTCCCGGCCCTAATATACCGTAATTCCTCAAATAAAGACCGGGGCCTTTATTTACCTTAACTGCAGATGGTAGCCGGCTTTTATTTGAAGCAGGCTTTTATTAGAGGCAGGCCTTTATTTCTAATTCGCGATCCCCGCCCGCCCGTCAGCCAAGTTTCCATGGTGACGCGTCATGCTTGGCACGTGTTCACCACAGTCAAAATTGTGCTGTATGACAGATGTAGCGCTTTTATTTCTAAATATTAACAAACTTGCTTACCATGTCATCAACTATCTTCTATTCTGACTCTCAATTCAGTGTAAGTGAGTTTGTTTTGTCGTTTAAAACCCTTTATAATTGATCCTGATCTGTAACGTGAGATGGGCACCGCAGTTCAGAGATTCCTGTCTGTTGGATTTGTACGTTACACAGCGCGTGAATTCTTCAGTTTCTCCCGAAATGCATGAAAGTAAGTGGCCGGTGAACTGGGAGAAGAATAGAGTAAACTTTATACTTACACTGTGTGTCTGATATGAATAAAACACGTCGCCAAATATATTTGAATGGATTATTGCTGCGTCCATAGACACCATTGTGTATTTTACAAACTATAAATGTATTGTTTTGCTATAAATCGTATCTATTTAAATGTCTGAAACCTAAAATAAACGTGGTTAAAAACACTGAATAGTAGTTGTGATATATGACAAGCGCTGAGCGCGTCCGTCTTTGAGTGTACACTAATTTTTTCCCGGCCTTAATTTGAGACCGGCCTTTATTTGTCCGCGTTGACCACGCACCCGGCCACTATCAGAGGCCCGGCGTTTATTTGAATACCGGTTTTTATTTGAGGAATTACGGTATATATATATATATATATATATATATATATATATATATAATATTTATATATAAATATGCAAAATATGCATATATAGCTTATACAAACATTTCAGTATTTTGAGAGGGTAGGGAGATTGTCATTTGCAGTGCTTCATGGGAGTGGGCAGAGCTATTTTGGAGTGTGTTGCTTTAAAAAAAAAAAAAAAAAACTATATGTTTGACATAATTTCACTACAGCATCATGGCTCATGGGTAATGTAGATTTCACCAGGAGTTCAACTGTGAAACACGATTATTTACAAAAAAACTAAGCTGAAGAGAGAGGGTGCAAAAGTTTTTGGTCCAGTCATGGGGTATGGCACACATGGTTTATAGCCTTTTACAGTAAGAGCCTGTGGAAAACTGTGGGAAAACGGCAGAGTTGTGTGTCCACTATATTCTTTCAGTACTCAGTCCCTCCAGGATTTCACGATGTCGCGATCGCTATTAACGCAACTTCAACAAATCCCCGTGAATTCAGTGCGCCTTGCAATTTTGACCAATCACCGCAACTTTTCTGCAACTTTGACCAATTGTCGCGGTCTCCTGCAAAGCGTCATCAAACTCACTTCTTTGTTTTGTTCAGAAGATGCAGCAGACATGTGTGCTGGGGGGCGCGGGGCGCGATCGAACTGTGTGTGTTTGTGTGTGTGTGGAGTGTTTGTGTGAGAGAGAGAGAGAGAGAGAGAGAGAGAGAGAGAGAGAGAGAGAGAGAGAGAGAGAGAGAGAGAGAGAGAGAGATTCATCATATCGCATTGGTTTTCATTTCTTGTCCTTATAGTAGGAGGCCAGGAGCACTAATCTGTTTATTTTTAAGTTACACATTCTACATTGATTAAAAAAGAAAATCAAATCTGTTTTTAATAGTAGTATTATTTTATACGGAAATCACGTATTTATAATTCAGATGAGAATAAAGTTAAGGTTAATTAAAATTAAGGAAAACAAATATATTGATCTGAAATATAGCAGGTACAATTACCAAACATATCACATGGTCTTTTTGTATTTTTATTAATGTAATTAATAAACTAATTATATAAAACTATTGTCAGTGCACTACAAATAAACTGGTTCTATGCCTTTATCAATAAAACTTATTTTACAAATACAAGGCTTAAGACATTTATAAAAATGCCTTCTGCATTTTTGTTTTGCTTTTCACTCTATTGTACCGAAATCGTACCGAACCGTGACGTCTGTGTACCATTCCACCCCTAATATTTATACATACAATGCATGGTAACTTAGAGGTAACGTTAATGTAGGCCTACTGTAGTATATCACCTATCACCTATAACATGCACAAAAAAAGATATATCAATAAAGGAAAGGAAAAAAGCATATAATGAGCACTTTAAGTAAAAATCTATCTACCTTTGCTGTTTTAACCTATAAAAACAAATGCCAAGGAACATCGCAACTTTTTAGAAAATCGGCCGCAACATCAGGAATTTTAGGCCGCAACAATCAGAAAAAAGGCCCACGAAATCCTGGAGGGACTGAGTACTCTATGAATGGAAGTGTTTTTGATTACACAAGCGCTATATTTCACTGATAACTGTCACTCCTGAAAATAAGTCTTATGAATTAAAAGTAATTTATTACCGGTGGTATGAAAACAGCGATGATATCAATTATTTGTCACGCACACTGTTAATGCTGGCATGCACTACCTGTGTGATTTTTTTCTTCAACTCTGTAAAACATGCAAGATGTATTTATTTTGAAAAAATTGGTTCAGTAAGACATTTATTTTGTATTATATATTTATATAATTTTAAATTAACACAATGCTTTTTCAACTTTAGTCAGATAAAATTCCAGCGGCCCCTAGCAATGTGGGATTGGTAGGGGAAATACATAGACGCACGCTCCCGTTTTGAGCCAGTGTGTGATCATTCATACACTGTTTCATATGCTGTATGAAAATACATGTGTTAGGAACTACTTCTTTAACGCTCTAGAAATGTAAGGTATTTTTGTTTTTCAACTCTAGTTAGTGTTAAATATTTTATTTATATTTCATTTATTTACTTTTAAATGAACTGAATGGTTTTCAACTTTAGTTAAATATTATATTTGTAAATTAATAATTGCACATTTATAACCATTTCATTTATATACTTTAAGATCAATGTTTTTCAACTATAGTTAGTGTTAAATATTATATTTTGTAAATGACTAGATGTAAATTTTATAACCATTTTGTAGCACAGGTGATTTAGCTACATAGTAGTGACAAGAGATACAATACATAACACAAAATAGTGCTCAGTTATGTTGATTTTATTAAAATTCATAATTATCTGATTACAAAACAAGAAGAAAAAATATTTCTGGAAAGAAAGAAACAAAAAGAAATTTTGTATGTGTTTTAATTTATTTTTGAGTTTTTCATCTGGTTCCATCATGCATGTGAAAATAGAGTACTGCCCCTTTAAGCCTGCTCTTTCTAGAACGTGCTCTCGGGCAGAGGGAGAATCGAATCCTCCATTTTGAGAAGAACGTTAAAGCAGAGCTCCTGTGGGTAATGTGTCTAAACATTGTTATTTTGAGACCGAAAATTTGATAAAAGACATCACTAAACAAGGATTTGAGTGTTAATGTTTTTTTGTATGTTTATGGTTAAAGTGAGATAAATGCTGGTTTAATAACGATCAGTAAATGAGTTACATGGAATTGTGTGACGCAGTTCTAGAAAGCATTTGTTTTAAGTGAAGTCTTGAGTTTATGGTAAACTTTCTTGATGTGGTTGTCATTTGTAATTTTATTTTTGTTATTGCTGTAACGTGATGATACTGCAGCTTACCGCTGTTTTAAAATTATTTCCCTCTGAAATAAGAAGATAGAAATTTAAGTAATTTTGTTATCATTTTGACCTAAAATACAGGTCAGGTTTTTGTTCCTGTGGAAACAATTTCTGGATATTTCCTTTGATGGCGAGCCCCCATGGATCTGGACACTGGACGATCTGATTGAGTAGCCTAGGCCTAAACCCATTTCTGAAATGTCGGAGAAAAAAAAAAAAACTTCTTACAATATTTAAGTTGAAAATGCATAATCTCAGAGCACCCCATCTGGGGAATTGACAGGCAAAATATGTTTTTCTAAAATATATTTAAGCACCCCCAAAAAAGGAAAATATGCATGCGTTATGGATGTGACGGGAAAAGATAGAGTTTTTGGTATACTGTTCGATTTCCTTTAAAGTCTGTGAACTTTTAAATCCAATGTATAAATATTGCTATCCACATGATGAAGGGGTCTTAGCTGAACATAAAAATATCAATGTTTAATATATATATATATTTTTATGAAGTGTATTATGAGGAAAAACCAACGTTATGGATGTGACAAAAACCCTGTTATGGATGTGACGCGTCTGAAATACATAGAATCTGTTTGGAAAATCAACAATCAAACCATCATGGCACTTTAGTTGATGCATAATGGCTGTGTTTTCACATTAAGAAGACTGTCTGAAATGATTCTGAAGATTATTAAATAAACTAAACGTTTTATTAAATAAACTAAACCTTTAAAACGTTATGGACGTGACAGTGCACTGAAGCGTCAAGACCTCTTTATTATAGCCCTTATAAACTCAACAGGCAGTGCTGTTATGACCAAATTAGTATATTTTTATTTCTCAGGCATTCCTCCATCTTTCTGCAAAATGCTTACTGTTAAAATAAAGTTTAAAAAGGGGGGTCTTTGATACCTTTTTTTGAAAGCATGAAATATGGCTGGTTGAAAATGTAATTTCAGCATTGTTGCTCACCTCATATCTGGTGGATAAACGAGGCAATTTTCTTAATTTTTGTGCATTAATACAGTATATTACAGACCTAAATGGACAACTTAAAAAGGGTTTTGTTCTTTTGGTTAAAACTTTTATTTTTTCATGGTAAAGATGACCTTTGCATGGAATTGCCCATGAATGTCAACAAAATATATATGACATACATATAAGTGTGGGGTTATTTATGAAGGTGCACCTATAGAGTTTTGCGAGACCTAACTCTTGTATATTTTTTTTCCATACCGGCATATTGTTCATTGTATTGATGCTATTTTTCTTGTGATTGTTCTTATTGAGTGTTTACAACACATTTATTTCATTATTACCTTTAATTTGTTAATAGTAATTAGTCGGCTGATATCAAAATAAGTCCTGATTCATTTTATCTGCATATATCTTTTAGCTATGATTATCTCAGGCTCCCTCGAGGAACCTAGTGGTCCACAAAAATAGACTACCTATTATTGCAAACAGGTGTTGCAGGTGTTACAATTTGATTTATATAGAGTATAATGTTTTTTTTTTAGATAAACTTCTAGTGTCCTCAGCAATGAGCTTAGGAATGCGGTATCATGAAACACACACACATTCCAAAAATATAAACTAATGCAATCAAATGGTACAGAAATTAAATGTAAACAGTGCAAAAATATAAATGTACAATAGAAAAAAGTGCAATGTAAATACACCGAATTTGATTGTATAAATTTCCTTATTTCCTAGATATAGATCTCTCAGAAAGTAGCCTACAGTTTCTGCTGTGCTTTCTTTACCAGTTCTGTGGTGTTCTTGCCCCAGGTCAGGTCCTTCTCAACACAAACTCAGAGACAACGGACGCCTGTAACCCTCTCCACACAGTCCCAGCCAATGAATATGGGTTGAATGTCTGTTTTTTATTCTTCCTGAAATCGATTGTGTTGGACGTATTGAGGAGCAGGTTGTTGTCACTGCACCACACTGACAGCCGCTCCACCTCGTCTCAGTCGACTCATTTCCCCTGAGATGAGGCCTACCACTGGGGTGTTGTTGGCAAATTTAACGAAAATGTTTCTGGAATAGACAGGGGTGCAGTCGTATATATAGAGGGTAGAGCAGGGGGATCAACACACAGGCCTGGGGGAGCCGGTGCTGAGACTGAGAGCTGTGGAAATGTGGAGGCTCTGACCCTCTGTGTGCGTCACGTCAGGATAATACGTTAATCCAAAGACATGTAGATTAATGCAGTCCAAGGTCCAACATTAGGCAGTCCAAGGTCCAACATTAGTCAGTCCCAGGTCCAACATTAGGCAGTCCTAGGTCCAACATTAGGCAGTCCCAGGTCCAACATTAGTCAGTCCCAGGTCCAACATTAGTCAGTCCCAGGTCCAACATTAGGCAGTCCCAGGTCCAACATTAGGCAGTCCAGGTCCAACATTAGCAGTCCTAGGTCCACATTAGCAGTCCGGTCCAACATTAGGCAGTCCTAGGTCCAACATTAGGCAGTCCCAGGTCCAACATTAGGCAGTCCTAGGTCCAACATTAGGCAGTCCCAGGTCCAACATTAGGCAGTCCAAGGTCCAACATTAGGCAGTCCAAGGTCCAACATTAGTCAGTCCCAGGTCCAACATTAGGCAGTCCAAGGTCCAACATTAGTCAGTCCCAGGTCCAACATTAGGCAGTCCCAGGTCCAACATTAGGCAGTCCAAGGTCCAACATTAGGCAGTCCAAGGTCCAACATTAGGCAGTCCTAGGTCCAACATTAGGCAGTCCCAGGTCCAACATTAGGCAGTCCAAGGTCCAACATTAGGCAGTCCCAGGTCCAACATTAGGCAGTCCTAGGTCCAACATTAGGCAGTCCCAGGTCCAACATTAGGCAGTCCTAGGTCCAACATTAGGCAGTCCCAGGTCCAACATTAGGCAGTCCAAGGTCCAACATTAGGCAGTCCAAGGTCCAACATTAGTCAGTCCCAGGTCCAACATTAGGCAGTCCAAGGTCCAACATTAGTCAGTCCCAGGTCCAACATTAGGCAGTCCCAGGTCCAACATTAGGCAGTCCCATGTCCAACAAAAACTGAGAGCACTGAGCCGCAGTGTCTATACGCGCCGCCAATCTTGAAAAGCATTCCACACTTCAGCTGAGTGTCCTGGTTTGCTGTGATACTGCATTATTCATACATCTGCTCTTATAACAGAACGATTGCAGGAGTTTTGAACAGATTTGTCCACTATTAGCTGTTAGAGAATATGTGTGATGAATGAACATCATGTTGAAACATTCCTATTTGATCAGATTTCCAAATGTTAAAGAGGTCATGATATGATCTTTTTAATTTGTTCCTTGAGGTTCACTTATAATGTTACTAAATTTATTTTGCACAAAAATGCTAAAAAACTGCATCTTCAACTTTCATTCTGACCCTCTGTCTGAAATGGTCAGTTTTTGTATGTATATGAGTTGAATAGAATAGAATATCATATTGAATGTATAAAGCATATGAGTTATGAATGAATATGTTTAACCATTCTTGACTTTTGTGTATGAAATATATTTCTCTGTGATCTGTGCAGCTGGTGACTTCTTAACAGACTTAGTTTGTGTGTTTCAGTTCTGAAAGAGCTCAGAGGAACATCATGATTTACAGTAGGTTACCAACCAGAATGCCTAATGCCGCCGCGGCGTTTACCGCTAAAAATTCGCCGCGGTAAAAAAAAAAGTCGCATTTCAAAGTCGTTCGCGAAATGACCACCAGGTGACGCAAAGGGACACTGTGCAAACAGCCGTATTTTTAAATGTAAGTGGGTTCAAAATAAAATATTTTTATAAATAGGCCAATTTGGCTACTACAGCAAAGAACAAAATATAGAATACATTTTAGCAATGAAAAATAGAATTTGCAGGAGCAAAATACTGTATCTGGTAATCTCCCGAACTGTCAACACGGGCTTTTGCGCTGCGTCTGCGCGCACACTGAATAGTGAATAACTATTATAGTTATTCAACAATCCTGTGGTCGAGTGGTAAAGCTGAATGTTTAAGCAGTACAAAGACACGGGTTCGAAACCTGAATAAACATGTTTTTTATATAATTACCATGCATTTCCATTTTACACTAAGGAACAAATCTCATCCAACAGATTGACTGAATTTACGTCTTCAAAAACAGTTCTGTTAAAAAAATAAATAAAACTAATAAATAAAAAAAATAAAAATACAACACGCACGTTTAAACAACAAACAATAAAATCTGAACCAGCGCTTCTGCTCCTGTATTGAGAGATAACATGCAGCGCGTTTCAGTTACGATCCTGGTTCTAGTGGCCTTGGCTTTTTAAAATGTCACAAAGCGTTTTTGAGGTGGTTTTGAACGAAATATTGAATTTTATAATTAAGTATTTTGACACACCACGCCTAGTGCGTATTCTAAAATGGGGTTTTCTTCTGCCATTGAATTAGAGTTCGACAAACGCAGCGGCGCGTTCACTTGAATTTATTTTTCTGCTAAAATAACTTAATAGGCAATAGCCTACTTCCTAATTTTTGGTCATACAGATAGGATATCATATTTTAAAACTGTAAAAGGTCTACTTTTATTCATGTAAAGTAGGCTACAATAGGCTAACAACAAAACGTTTTCTCACTCATTTGAGCGAACACACACTGGAGAAACAAACGTTTGGGCTTTCCTCAGTGCAGTTCCATCAGCTACATGGCCGAGTGGTAGAGCTGACGGTTCATCAATCAGAAGACATGCGTTCAAATCCCGAACAAACATACTGTAACAAATTTTTATTTTTAGGCTATTAATGCAGATTTGTTTAGTTCTAAAACTCTGTTCCACCATATATTTTTTTGCTTAAAGGCCTATTTATAAAATAAAATTACCATGCATTTCCATTTTACACTAAGGAACAAATAGTAGCCTTTCTTCCTTCTTTCTTTTCCTTCCTTCCTTCTTTATTTTCCTAGGCTATCCAACAGAACGACTTTACATCTGTAGCTATAATACCAATCGTTCAAAAGCAGTTTTGTAAAAAAAAAAAAATTATATATCGGCCTAGCCTATATATATCTATATTTGTTTTATTCCCTATAGCCTACATAGAGTTTTAAAAAACATGGTTTTAAGTAAAGTTTTCGACAAACGAGGCAGCGCGTTCATTTGATTTATTTTTTCTCATAACAGCTAAAATAACTTAATAGGCTATACGTGATTTTTTTGGTCATATAGATAAGAGTAGAGTAGCCTACATCGTTCAAAACTGTAAACTTTTTTAGGCTAAGGACAAAAGTTTATCTGTCGTCTCTCTCGGTCTCCGGGAACTGCGCGTCACAGAAATGAACCGAAAGCCACTTGCATCAGCTCAGTCACGATAGGAAATCAGCTATGTCTAAAGCCTTTAAATGTCTAAATATTTAGGCTAATAAATGTTATCTGATTATGTAATCCATATGAAAACAAGAGGTACAGAGAATCTGCTGAAATATGTTTATGATGCTGGTGCCTCGCAATGAGAAAATGACAAGGTGAAAATCTCGATCTAATTAAATGTAGAGACTAAATCTCCCTGAATTAAAATGTAAAAACAGATCAAATCATTTATTCGTCGAAGTGTTGCTATATTGTTTCATTTAAGGTTCATAATTATGATCTAAATGTTATTTAGTTTATCAGCAGTACCACGAAGCACCAAGATATTATTTGAATATTTATTTGAATAATAATAATTTTAAAAAGAACTAATTCACAATTTGCATGCCTGGATCCAAAGATCCCAGTAGAATTTAATATTGAGTTGAGCATTTTGTTCATGACAACAAAATGAACATGCGTTTGAAGATTATATTTAGTTTTGCTTGGAAAAAGCTGGCCCAAACCAGTTTTAATTCCTAAATTATTTAAATAATGAAATATTTAGTAGTAAACTTTTATGACAGAAATATCACTACATGCAGCTTAAATCATTTAATTCCATCACTATCAACACTTTAATAGCCTAATGCTAATGTATAGAAGAGCGATTTAAGTGTGAATTGCGACTTCTCTTTATTTTAAGTCAGTCTCAGACTCAGAGAGCCTGTGGGGGGTTTGGAGGGACAGTTCAGCGTGATGCAGGACAATAGGAGGTGTTAATGTCCCTCTTTCTTATGAGAGTGTCGGATAGCCAGCCTGATGAGCAGGCAAAGACAAAATTATCTCTCGATGTGTGTGTCCCCATATTTTATTAAATTATAAATATTCTAGTTTATTTATTGTAGCCTATTTAAAGTTTTTTCACACACAAATTTAAATTGAAGTGTTCAATCCAGTTGTTTCAACTGGTTTTGTAGAGTTCAAGAATGTTTTAGCAAGGGAGACTAAATTAACTTGCTGAGATCCAGTGCGAGAGAAACTCATGTTTTTAATTTATGTTGCTTTGGACTATTTTCGATTTGTAGCCTACCGTTCCGTTTAATTTAGCTGCAATTTCTTTGGCAAAACAAATTTAAAATGTACCAAGAATAAGATTCTGTGTTTCTTTTTTGCATGGAAATAAAGTCTAAATGCAATCCTGTTTTACATTTTTTTTTAAAAAACTGTTCCACCACTTTATTTAAACCTTGAATTGTTCGATGGGGTTCCACATTTAAGTATTTTTAGTGTTTTTTACATTACACAATAATTTAGCAGACTAAAGACGAGCTTCTTTATTTTCATTTTCTGCCGCAATCGGCTAACAATATTCCTTCGACAGTTTTGTCGTCTGTTCAGCGGCTCTACAGCAATGTTGTAATGTGTCATTGATAATTAAACAAAACGCTTGACTTTAAATAAATAAACAGTTAACAAACTCGCAAATAAACAGTTACCTATTTAAGCATCAAGAACGGTTAAAGATTAATGCTGTGTCGGCCAACATAACGTTAAATTCATTGAGATTCGATCTCGGGTCTCTTGGATCTCCGTGTTGTTGCGTTAACCACAGAGCTAAAGCCTGAACGCTATTAGATCAATGTCTTATGCTTTTACAAAGCCTCATTGATGTAGCCTAATATGTTTTATATGGAAATGTTTTCATTATTTATTCAATTTAATTTAAGTATTGTGATGAATTATTTTAACTACATTTCACTTGAATTCATCTGCTACCAGCTTTCAATTGCTCTGAATGAGCCGCGACGCAGCGGCAGATTACGCAATAGAGAGAATAAACGGACACTTTTCAAAGTCTGTAATTGTAGCGCCTCTTAGCGGTTAAAGGCAGCAAATACACCCCGAATTTCACCGCCGAGGCAGAGCGACGGCGGTGAAAGTATTATTCTGGTTGGTAAGCTACTGTACATAAAGCTGAAATGATGAGGCACATTGTGCAGGTGTATCCTGAGAGAGAGTCATGCATGTCTATGAAAGAAAATGTAAACAAATGCATTGCCAAAGAATTTTAATTGCAGAACCAAAACCAAAAATTAAAGTATATAGTCATATTAAATGTCATGGGGTCACAAAGCTCAAATAATATGAAATGAAACAAAAAGAAAAATCTGTTAATTTCAATCAGACAATATTTCAATAACACTGTGAGTTTGAGATACTTTTCTTAAGTGAATTTTGAGCCCACTGACACTTGACATGAGAAATCCACATTATCGGTCCAGTCCTAGGGTCGATGGTCAGAGAGCTGCTCATTTTGAAGGTTTTGTCTTGTTGTTTCTCAGTAGCACTGCTCAAACTCCATCTGTAACAGAGCGTCCATTGACTGTCCAGCTGACATGAACCAGAGCTACAGTAATATCCTCAGCCAGAGACACAAGTGTAGCTTTACTCTCCTTCAGAGCCTCAGTGGACGAAGACAAGAGTGTCAGAACAGGAGGAGCCAGAGGAAAGTCCGGAGAAAACAGTCAGGGACTTCATGAAAACAAGAACTATTAAAGCTGCAAGCAGCCTCTAAGGGGCCAAGCCTTCAATGGTTCCTTGGCTTCAACTACTTAAAAATACTTTGCTTTCAAATCTTTAAAATAAACTTTAATAACCAATGTATTCTTACTTATTAACTTCTTACCTCACAGAAGAAATGAGTTCATTCAGCTGCTGAGGTTCAGTAGTTAAAAAGAGAATGAACTCAAAATAAAGACTTTGCATATAAATGAAACACGTTATATTTAATAGGAAAAAAGAATGGTACAATGCTTTTCAGTATGATAAAGGAATTGAAATGACACAACTTTATAAAGTTGTAAGACAAAGGACTTGAACCCACAATCTCTGGGTCATATGCCTGTCACTCATCTCATTGAGCCCCTGGGAAGTCATGTGTTTCCATAGATGTAGAAGTTCCATAGTTCAAATGAGAATCAACTCAAAATGAAAATTTAGTATGGATAGCATGTTATGTTTAATGAGTTTAGTTGATATTATTGTGATTCATTGTTAGGTGGTTGTCCTGCATCTTTAATAAATAAAGTTAGTCCAAGATGCAGTATATAGATTAATAAAATATTATATTACAACACATTTTTACAATTATTACTTAAGTTCTGTATTGATTACGAAGTTTTGTCATGATCTAAATTGCTTAGAGTCAGTGTATTTAACTGATTTTGTACTGATGTTCTTCATCTCTATTTATTAAGATTAACTGGTTCTTGTAAGAATCTTACAATTCTGGAATTTTGGTACTACTTAGGATATTGAACTGCACTAAAGGAGACAGTTTCTAAATTGTCATGGGCATATTAGATATGTCATTTCCAATTTGGATCCAGCTTCGTATGAGGATTTCAGATGATGCGAACTTCTGTGAAGAGATGACGCCAACTCTGTTTTAAAGTTGACATGAAATCAAAATGAACCCAGTTAACTTTGTTAGCATATATAACTTGTCTTGTGGTGAACAATTAATCTGTGTAAGTTAATACTTAAAGGATAATTCCGGTATTTAACACTTTGGGTCTATTTTCTAGTTTGTTTTGGATGAACTAGAGTGGTGGACTTAGAAATTTTGACAATGGGTCCTGTCTTGACTTTTTGACTATTTTAGGTTTGCCTCGGAGCGCTTCAGAGTGGCTGTCTATGGGCATACTGAAACATGTCCTTAAAACAACTCTTAACGTTAGTTTTTCAAAGCTGTGCAACTCACCGACTGGTTAGTGGAGTTCATTGATGTTTCAAAACAAGTAGCGTAGCGAAATACAGTTTCTGTCGTGTTTTATTTGCCATTTTGTAAAATCTCATGATATCTGTTGAAGGACTCAGTGTTGTTGATATTACTGCGCTACCGAAGACCGAAAGGGGTCTGTTTACATTTGGTTGTAGTCTTTTCGCTCGGTTCTCCGTCTCTCAGTAGGCTAGCGTGAGCAGAGCAACTGCGGCAAAGTGGTTGTCGCCATCTAGTGGTCGGGAGTGTGCTAACGCTTCAGACTCAAATATCCAGCGGAAGTTTAAACGCGGTTGTGAGGAATCTGAAAAAATAGTTCCACTATAGTCAATAACACGGATTGAAAGCATACATTGCGCCGATATATTTGTTTTTAATCATCAACGAACACCACTAACCACTCGATGAGTTGCACAGTTTTGAAAAACTAATGTTAAGGGTTGTTTTAAGCACATGTTTCAGTATGCTCGTAGACAGCCACTCTGAAGCGCTCTGAGGCAAACCTAAAACAGTCAAAAAGTCAAGACAGGACCCATTGCAAGCAAGATGGTGAAGCGGTGCGTACGCGGCGTTTGTAAATCGGACACTAGATAAGTTACCCCGAGAGATTGTCTGGAGGAGTTGTGTTCTTTCCATTCCCAAAGCCGAAAACACAACGTGAGCGGTGCCTACAGTTAGGGGTGTGCCGGTTTCAGAATTGGTGATGACGGTTATGACGGGAGTCAAATGTGACGGTTCGTAACATAACCGTCGTGGGGTGGGGGGGGGGGGGGGGGGGGGGGGGGTTGCGACGTTCGTCTGTTATAGGAAATTATAGGACATCTTACCACAGACAATGATTAGCTACTTGCTATAAGTTTATTTAAAATTAACAGCAAGACAACTAGAAGTGAATGTGCTTTCCATTAAATGAATCACACACAGTAAACAAATCCTTAACAAAAAAACAACAACTTTGCAATGAACGTGCTTTGTTTTAAATAAATCACACACAGAAAAAAAAACCTTTAAAAAAAACCTTTGCAATTTAGACACGCAAACTGGGTGCCGGTGCGGTGAGACAATGGGTGTGAGACCTATCTGGGTGAGACGCACATGCTCGGGCAGAGTCAGCTTGAAGTAGTTCATCCTCAGATGCGGCGCCGCGTGCGCTGTCCACTCAGCCAAGCCAATGTGGTCTTGCCGGTCTTGCGCACCCAACGCGTCATTTTTGCCGCGCGCACCTTCGCGCTCGTGCGGACGCGTCGAGTATAAACAACAAGGCTTTAACAAGGCGCGCGCTTTGATCGATCTCCCGAATCATCTCCAGCAGTGCAGCCTCCGAAGCACCACTAACTCCGCATCCGTTTCCCTCGTAAGCTGATATTAGTATTTAAACATTCTCTATGATAAAAAATGTTTGTAAAAAATATTTTAATTACACGGTTTTGGCGGTTATAGAGTTCAAATGACGGTGTTCAACTATAACCGTCGGTCTCACGGTTATATAATAACCGTCACACCCCTACCTACAGTGGATAAAACAGTGTGGACGGCCCCACTCCCAGTTAACTTACATGTGTCGAACATGGTTAACTTGCATGCAGCGTGCGTGAGACTGAGACACTGAGATTAACGTTATTCAAAGCAACATGGAGAAAGCAGATCAAGAGGATCCACAAAGGAAGTATGTTTTCTAAAGGGTTGTTAACATTATATTTTCGGGGGAAATGACCAGCAGTCACTAGCAGTGCAGCACCTGTAGACAGTTTAGAGGAGTGCACTCTCGCAATGGGGAACGCATGAAGCTTAACGTTACTTGACAACATCAGTTCATATATCAATATCGTAACGAATAGAAATAACCTTAAATAATGTATGGTTATCTGCATCTTTCCGTCTCTTATGTATAGTTACTTTTTAAACACGAAAATCACATTCAGCATGACACACAAGCGGTTGCCGTGGTAATGAACAAGCTTGTTAAAGCGAATGTATAATCCTGTATCTGAGGCAAAATTACTAAATATGCAGCGCGAGTTATATATTTCTAACTCCAAACAATTAGCAACTGAACCAGCTCAAAAAAAGTTCTTGAAGGCTGTGCTGGTTGCATTTGAGGTAACTTAACTTACAGGTCATGGGGTTTATCAGATTTCACTTGAGACCGGTAACGTCATTAAGCATTAGCCTCGATAGTAGTCGTGTCTCCTTCATTGCGTATTTTTATAAACTTGAATATATCCCTCCACTGCATACTGTAACTATTTTTGTCTCGATCTGGAGGATATCGCGGAGGTATTGCTCAAAAAAAGGTCACTGACACGCACGGGTATACCTATTCCCGTCATGGCAATCTGTCGCGCTGGTCGTGTTCGACCATTTGTTTGACGGACATAGCAACAGTAACTAAGGGGGGCGGGGCTCGGCAAAAGGCTAATTATCCTTTAAAGTTAAAAATACAAGTATTTCACAGTGACTCTAGGGGTCACTGTTTGACAAATGGAAATTTTGCATAGTGTGCCTTTAAATGTAATACAACACTAACTAAAGCTTAAAACAATTATTGAACCTGGTCTTTAAACTGTAGAAGTTTCAGTTTATAAATCCATTAACACCATATACCTAGTCTCCCTTTGTTCTGCTAATGGTCACAATTGTGACCTGACGTATGGACTTTGATATATTTTTTTGACGTAATTGATAAAGATGGTTTAATATCCTTATAAATTCATACATGTTATCTCAGGGAAAAGGAATTGGAATTGCATGGGTTAACTGCCATATGCAACTGTAACCTATATTTTTGCTATAAGTACATTACTTTGACAGTCACCTTTGATAATGTCTTGTACAACCATCGTTTTTTTTTAATGCTGCCTAGAAACAATATTGTGAGAGGTGATAAAAATGTGAATTAAAAATAAGTTATTTTTAGTTTAACTACCTTTGATCACATTGGAAAAAGCTAATTAGAGGGGGCCTTTTAGAAGTGATTTTAAAGCACTATTGTTGCATATTTAAATCTATATAGAAAATAATACTAACCGTTTCTTTAGTTATTCACAATGACACTTATGGTTACACCACTTGCTTTTCCCAGTATGGTTTGTGAAACTAAACTTAGTGCCTAGTTAAGAATGGCTAGAAGAATGCATGCAACTTTCCAATGGAAGATAAGTACATGCAATAAAAGGTCACATTCCAAGATTTGACATTTGCTTTATTGAAGAAAAAAAAATTAAACAATATTTAACAAAGCTTTGCCATAAAAAAATAATTAAATCAGTACCAGCATTTCAGAACATAATGGACAAAATTAACCTCATTTCAATAGCTTTAGAAAACATGACTTAAATCAATATTTGCCATTCATTTAAAAATTTTTTTATATATATATATATATATACACATACATACACACACTTCAGTGGCATTACACACACCACACACACACACTTTGTGCATTTCATTACAAAGTCATTTTTGTATCATTTTTACAGCAATCTTCTTAGTCAAAGGTTTTTTAGCTGGTGTAATAGGAGGCGTTGTTGGCTCAGATGGTCTTTTACCTAGGGATCGACCGATATGGATTTTTTAGTACCGATACCGATACGATTTTTTTTCCATCAGCCTTAGCCGATGACCGATACGGGCTGCCGATTTTCTTGAGCCGATATTTGGAGCCGATACTGCTTTTGCTCCCTCAATTTACATCATAAAAATGACACGATGATAACAAATGTTACAGGTCTCAATTTTAAACTGTAACATTTATTTAACTTAAAAAAAAAACAATATTTAACAAAGAGTAAAAAAATGTGAGGTAGAACAAGTAAGAACAAGTAGATAAACAATATTTAACAAATAAAAACATGAGGTAGAACAAAAAAAAAAAGTTCAGTGCTGAAAATAAATATTTAAGCATAAATAAAATAATGACACTATTGCACACAGTAGCAACAAGCAACCTGCATAATAAAGTGCACAGTGCACACTGTACTTAAGTAACCAACTATTTACAACATACTTGAACCTTTTAATGCTTTCATTTTCAGTGCACTTAACTTGTAGAGCAAATGGCTTTCCTAAGAAGATAAGGAACAAAAAACAACTTAAAAATAATTATGCATAATATGCGCATTGCCCCACTTCTTTAACCCACACACCCCTCACTGAAAGTTCTTAATACTCCCAGTTTAGGAGCTGCAGGTTATAATGGAGGAAACAGAGACGCTCTGCATTTTCTCCCGTCAGCCTATTCCTCTTTTTCTCATATATCTGGCTGACCTCGCTGAATACCCTCTCACTGGGAACAGAGGAGGGGGGTGGACTAAGAAATTTTCTGGCGAGTGGTGCCAAAAGGTGCAAACGGGATGCATTTTGTTTCCACCATGCAAGTGGCTGGCCCGTCTGTCTGTCGATCAACGGCTCCCGTAGGTATTGATCCAGTTGCTGAGTGAAAAGCTGCTCATCCTCATCATCATCAGTCTCCTCAGAGGTTGGTCCGTGTGCCCCCAGAAGGTTGGCATACATCTGTTCAAGCATGTCAGACTGACTAGCGTCTTCCTCCTCTTCTTCCTCCACCCTTATTTGTTTTGGATCTGGGCCTTGATCTTCAGAGGAAGCCCTTTTCCGTTTCTTAGCCTCAGACAGAGTGGCATGCTCATCCTTTATCCAGTCTTTTGCATTTCTCAGTGTGCCTGGTGCCAAGGCATGACCCCTGTAACGAGGATCTAGCAGTGTTGCAAGGACCAAGCATTTGGTCTTGTCTGCTTTTTCGAACCTTGCCTTTAAACTGTCCAGCATAGTGTCACGGAGTGTTTTGATGCCTCTTGCTTTTGCACCCTCAACTTCAAGTAGCATTTTTAGGACGGTGATGCTGGGAATTATGCACGATATTGATGAGTCTGATCTGCTCATTTCCAGTGTTATCTTTTCAAGCGGGCTTAGTGTGTCAATCAAATTGCCCACAAGAGTCCACTGATCTGCTGTTAAGATTGATATCTTTCCATGTTCCCCTGCATATACAGTAAGTGCCCGTTTCTGCTCCAGCATGCTCTCACACATGTGAAGAGTGGAGTTCCAGCGTGTTGGTACCGACTGGATTATTCTGTGCTGGGGGAGGTCAAGTTCTTTTTGAATGTCCTTCAAACGCTGTTTGGCCAGTATCGAATGGTTAAAATGGGTAGCAGAAGACTTTAATTTTGCAACAATGTCCATCACTGCTCGCTGGCTGTTGATCCCGTCATTTACCACCAGCTGAAGTGTATGAGCACTGCAGCTGAGATCGGGTACTTCGGTGAGCCTCATCCCTTTAATCATATTGGCGCCGCTATCGCGAAGCACAAGCTCTCTCTGTGTCGATGTCCCAATGCCTCAGCAGACTGAGGAACACCTCGCTGATATATTCACCTGTGTGAGAGCCATGCATGGCTTTGACATTGAGGACAATTTGTTTCCTTTCCCAGTCACTGTCAATGAAGTGACAAGTCAGGCTCATTAGGGATTCTGTGTCACCAGACCAACAATCCGTTGTAAATGCCAAATAGGGGCCTGCATTTTCTAACGTGACCAGCTCCTTGATTTTGTTTTCTACCTTTGTGTGAACATCTTCAAAGAGGTCAGTGCGATAGTACTTTTCTGTTTTGAGGGAGTATCTGGGCTCCAGCAATGCCACCAACCTTTTAAAACCAACACCAGAGACAACTGTAAATGGATGATTGTCTGTGGCAATCATCTCAACTATGGCAAGATCAACTTTTTTGGACCTGGTGTCAGAATTACCCCATTTCCTTTGGGCATCGAACATCTGCACAAGATTAGGCTGTGTTGAACTTGCAGCAGAAGTAGAAGCTGCTGCTCGATCATCCTTTTCTTTTTGTGCTTCATTATAGGCCTCAAGGTGGTGACGTTTCAAGTGGCTCCACATATTTGAAGTGTTTTTCGTCTTTGCTTTTTCAGCTCCCATGCTCACCAATATATTGCAGATGTTGCAGCGAGCCTTACCTGGAGTAGGCTGCGTAAAATGCTGCCACACTGGATTTAATTTCAGATTCTGCTCTGCCATTTCTTTAAAAAGAAAAGAATAAACAAAAACACAGATCAGTGTCATTTCTGCAATCATCTTACATTCATATTAGGGCTGGGTGATATGGCCAAAAAATCATATCTCTGTATTTTTTGGTGGTGATATACTAATAATATATATCGCCATTTAACCAAAAAATACATTTAACCAATATATATATATATATATATATATATATATAATATAATATATATATATATATATATATATATATATATATATATATATATATATATATATATATATATATTATATATATATCAGTACTTTCTACTAAATTATTTCACATCTGCCAATGATATCCTACAAACAATGTTGATATTGAAGGATATGGAAACAAACAAATATATTGACTGTAATGTAGTAGGCTATCCAATATATTATGTGCAAGGTTAAAATCACATTACAATCTAAAAACTAAAATAATTATTTTGTTTTTAAATTGACTAAAGGCTAAACTAAAAATGAAAATAAAAACAAAAGCACAAACTAATTATATTAGCCTTCATTTGATTACCCCATTATAATGGTTACTTAAAATGTATACTTGTACATTTAAAATTCTACATATGGCACATTTATTGTCTCCAACAACAAATATTTTAGCAATACGTATTTTAGGCAGAATTATTGCACTACTATTGTGCTCCGTCTATTTGGCGCGCTCGTTCACGGAAGCTTGAATTTTCAGCGGAGATTCACTTGCAGAAGCTCGTCCTCTCCTGACAGTGAGTCAGTGACATGGACATATTTGTTTGACTGTCTAACATTTACATATGGACAATATATCTGTGAAATGTAAGTTAAGAACTGAGGAAAGCACCACATCTCAAACGCATTAAACAGCGCAAGTAAATCTGTCAGTCAGCCAGGGCAAGCTGCTTTAAGCTTGTGTCATGTTTAGGACAAATTGTGCTACTTTCACTGATATAATCAGGTTATCATAAAATGTCCTTTCTTGTCAACACATTTAAATAATTTAAGAAAACAATAAACCTGAAAAGTAGCCATTGAAATAAAGAGCTTGATTTGTAATTTAAGACTGCCATGGTTTAAATTTTTCTACATAACAGTAACACACCACACGCGTCCAACTATTCGAACATCTGGTTGCGCATTGTCAATGATGCACATTACGTCAATAACAGGACAAATAACAAAGAGACATAACTACTAGTATTGGTAGTTTATTTAAGTTTAAACATATTGGACAACGTCTTACCTACTCAAAAACAGGTAAATCAACTAATGGCCAAGACCGCAGAGCTCGCTCACTCACTCGCAGGCACTCTTTCTCTCTCTCTTCTCTCTCTCGCGCTCGTTGCGCATAACAGTTTAAATGAACAACAACAAACAAATGTTGAGTGCTGATCAGGAGTTCAGTTTTGTGCAAGCAATTTAAGTTTGCGTTTGCGACTCTTGTCCCAAATATAGCAGGCTTCATTCAGTGATTGAAACAAATAGTATTAACATTAATTAAAGTTTCACAGTATAGAACCGACATTGACCGCTCCGAGCGAGCTGTGCTGTGGTAACGTTAACGTTAGTCTGCTACCGCGGGCGTGTTTTTCCACATTTGAATATACATCTTTTTTCACCTTCGAAAATCAGTTTTTTAAAACGATTCGAATATATATTCGAATTTAGAATATACGTTGACAGCCCTAATGTATACTGAACGGATAGCCAACAACTTAGCTATTTGCAGCTCCCTAAATACATGGCAAGTAGTTTTATAGACGAGGCATTCGCGATTTCCATTTGGACTTACAAACTTGCTTAGCTATAGTTGCAAGCACATATAGAGCAACGTGTTTCCATTTTCAAAGTGTATGGCAGTATTTCAGCAAAGTCAAACAGTTAAAAGATGCTTTGAAAGTTTAAAACTTACCGTTATCTTGAAGAGCAGATTGCACTCTGCTAGTAGGGGAGGGGCAGTGCATGGTCTGCACGTGAACTGCAGTCTCCAGCAACACAGAGCTGCCTGCGGACGCCTGTCTGTAAATAATGCCGGGAAAAAACTATCGGCGAACGCAGCAGCCGCGTATCGGCCGATTCCGATACATGTAAAATCCGCAAATATCGGCCCGATATATCGGCCGGCGGATATATCGGTCGATCACTACTTTTACCTGGAGACTTGGGTTCTGGAGTGTTTTGTGTCTCTGTGACACAGAGGACAGGGTTGATTTCATCAATCTTAACTTCAAATAAATCTTCATCACTGGGATGAGCGGATGAAGCATTTTCAATGTTGGTGACTTCCAAACAGTTATTATATGTTAACCCTCTGAGGTCGGCCGTCACGGGGGCGTGATGAGCTCACTTTTTTCCTTATCAGTGCAAAAGAGACTCAAATTACTCTGTTGATTTTTATCTTACATTTAAGTGTTGTACATCATTAGATCCTGTTTAGTTTCTATTTTTTTTAGGGTACTCACAATAAAAACAAAGTGTTGTGCTTTTCGTCAAATAAAGAATAATAAACATGATGCGCGTTTTACCTTCTCTCCGTCAGTGAAGTCCATTCTGAAACGCGTCCAAAAAAATAACTGTAACTCTGTTAATACTTGTCACAGAGATACGAGAGATGTCTCTTTATGAAGCTGAGATTCTCTTCTTTTAAATGAAGTAAGCTACTAAAAAAAATTATATTTCCAGTTTATGTAATCCGTTTGAAACCAAGGAGAGTTACAGTTGTTTCGTTCTCCCCTCATTATCATTAATCAGCTCAGATCGCCACGCCCCCAGCGCTTTTCACATGGTAAAATAGGTGATCTATGCATCGCACACGCGGCACGCCCCGCGATCATGCCACAAAAACATGAAGCTTCTTCAGATCATTCACTGTTAGTTCATCGCGTTTGGAGGATGGCAGCAGCACGCTACTCCGACAGAGAGGCCCTTCAGATGATTCTGGACAGTGATGACGAATTCACATTTTCTTCAGAGGAAGATTGCAATTCGGACGACGAAAAGGCTGCATTTTCAAGAACGAATTGATCCAACCGAGGATAGAAGTTCGGAGTAAGTTTTTTAGTGTTATAATTCGTTTTCTTATCATATAGAGCTCAAATGAATTTTATATTTTGCCTAGTTTTGGCTAGCTTTTGACATAGGAAATACCTCACAATATCCCTAACATTGTATGCTCGTGTAAACTTTTTAAATGTGATATTCTCTGAACATATTTGTATATAGCATACATATTTTTCACTCAGTTTTGATTAGTTTATGACACTGATTAGCCTATCATGCTAAATAGCCTACTGCCTTATGTGTAGTGCATTTTGTTCGAGAATAACTTCTAGGTTATGTGATTGAGATAAATATATTTCAGACTCCGGTAAAATACGTGATACTGTCTAAATACAATATATTTTATATATAAATGTTCAGTTTTGGTTAGCCCATGACTTATCATGCTAAAATAGCCTACTGCCTTAGCCTATGTGTAATGCATTTTTTGGGGAATAACTGCTAGGTTATATGTGATATTTCAGACTCTGGTAAAAAACGTGATAGATTCTGTCTAAATACAATATGTTATATATAAATGTTCAGTTTTGTTTAGCCTATGACACTTCATCATGCGTAAATACTTGTTTGTGAATACAGGTGTAATGTTTGAAATGTAAGTTAGTGATGTGTCGTTCGTTCGCGAACAATCCGTTCATTGTGTAGCCTATCCCTAAATGCGTGCTGTCTATATGGGCCATAGATACTCGCAAATGTTCAGTTTTAGTTAGCCTATGACACTAATTATCATGCTTACTGCCTTATGCACTGTGAATACAGGTGTAAATGTTTGAAATGTAGCGATGTGTCGATCGCGAACGATCCGTTCATTGAGTGTACATAATAAATGCGTGCGTTCTATATGGGCCATCAACAGATACTCTGTTGTATACATAATGTATGCTAACAGTTATTTTGTTTTGTTTTTAGGAATGTGGCATCATGCTCTCCTTCTCCAGCACCTCGCAGAGGGACACGCAGGTCTCGTTCAGTTCTCAGTGCGATCGAGAATAATACTGAGTAAGTGCATAGACGTAATATCGTTTACATCGTCATAATGTAAAAGTTCCTATTATTGTGTGAAATTAATCCATGGTAATTAGTGATTGATAAGCGTAATAATAATACAGTTTCTTTGATTGTGTTATCAGCATGCATTCTATATGGGCCATCAACAGATGTTGTTGTTGTTGTTGATACTTTATTGATCCTTTGCAGGAAATTATATTGTCACGGCAGCTTTAACACTCAATAACAAAACATAATACAAAAAAAACCAATAATACCTATATAGAATATTCAGTAACAGATGCATATTCAGTACAGAATATTCAATAACTCTGTTGTATACATAATGTATGCTAACAGTTATTTTGTTTTGTTTTTTAGGAAATTGGCTGCATCACGTTCTCCTTCTCCAGCACCTCGCAGAGGGACACGCAGGTGTCGTTCAGTTCTCAGTGCGATCGAGAATAATACTGAGTAAGTGCATAGACGTAATATTTTACAGATGAAATGTAGCCTAATTGTGTTTACATCGTCATAATGTAAAAGTTCCCATTCTTGTGTGAAATTACAAATATGTCTTTTTTAAATCAATGGTAATTAGTGATTGATAATGATAATAATACAGTTTCTTTGATTGTCTTATCAGCATGCTCACACTTTTTCTTTCTTCTTTTTTTATAACAGATGTGACAATGTCCAAGCACCAGTTCCGAAGAGAGCCAAGGCAAACAAGCAGACGAGCAACATGCAGTCCACGCTGTCATGGAAAACAGAGACCGATGTTGACATGGTTCCACAGACACTGCGATTTCTTCCTGCACGGGAAACTGGACCGCAACTGAGCTCTGTAGACTCGCATTCGCCCATGAGTCTATTCAAACAGTTTTTTAAACCTGCGGTAGTTTTTTTTTAGTATTCTTTGAATAAAAATATTTTTTTTATAAAAAAAACAAGTTTGGTATTTTTATGTTTGTTTTTTTGAAAGGATGTGTTAAGTGATAGTAATGACTTTAAGTCTTTACATTCTTAGGAAAGAACGTAAATTCTATTTTGAATAAATGCTGTTCTTTTTAACTTTTTGTTCACCAGTGAATCATTCTTTGTTCAGGCTGCCTCAAAGCACCTTGATGGGCCATTAGCCATTGGGGGAGTGTCTTTAGTCTTCCCAGGTGTAAATCACATTAATATTCATGGGCATTAACACTCCCACGCATACAGCACTGCTGACCCAAAAACTGATGTAAGAAATTCAAATCGTTATATTGATGTTTCTGAAAGAGTGGTCAGAATGATTTTCACTTCATTTTGAAGTAAAAATTCTAGCCTACAAGAATAGTAACTCAAAAGTATTGTGGACAACTATTCATTATGTGTTAAATGGCCTTATTGCAGTGACATTTTTTTTTCCAAAACGTACTAACCACGCATATTATTTTTTTTCTATAAAATGCAAACAAGTACATCAATTTTGCTCACATATTATTGTAGCAGAGTTTGTGCTGAATACAGCAAATTTATATGTTGGCAAATGGTATGTTTTAAGTAGCTGAAATAAGCACAAATGTCAGGGCATACCAAAACACCGAAAGAGCCCCAAAACAGCTCAGACCTCAGAGGGTTAAAGTCAGTTCATCTGAGGATAGAAAGAGTTCTTCTATATCTTGTGAATCACAGGTTGACAGGTTAAGTTCTGGTGCTATGAATTTTGAGTTAGAAACCATAAGAGAAGTTATTTGACTGTCTTGATTTATCTCAATTATTCCATTGCATTTTGTTATATAGCTTTTTGTGTTTCGTAGAATTTTGCAAGTCGGGCAACGGTGAAATTGCTGTTTGATGTTGAATTGTTCTTGTGATTTATGGCATTTTGGACATTGTTTTTTAAAAGTTTATTTGCACCCCTATTGGCTTTTGTTTCACCACTGTATTAGGTATAGAAGGTTCTTTACTGATTTTAGGGCCTTGACCAGGTGGGAAAACTTGGTCCTGTGCAATAGGTTCCATGGTTGTTTTCAGGGTTGTTGTGAGGCTCTTAAGGCTGTTGTATAGTCTAGTTTGAAGATTGGTAAAGGTGTAGGAGTTATCTAGCCTCAGTTTTGAAACTTGGTTTTCCCAAAGAGTAAGTTGAATTTCTCCAGATGGATCTTGCAAGGAACATTCTTGGATCTCACAGTCTGTACCCCAGGCCTTTACCGTAGTTGCGTGGTTTAGCTTGCATACTGTTGCAGATATTTTAGGGATCTGAAAATTAAAAGAAAATCGTACATGTACAATCAAAAATATACATCAATAAACATGATTACAAGGGCAATGTATACAACTGCTGTTGTGGTCATAAGAAGAAATAGCCAAACTTTTCCACACATTAACCAATTTGAAATGCATTAATCATGTTTGTAAAGCATCTAGCAAAGATAACTGAAGCAGAGTAATCTTTGCCTGTGCATCTGAAAAATCTTTCACATTTTAGCATTTTTTTAGAATGTCAGGCTACTTTCAAATGTTTTTCTACCCATAAAAACGATTTTGCACAATCTACAGAGGGTTAATATGTGATTGTACTACTCTCCAGAGCATTACTACAACAAGTAAACAACCCTGTATTTACACAGTGAGAAGGTTGTAAACAAAACAGCTTACCAATTGTCCTGATCCCAGAGTTTTTGCTACTTCTACAGTGAGTTTTTCTGTCTCTTTTGGTGGTTTGTGGGGAAATGTAGATGTTGTGACTTCCACAACAGTACTCCGATCACACTGAATGAAATATTCAGAATTATTGAGGCCTAAAGAATGAAAAAAGTGAGAATTGATATGGGCTTGTTTGTACAATGAATTTGAAAGGAATAAGATTACTCAAAGTTTATCAGATAGAAAACAGGATTAAATAGCTCACTTACTTGGCTTTTTTGTTATGTTTGACAGTTTAACCGCTGTCCGATTTAATGCTAATGTTGTCCAAGTTTGATGTTTTTCGTGCGCAAAGATGACAGCTTGGTGATATTCACTGCGACCTGTTTGCAAAGTTGCATTAAAATACTTTGAGTTTGTTCTAGACAGTTGCACTCTGGAAACTGCATGAATGTAAACATAAATGCAGTTGTCAGATTCACTGGTCTATTTAAATATTTGTTCATTTTTGCAGTTGTATGAAAAAAGATGTTTGTAAGTGGTGTGATTTATAGTAGATTAGGCCTACTAGAACAGAAATTTACAATGCTTGGTATTCAATTAACAAACGATTCAATTAGGCAATTAGGGTGATTGCAGGAATTAGTAATACATTCATCAAATTGATTAATGAGTTAATCATTGTAAGAAATATTCTCTCCCTCAGCATAAGTCTATAACACAAGAAAGATTATATGATCCATATTGTATATCTGTTTGCCACGTATGCACATTCTTTGGTATAGATGTAAGTTAAACAGCTGGGATCCATTAGTAGAGGAGAGAGCAGCTCGCCCCCTCCTCTCTATAATTCCTGTTCGTCTGCCTCTATAAAATGTGTATTAGAAAGTTGCCGGGACCACAAGGCAAAGCTGGTCCTAGCAAGATGTTTTTACCATATAAGGACGATGTTATATAAAGTCTATATGATATCCAATGATGTAAGGTATGGTTCTATTGGTCAAGATTTGTTTTACTCCCCTTGGATTTTCACTATATAAACCATGGACAAAGGATATTGGGGTGAGACTCTTCTCCCCAGCGCTGGTTTCTGTGAAGTGTACATTCATATTCTTTCATAATAAAAGACCAAGATTTTGGGCACTTCTGTTTCGGGACCATTTCATTCGTAACCTTACAGTTGGGGGCGTCGTCCTGGATTTCTCCAGACAGGTAAGAATTACTTTCTTTTTATATAAGAGAAAGATTGATTCTTCCTGTCTGTTGAGAAAACAGATTTATAAGTGCCGTGATTTTACTTGTATTTATTGGTCCGTCGTATAAAAAGATACGGGACGTGGTCCGTCGTTTTGAATAAAACGGGACGTTATTGGTCCGTCGTGTTAAAACAACACGGGACGTTATCTGTCCGTCGTGTCGAAGGATGCGGGACGTTGTCCGTCGTGTCGAAGGATGCGGGACGTTTCCTCGTGTTTATAAAATACGGGAAGAACGAAAGAGAAATTGATCACTTTTCTTCGTTTGGAAATAGATTTGACGTTGAGACAATTGGTTTTTCTCTCGCAAAGTCTATTTCAATTTACCTTTGGTCTTGGATTATGAATGAATAAATCACTATTTTAATTTTTTTTTTTCTTTCCTTTCTCTCTCTTTCTCTTTGCTCTTATTTCTCTCTTTATGGCCAATGTACTAACACAACTAATTTGAACTTGTATACTTTTCTTTGTTTTCTATTTGGCCATACTGAACTTTATTTAAGTTGCATTGAGGAGACATATTTGTGGTTTACAATGGGTAATAAAATTAGTCCGCCGTTTGTAAATGAATCGCCGAAAATTTTTATGATTAGAAATAATCAAGCATTTTTTGCTGAGCCATATTTGTCAAATTTAGCTGGCTGGTCGACTGGCAAAACGCAATTAGATCCGTTTTCCTCGTGACGGCTCATTTAAAGATAAAGATATGCGTGAGGCAAAAGACATGATTTTTGGAAATTGGGGTGATCCCGATTGGGATTATTCGTATATGAAACAATCTTATAAAGTCTGGAAAGACATGCTGAGTTATTGGAATAAAGGCCCAGAAAAAATTGAGAATTTGGACAAGAAGATTGTCCCAAAAGCTGAATTGGCTGTAGGTGAGCGAGCAGTTTTTCCTGCCTTTTCCTCTGCAACTCAGACAGAAAAAAGCTCTGCCGCAGGAGCAGGAAAATCAGCACACACACTCTGTGAATCAAACGGCTGCTTCACAGACTGTGACAGGGAATCCCCCCTCCCCTCCAAAATACGAGTGTATTCCGACCGAAACTAGAAAGAAAAACAGGCTGTACCCTGATCTCACTACTTTATGTCCATTTGTTGAAACGACAGATGGATTTAAAGTTCATCCGTTACAAATTTCTGAAGTAGGCTAATGGCAATTTGCAAAGAATTGCCAGACCCAGCTCGGTCACTACACCAGTATGTGTCGGTACTGAAATGGTTAACAGCCAACTTACTGGTCGTGATATCGCTTTATTCTGACTAAAACATTGCCTGCTGAAATTACAGAGGAAGAATTAATTGATGAGGTTGATCTGTTGCACCCTTCAAATGACGCTCCACCCGCTCGCATTATTGTGTTGAAAGACTCAGAACCGATCGATTTGTCAGACCCCACTAGTGAAGAGCGCGTTTCTGATTATGGGGACTCTAACATTAAGTCTGACTGGATTTGGGGCAGTGCGCATAGACTCAAACATTTTTTTAAACAACTGACGGCATTTTTAGTAAAACTTTCTTCTGCTAGACAAGATATTTCCCTTGCAGCAAACTCGAAACAGAAGGTGGGCGAAAGTCCTGTTGCATTTTTTAATCGATTTCGACATGCTTGAAATCACGAATCTGCGAGTCCTGTTGATGATAATAATTCTTTGCTGTTTGTGAACACATTTCTAAATAACATGCTCAATGAGACTACATAATTGATTCGAATGACTACAACAAAAAATTAGTAACATTTTTGTTGATGTATTGGGCAGACGCTTCCTCTGCCGGAGCTTTAATTCCTCCAGAAAAATTTCCAGCAATGCTTCAAGTTAATGCTGACGTCCAAAATCGCTCGTCAACCTATGGTGAAAAGCCAATAACTTGTTATTTATGCGGATGTTTGGGCCATCCTGCACGTCTTTGTAGAAAAAGAGCTTGAAGGCTCCAGCGGAAAAAATGAGAACCAGATGTTTAGGCGCTCTGCTGGCTACGGGCCAAAACCCCCTCCTTTGTTTTCTCCCAGCCCGAAGCAGCAGGTCTATCAGGCCTGACAATTTTTCCGAATACATTTTTTAGAGTTAACCGAATAAATCACATGTTTTTTTTGCCATTTATTGAATTAAATGTTGACTATGAACCATATATTTTTTTTTCTCATAGGCAAGCCTTTCATCACTGTCTTCTGTTGTGTACACGGGCTCAATTACAAATTGTGCAATGACACCAACTTTACCGGCTACTTCTCAGGATGTACCATCGTTGTTCAAAATGCATGATTTTGCAATAATACCAAATTCTTCATTCTGCCTATAAGGGTAGACCGTTAATGTTAAACATGAATTTGACTCTGACTCTCTGAAACTTCTGTTTCCTGCAGCTTTCTCTCTTACAACCGACACAGGAAGTGCTCTCTTCTAAGATGTGTCTGCAACTGAGCTCGGACAGGAAGTAGCGGAAGTAAACCCAAAATTGTGGGCGGTACATAAGAATGACGTAGGACTTCTTGATATCCAACCCTATGTGGCAAATTTGACAACGAATAGGCCTGTTTTTTCAAAAACAATATCTGCTTTTAAAGCAACAAGAGGAGGGACTTCGGCCCTCATTTATCATTTTCTGGTTCAAGGCATTCTGGTTCGCGCTTATTCACCTTACAACACACCAATCAATCCAATCAGGAAAGCAAATGGTTCTTGTCGTTTAACGCAGGACCTGAGAAGAATTAATGATTTGATAAAGCCACTTGCTCCTATTGTGCCAGATGCACAAACTATTGTTAATTCTATCCCTTAGAACATGCATTCTATTCCGTTATTTGATTTATGCTCCGCCTTCTTCACTCATCCTGTTGACCAACGAAATCAGCCACATTTTGCTTTCTGTTTTCAGAATTACAAGACTCCCTCTCAAGGGTTCAGTGATTCTCCAGCTGTTTTCTCCACTGAAATGCACGCAACAATGACGGATGTCAGACTCCCTCCTGACACCTGCCTGCTCCTACGCTGATGACGATGACATTCTCGTTACTGGTGCCTCTGAGGACATGTGTGCTGTTGCCACTACAATTGTCTGGAACATTTTAGCAGAGGCTGGTTTCAAAGCATCTAAAGAGAAACTTCAGTGGGTGCAGAGAAAAGTCAATTACCTCGGCCATGAACTGTCACAAGGCAAAGTTCGCCTGTCTGCGGACAGAGGAAAAGCCATCGCTTCATTCAAGCATCCCTCAACACAGAAGCAAATGCAAAGCTTTCTGGGACTGGTCAATTACTGTCGATTATGGGTGGCACATTGCTCCAGGTATGACAAAAATCCTGCGAGAAGATACGCTGAATGATAAAGAGGACATTACATGGAAAGCTGACATGACTCAAGCATTCAGACATTTCAAAACCTCTCTCTTAAGGCCGCCTGCCCAAGGCCCTCTTTGTTAAATGCAAAGGAGATTCATCTATGCGTGCACAAAGGTGGAGACACAGCCGCTGTAATCCTGGCCCAAGAGCATGGGGACACTTTTGTCCAGTAGCTTATTTATCTAAAACCCTTGATTCAGTGGCTAGGGGACTGCATGCCTGTTTGCGTGCAGTGGCTGCTACAGCAATGATGGTGCAGGATGCTGAAAAGGTTGTTTTATCACATCCACTTATAGTACACACTTCTTTCTACGCATCACATGACTGCTCAACGCCGTTCAGGCTATGAGGCTATATTATTAGCAACTGCTAATTTAACGTTGAAAGTAACTTCTGTTATTTATGGTTATTTATGACTGTACATTTGCACAGGTTGTTGAAGGATGGTGAATTTGAGAGTGACGACCACGACTGCCTGACCAGAATCCAAACTTCGACTGCCTGCAGGCCAGATATTTTATATATCTGTCCTGGAGGAGGGAGATAGAGTGGAGGAGAGTGTAATTGAGGCATATTCGTTGCCATATAAATCAGCACAAGTTGCAGAATTAATTGCCCTAACGAGAGCTTGTCAATTGGCGAAAGGTCAGTGCATCAATATATACACTGACTCAAAGTACGCATATGGCGTTGTCCATGATTTTGCTAAATTGTGGGAGGAAAGAAATTTCAAAACCTCCGAAGGAAAACCAATTTCCCATCACAACATTGTGGCCGAGCTCATCAGTGCAGCGCAGCAACCGTCGAAACTTGCTGTGATTAAAGTAGCTGGTCATAAAACAGGTGAATCGGATGAGGCTAGAGGAAACAGATTTGCAGATGAAGTTGCGAAATGGGCCGCTAAAGAAGTAATACTTAGTCCACACGTAAACGAAAAGAGCACCGAAGTGCATATGATGAATTCGTCGCTGATTAATGATTTGGATATTAAAGTACTGCAGGCTAATCCTACTCAAAACGATTTGAATCACTGGGCAGCCAATGAAGTAAAACCAGATCAAGCTGGTATCTTAAGAGACAAACAAGGTATAATCGCTCTACCAACACCCACCGTTGTAATGCTGTGCAGACATTATCATGGTGTATCACATGTGACAAAAGAGAAAGTGATGCAGAATTTGAATCCATCATACTGCATAGCAAATGTTCGAAAAGAATACTTTGTTGATATTGGATGCTTGCCTGGTGTGTGTGAACGAACAAACAGACACAAGGCAACACGCCACGACGCTTTGCCGCATCCTGAGCTTCCTTTTCAATATTTATAGATTTACGTTACACATGCCTCCATGTGGAAATCACAAATAGGTCTACTTGCTCGTGATTGTGGATCAATTTACTAAGTGGCCTGAAGCTTTTCTGTGTGGTAAAGAAAATGCTCAGACGGTTGTAAAGGTTCTGGAAAAAAAAAATTATACCGCGTTTCGGTATTCCAACCGTTATAGCAATCGATAATGGAACTCTGTTTGCTTTAAAAGGCACACAATTATTAGCTAAAGAGCTTAATATCAATTGGTAGATACTGAGATACTAGATAGATACTGGCAGAAAATTGGGTTGATTTGTTGCCTGCCGTATTGGCAGAAATAAGAATGTCCACATCAGCAACCACAAAAATGTCTCTATTTGAAATTCTGATGGGTAGACCTTTCCCGACCTTCTTGGGTCAGAGGTCGCGCTGGCAATTTCTCCACAGGTGACACGGAGGTGATCATCACGGATTACGTGGATTCCCTAGTTAGAACGTTTAATGGCATAAATGGTGATGTTTCTCTGTCTCTCCCTCTTCCTTCAGAAAAGCCAACTCATCCTTTCATTCCAGGACAAAAGGTGCTGATAAAGTGTCTGAAGCCCACGAGACTCGGTGATCGCTGTGACGAGGACCGGTGTTCTGATTGACTTCCAGCAGCAGTGGATCCATGCTAACAGAGTAAAGGTGGCGCCACCACAGGGGAACGCATAAGCCTATGCGGGAAAAGAAATACAGCACTGATCGAAAGGAGAACGAGGAAGAGAAGTAGACGAAGAACGGGATTGCTGATTGAAATTAGCAATGATTGTCATTAAATCCATTAAGTCAGGTCTGCAAAATTGATATATCTGTTTGTGCTGACAGACGTACTTAGTCATACACAAGCCATTATTAGCAGTGGTAATGAAACTTGACTGAATCCAGAAGAAGAGCCACATGCGGATTCATGTCCAGAGGAAAAATAGGTGACTGCTATGTATGCACAAAAATGCCACAAAGTGCTTCTGTAAGGGTTAAATCACCAACAACAGAAGAAGAATTAGACTACCCGTTATTCACCAGTATAACTGGGATGATTGAATCTATTACCACACTTTTGTATTTTCTCAAAATGATTTGATGAACAGAACTGTCAAGTATTAATGAGTTTGAAGGAAATGTTTGATTGAAGGATATTTTATGTATTATTGTACTAGAATGACTATGCTGAGAATGATGTGATATGATAATTCTATTATATGATAATTATCTTATCAAAGGGCCGATTGTAAGAAATATTCTCTCCCTCAGCATAAGTCTATAACACAAGAAAGATTATATGATCCATATTGTATATCTGTTTGCCACGTATGCACATTCTTTGGTATAGATGTAAGTTAAACAGCTGGGATCCATTAGTAGAGGAGAGAGCAGCTCGCCCCCTCCTCTCTATAATTCCTGTTCGTCTGCCTCTATAAAATGTGTATTAGAAAGTTGCCGGGACCACAAGGCAAAGCTGGTCCTAGCAAGATGTTTTTACCATATAAGGACGATGTTATATAAAGTCTATATGATATCCAATGATGTAAGGTATGGTTCTATTGGTCAAGATTTGTTTTACTCCCCTTGGATTTTCACTATATAAACCATGGACAAAGGATATTGGGGTGAGACTCTTCTCCCCAGCGCTGGTTTCTGTGAAGTGTACATTCATATTCTTTCATAATAAAAGACCAAGATTTTGGGCACTTCTGTTTCGGGACCATTTCATTCGTAACCTTACAATCATTTTAGAATTAGGAAGCTTAGTTTAGTGGAGGCAAGAAATGGATCTGATAGTCTGCTGGAAATAATTGAAAGGTAAATTTACTTGTATAATGCCTGCTAGGGATGGAGAAATGAAGCCTCTTGAATTTAAATAAGCTTTACTCTGATTGTTTTGGGAAACTATTCAAAGCATCAGGAGCAGCAATAAACCTGATATTCAAGTCACTAAGTAAATCTAATGTTTATGGGACTTAAAATAATTAAAAGATATGCATATGTACACATTCAAATGTTTAATGTCAGATCAGTTAATATTGTGGAGTTGGTCAAACCATTTCTTGTATGATATTGAAAGTATTCTTTACTATATACTTTGCAATAAAATTTTGCAAGTAGTTGATCAATTGAATAGGCATTTGTGTTCTGTTTGAAGCTATATGTATATAACTTGAAATGTATAAAAGGCAGCACAATTTAAAAAATAGAGTTATACTTAGTTCACTACCTTAGACACAATGCACAAACACATATATGAAGATGAGAATTAGCACATGGAAGCAAAAACAAAACAACAAAAAAAAGAGTATACGACAATATATAGGAAGAAAACAACCAATTTATGTAACTGCTTACATTGCAATCAGAATACTTGAAAGCTAATGACTGCTTTGATCACAAACCTTTCTGGATACTCAAGACTTCAGGTGAGAATAAAAATAGAATGAACAAAAACACACATTTCTAATCCCAAAAGAAAGATTAGAACAATGCTTATCTGGATAGAAAAAGAATTTAACACACAATTTTAAAGTTGTCCCATATGGGGCTCGAACCCACTATCTCTGGGTCAGAAGCCTGTCACTCATCTCATTGCTGATTGCATGTTGAGCCAACTTACTGAAATCTTATTTAAACTTCTTTTTCTTCTTAACAAAAAAAGGTCTGATTCTAACTCCCCCTAGAGCTTTAACTCTACATACTCCAAACTCAACTCAGACACTCAGACTGTTCTGACTCGAGTTTCTATATCTTTTCTAACTAATTTGACTTTCAGTTTTCTTAAAAATTAATATTAAAAACCCTAAAAATCCCATAGACTTTCATTGCAGAATGTTCAAATTGAGCCCAATTGAGCCAAGTTCAAATTGGTGGCCCAGTAGTGCAAAAAAACTCAAATCTAAACTCACTGAAGCCTTAGACTCAATTAAACTCAATTCAATGTACTTATCTATCTATCTATCTATCTATCTATCTATCTATCTATCTATCTATCTATCTATCTATCTATCTTCTTAATATCTATCTTATCCTTCATCTATCTATTTTCTTACTTCTAACTATCCATCTTATCTTTTTAACTATCTATCTTTTTTCTTTCTAACTATCTTTCTTTTTTCTTTCTAACTAATCTTTCTTTTTTCTATCTAATATTTCTTTTTTCTTTCTAACTAATCTTTCTTTTTTCTTTCTAACTAATCTTTCTTTTTTCTAACTAATCTTTCTTTCTTTTTTCTAACTAATCTTTCTTTCTTTTTTCTAACTAATCTTTCTTTTTTCTTTCTAACTAATCTTTCTTTTTTCTTTCTAACTAATCTTTCTTTCTTTTTTCTAACTAATCTTTCTTTTTTTTCTTTCTAACTAATCTTTCTTTTAACTTTAAACTATTTACAACTTTAAACTACTTTAACCTTCTTCAAACTTTCTGGTCCAAACTTTCACAAGCCAGCTTAAAGTTTGTCTCAACAAACTTTTTAATCTAGTTTTTTACTAGGAATCTTTTGCACATTGCACAATTCACATGGTTTAACGCTTGTTACACATTGGATTAGATGAAACAATCTTCAAAGTTATAGTCTTTTGCTTTACACTCATAAACTGTGGTTTGCTTACAGAGACTTGAGTTGTGAAAGGTAAAACTACAGAAATTGGCTCCAAATTACACAATGATTTGAAGTTGTATAACATGGGGCTCGAACCCACAACTGGGATGGCTCGGGATTATAACACATGGTTTAGCAGACTGCGCCACTAAGAGGACGTAAAATCACAAACTACAAAGGAGAGGCTCTAGTGTAAGAATGAGCACACAAAAGCAGGTTAACCAGATTAGCATGCTAAGCTAGCTTAATGCTAATGTAGCTTATGACGTGGTACATCCAATCCTGGCAAAATATATATCTTCGGATTCGACATGACGCAAGGAATCGATAGACACCAATTTTATGATTTTGTGACAAACTGTTCACAAGTTACAGCCTCTGAACCAATGTTGGGTTGAACTTGTTCAATTTGCGACATCATAACTTTTTTTTTTTCCAGTATAGCAAAAAAATCGAGAACAGTACTTCTGTGCAGCTCGGTCCGAAGATCACTTGAGCAAATTTTGGACAGATTTTGAAATTTTGACCAATTTGGTCGCAGTCTGGAACCCTGTCATCAGAGCCTTGCTGAGTGCTTCTTGCACGGATGTTCTTTTCACAGTTGCTCTTGCTGCGCTGGTGCCCCCTCGTTGGTTGGAGGTTCTGGGCGGCTGGAGGACTGGGTCTCAGGGTCTCTGTGGAGAAACTGGCGCGCTCGTCGAGGAGGGTGTCCAGCAGGGGCTGGGGGGTGGATAAGATGAAACTGAGCCCTTCTTCCATGGTGGTCGGTAGACTACCCTCTGAGCTGCCCGTAGCCAGGGAGGAGTCACTGTGAGATGGATACTGAGGACAGAAGGGTCAAATATTTTAGCAACAAATTGATAACAAGGTGCATAAGATGTACACGTATGTAACCCCATATAGTGTTCAAATTCTGTCAAAGCTCTTGTTGGGTTGCCCTCATAAATAAAAAGCAACCTAAATATATAGTCCCCCCTCCAACTGTAGTTCGTAATCGTATTTACTTATTTACAGAGATCCACAGAAATTGTTGTTGTCCATACAGTTTTGGTAGATTTTTCTAACCTTAAATGTTAGAAATTATGCCTCATTGCTTTAAATTAAATTTCAGAAATTGGCATGAACAATGAAGCATACAATAATTTGATATAAATGGATTCTATGCAGTTTTTTTTATCTTAACAGAACAGCTTCAGAGTTATTGAAATGGTTATATGACTTCTTTCGGGTTGAATGGTGGTCGTCTCGCCCCCCCCCCCCCCCCCCCCATCCCCCCCCCCCCCCCCATCCCCCATCCCCCACCCCACTATCCAGGTAACTCTAGTAGAGCATTCATTTCGTTTGTCTGTTAAATAAGAGGCGATCTGAAATGTGTTGTTTTTGAAATCAAGTGACCAAAGTGCTTGTTGCCGCTGCGATCAGTGGCGCGGATACAGTGTTATGTTGTGACGCGCACAGTCTTCACACGGATGCGCGCCTCAATCCGTTGCGGACACTGAGAGACTCTCTTTGTTACGGTGAAATCACAAAACCTAATGCACAAAAAACGTGTCCCTGCTTGAAATACAACCACTAATAAACAATCGGTTTTGATGAGGAAAATAAACTATAGGCTACTACTAGTACGGATTAGAACCCAGAACCTCTGATACACTTGGCAAAAGTTCTGCCTCTGGGCCATTAAAGTACATGGGGATAATTGTGGGATCTATGTATTTAATCACGTGAAAATTCTCACCACTAACAACATATATTAGATCCCATTAAACGACAAATTAAACACAATGTACTATTATACTATGTAACACGCCATGTCACGCTCTGCGTGAGTGGTATTTACGACAGTAACGTTAAATACAAGTACTCCACAGCGACTCTAGGAGTCGCAGTTTGACAAAAACGTGAATCCTGCCTGGTGTCCCTTTAATCGATAAACTGAATAAGAATAAGATTATTCAATCTTATTACGCAAAAATGCGTAACGTTTCTGTAATTTGTAAGGAACTATTTTCATAACTATTTCATAAATAGTGCAAAAACGGGCAATATTGTCTCTAAAATGTAAGTCACTAAATATTGTTTATCGAATTGTATAAAATAAATATCACATTTGCAATTGTGCTGATATTTAGGGAAAAACTCTTGATCTTTTATTGAATCTTGAATTTTAGGCTCAATTTAACGGGCAAACACCCAAGACAAATAACTAACAATGTCAAACGTATTGTCATCGTGTTTGTATGTTTCTAGTATTCTAGTTTCAATAAAACACCAGGGGCCCCCCAGAATATTTTTTTTGGGTCCTGGAGCCCCCCAGCCTGACCCATTTAAACACTGAATACATACCTGTGTGGTGAGCAGCCTGGTGTTTGCTCCAGGAGAGCGTAGAGATGCTGGGGAAGTTAGACGGAGTCCTCTTGGTTTGTGTTAGAGGTCTTCACAGTGCACCCGAGACCCGTCGACCCGGGACCCGTACGGGTTCGGGTCTAAATTTTAAATGATCGGCCGGGTCCGGGTCGGGTCCGAATTTATTACTTCGGGTCCCGGGTCTGTTTAAAATTGTGTGTAATACCCGTGCGATCGGACTCGATCAGAGCCAGAATGAGTCAGGTCAGCACTGCTTGTGTTTTTTTACAACTTGTAAAAGTAGGTAAAGAAAAGAGAAATAATAAAAAAAAGCGATCTCTCTCTCTCTCTCTCTCTGCCGTTAGAAGCAGAGCGCGCGGCCCGCGCCCAGACTCAGTCAGAGAGAGTTAATGCAACTGCACGCACGGTAATGATGGATACCTTTGTGTGCAGTGGGGAAACAGATCTTTACTATATTTAAGTTTATTTTATTTCTATATTTTATTTTATGTTTTTCTTGGTAGTAATTATTGATATGTAGGTAGGCTACTATGTATAAGTGTCATTTTGAGTTTGTGTTCCTATTATGTGACATAGTAAATGGTTCAAATCTCAAAAATGCTTGCAGACTTTGAGTTACACACTCATATTTAAATATATTTCAAATCAGCAACAAAATCTGAGGTGAATTGTCACATAAATGTTTTCTATGACTCTCAAATTCGTTAAAAAAAACCCCCAACATTTTAGGCTGATCCAGCTAGCGCGCATGTGCAGTCTCAAGTTTGTCGCATCATGTCATGTTTCTTTGGCAACCGGAGCTTCCAGCAGAGAGCACATATGATAGCAAATAAATAATGTCAGCGGCCATGGCACTGAACGAGCAATTGTTATTAAGTTAGTTCAAAAGGACAAACGGTTAAGTTAGTTATTATGCGAGTTAACTCGAGTCAGAATGCACATGTGCAAAGTTGCATTTGTCATCCATCACCATGACATCAAGTGGACTTTTAAAGCTGAAATACTGAGTGGATTAAGCTTGGAATAACGAGAGAAATAACATGGATAGAACTTTCTTGTCGGTGGATTGCAATGCATCACAGTCAGTCAGGTAACGTAACAAGAAAGTGAGACGACGACTACTAAAATTATGTAAGACAAAAAGTTTTATTTTTCGCAACTTGTGTGAAATAATATGTGACAATCGGGTCCAGTCGGGTTTGTGTCTTCCCGTCGGGTTCGGGTCCAGTTTTCAAATAATAAACGGGTCCAGGTCGGGTCCGGGCACGGCGTTTCTCGGATCTGCACGGGTCCGGGTCCAACTTTTGAAATAATAGACGGGTCCGGGTCGGTTCGGTTTAGCACATTACGGGTCTCTTCCGGGTCGGGCAGGAATTTTTGGACCCGTGAAGACCTCTAGTTTGTGTCCCGGTCGGCCTCTCGAGGGTGCAGGGAGGACCGCGGCAGCTGGGTGGAAGAATTCAACAGGGAGACGAATAAGAGTGTTAGAGCGGCTTGAACCTTCTGGGTACTCTTAATTACTGCTGCTACATGGAACTCCACCTGCACAAAAAAACAGTTACTGAATTTTAATTGAAATTAAATTGAGGTAGCAAACAGGATGCAGAAGTTTGAATTTACAGATGTATAATTAAAATGAATAAATCACACAATGATGTCACAAATACATTCCCTTAACTAAGACGAGTTGATACATACCTCAATCGCTCTGGAATACGGTGGCCGAGAGAGTTCAACGTGCTGCAACCTAAAGAAGACGCATGCAAATAGAAAAAAATGCATGCAAATAAAAAAAAACCCCATGCAAATAGAAAAAAACACCCGCAAATTAAATCAGTTTCACAACACACGTGTACTCCAAATACTCACAACACAACCAAATACAGAAACGCGCTGCAAAAGTTCACAACACAACCAAATACAGAAACGCGCTGCAAAAGTTCACAACACAACCAAATACAGAAACGCTGCAAGTAACACAGACCACAACGGAAATGTTTCCGGGGAACCAAATAAGTGACGGACCCGACTGGACGTGATAGGACGTGCTTACCATAGACATCATATAGGTAGACGCCCTATCGACCGCTACTGCCTATTGGCACGGACGAGAATTGGAGCCGCCATCTTAAACCGGTCATCCGCTCCGCTCAGTGTAATTGAATGGCAGGTGAAATGAGCTGTCAGCGCATTAAATTAATCATACCTCACTGAATAATGAACTGATTTTCACGCGTTTTTTTTTGCTGCAAAGGTCATTCATGTAGCTATGATACAGGACACATGGTTCGGCGTATTTTAATATCCATAGTAGGCTTAACAGTAATATAATATTCTGAAATAAGTTATAAAGTGACCAGACACAATATGTGTGATGAAGGATATAATGTATTTGATAAATCACACATATATATATACAATATAATAAAGAAGCAGAAACAGATAGTTGCAGTAAAGTAAGATATTTTAATAAGTTGAAGAAACAATTTATGATTTGTGACACGCACATACACACGAACAGACACACAAACAAACACGAACAGACACACACACTCTCTCTCTCTCTCTCTCTCTCTCTCTCTCTCTCTCTCTCTCTCTCTCCTCCTCTCTCACTCACTCCACTCACACACACACACACACACACACACACACACAGAACGCAGCCACCGAATCCACCGAACGCAGCCACCTGTAAAAAGTGAGAAGAAGCTTTTCAACGTGTTTGCATCAGTAATTTCTAAAAAATTAAATTCGGACAACATTAAGCCTATACATTTTTTATTGTATGTGGATGTGGGAGGGGAAAATGTCGAGACTAAAGCCCTATTCGGATTAACTTTACAAGGGTTGATGGAGTAAGTTAATGTAATTTTACCACAGGACTTCTGTAATATCAATAGCCAAATCGCATGTGATAAGATATAGGTTATTATCAATAAAACTAGAAGTTGGAGGGGGTAACTCAGATAAGCATCGCTGTCATGCGTGTATTAGGCTAACGTTACATTGCTTCCTGGTATCATGTGCGCAAACACAAATAACCTATACAACAGAGCAGTTGAATGCTTATCTGATAACCTAGAAGCTCTTGTAATTATTACTTTAATAAGAGCAGTTTATTACTTTAATAATAATACTTAACAATTATTACAGTTACCCCACCTCTCCATGCCGGGTGAACACCGGCTGATGCAGTAAACAGCATTTCACAACGATTTCAGTACAGTAATAGCAAATATCCTTGCTCCTTCTCGATTATCTGGTAATATTCTATTCACAAAATACAACCAATAGTACAGTAATTTTAAGACTTACTTGTGAAAAGCCCTATTCTCGATGGTCCGGCGATTAGAACAGGAAAATGCTCCACAATGCTCTGGCATCTTATCTGCTGCCACGCAACGAAACTAGGAATACGACCGGTTCAAGATGGCGGCCGGATTTCTTGGTTTCCAGCGGCCAATAGGGCTTCTAGTCTCTATATGATTTCTATGGTGCTTACAGCAAAGAACGTGTATTGACAAGTGAAAGCGTATATATATTTTTTATAAATTAACTATAATTTTAAAATAATATTGTAATATATTGTATATATAAACAATATTATAATATATTGTTGTAATATACTTTTTTATATTTCTTCTATACTCTGCTTACAGCTCAAAATTCTACTTTATTTTATTTTATAAAAAAAAATCTTTTTCCCCACAAAACCCACAGAGATTCATTTTTTATGACATACAACTAGTGTTGTCACGATACCAAAATTATAGTTTCGATACCGATACCAAGTCAAGAATTGCGATTTCGATACTTTTTCGATACTTTTCCTGAAAAGGGAGAAACACTCAAATACCATTGCTGTGCTTTATTTTAAAACCGGGACAACATTCTAATCATACAACACACTAATAAATGAACATATGAACAGCAGATATGTTATTTGAACATTTGACCAAAATATAAAAAATAAATTAGAGCAATGACATTCAAGGTAAAAAAAATAATAAATTTAGCACCATTATCTCAGTTATCATAAGCAACATAAGAGTTAACGGGAACTGATAATATTTTATCCATATCCGACCATGCCACTGAAGATTCTGCTTATCGATCCGATTCTTTAACGATTCTCTTATCGATTCCTGATAGCAGTGTGTGGAAAAAGTAGTCTCATGCTAACAAGTGGTTTTATTTGTTTTAAAGCTTAAACACTTGAGTAAGCAAACTGTATTTTTATGTAATTTATGTAATAAATAAAACCTTATTGTAAAGTGTTACCGATTAGTTATAAACCAATTCAGATGTCTCGTGAGTTCAGTGTTGGACAGATCAGTTGTTTACTTTAAACCATTCATTAAAACGAATCGGTTCAAATGAGTCATTAGTTCGCGAATCGGACGTGTCATTATCGGACGTGTGCGCGTTGTGTGATTATCCCCGCAGTTTAGGACATCCCACAAGATTTGTGTCATCACAGAAAACATCATCACTGAATAGTTTTTTTTCGTTTATCTAAAGTGTGGTTTATATCAGCTGAAAGTTTCAGAGAAGATAAGGCAACATATTTTAGCACAATTCACACCCAGCGGTAATTAGGGGAAACAAATCTCCAAATGCTCCACATGAAACTTTAGTTTTCAGACCATACCATCGTGTCGATTTATTGTGATTAATATGTGGGAGGGAGAGAGAGCAAGACAGCGCTTAGTTTTTAGACGGAAGCCTTGTTTACTTTCGCTTGGCTCCGCAGATAGAGTGCGTGCGCGCGCGACCATGCAGGTCTCTCTCTCTCTCTCTCTCTCTCTCTCTCTCTCTCTCTCTCTCTCTCTGCGCCTCTGCTCGTTCAGTTAAACATGCGCCCTGTCACACGCGCAAGTAAGTTACATTACTCACCGATCAAATAAGACTTTGCCGGGACAAAAATTCGCTGTAGTGTTTGTCACATGAGAGCTGCAGCTTCTTTGCTGCGTGCGTGAGGAGAAAAAAGTATCGATACTAATAAATTTAGGTATCGTGACGTATTTAATTTCCGAGTATCGCGATACTTTTGAAGTATCGGTGCACCGTGCAACACTACATACAACTTGTATACAGTATACAAAATGTATTAATATGTTCAATGTCATCAGAATACAAATGAGAAAAGAACAATGAGCTGAAAAATAAAATATAAATAAAAAAAGATAGAGAAGACGAACATGAAGGCAAGATATTAATCTATACATCAGTTACACTATACAAATTGTTTCATGTTTTGTTTAAATTTTCATAAAGAAAAGTTTCATAAGAAATGTTAGTTAATGTAGGGTCCAAAGTTTTAAAGTTGAGACACTGACACACATAACGGATATAAACGCATATTGTAACATTTCTTTTTTGTAAAGTAAAAATAAACAAATACATTTATTTGTAACCGTTATGTTAACAGCATTATATTTCTGTCGTCAGAACAGCTATTCAGCTGATGGACAACTGCTGCGTTGTCATGGGAACATGAACATCCCAGGTGAAAATAATTACGTTGGAAATTACGTTGTCTTTCGTTGCTCCCTTCATCAAGTGCGTTCCAAACGGCTGTATAAATGGCACACTAGTGCCATGCTCACTCCAAAGTCCCACTTGAAGAGCTCTGCCATCTGCCCTTCGAAGGGAGTAGGGCATAGGGATGCTCACGAGCAATAAGCACGTCCCAGCGGGTCCGTCACTTATTTGGTTCCCCGGAAACATTTCCGTTGTGGTCTGTGTTACTTGCAGCGTTTCTGTATTTGGTTGTGTTGTGAACTTTTGCAGCGCGTTTCTGTATTTGGTTGTGTTGTGAGCTTTTGCAGCGCGTTTCTCTATTTGGTTGTGTTGTGAGTATTTGGAGCACACGTATGTTGTGAAACTGATGAAGATGTTTTCTTAATTTGCGGGTGTTTTTTTATATTTGCATGCGTTTTTTGATATTTGCATACGTTTTTCTGTTTGCATACGTTTTTTTTCTAATTGCATGCGGCGTCTTTAGCTTGCAGCACGTTGAGCTCTCTCGGCCTCCGTACTGGAATGATCCTGGAGTGATGATATTACTGCGCCAAGTCGAAGTGCTCTCAGTGCTATTCCGCCATACATTATAGTTATCCATTTTACCCGCTTAGAAAAGCCACACGTTTTATTTTGTGTCACCATACTTGGTCGTGTAACTGCGCGTGTAACTGTATTTAAATAGGGAAAACGTGGATTTGTTTGGTTGCTTCTAACTTCATCTCTGTTTGGCCCCTAATGAATGAACTGGACTATCAAAGTGTCGCCGCATGCCAGAGCGATTGAGCGCACGCACTGAGATGAGAGAGGTGTGCATCAACTCGTCTTAGTTAAGGGAATAACATACCGGTAGTTTAATATGAAAAAACGGTGGAGTGTTCCTTTAAAGCAGGAGTTCCCAAACTTTTCCATTCCAGGACCTACGTAGAGAAGAATAATCTAGCTCAAGACTGTGAATGTGGGGTGGGAGGCGTTAGTTCTCTTTAGAGCAGTTTTTTTCCCTTGTCATAGTATGACATATGTTAATTGCAATACAAACTTATGGTACATTTACATTATCAAAAAAGTTTGAGAAATAAAATAGTAGCCTAATGGCTGTTGAAATAATGTGAAGAATACTGAGTAGTTTTTGTCTGCTGCCTCAACTGATTTACCCAAACATGGCAAAACAATTTTAAAGAAATGAAAAAGATTAAGTAAGCTTAATCTTAACCAAAGGTTTGATATGACAAAAATTTCTGACTATAAAAGAAATAATAGACTAATAATTTTATTTGACAGTATGCCTAGAATTTCAATACTAATATTTATGCTGCAAGTGTTGTTAAACTCATTGCGTTGTTCAGCGCAGAAAACGCTTTCGTGCTCGTGTGTATACATTTTAAATACTTTTTACATATATATTTTCCTTATGCGTTGGTAGGTATCAAAATGCATGCGAGGGAACACAAAACAACACTCTTACGACGACCACATCTCTGAAAGACAACAGCGCTGTGTTGAACAGACGACAGAGATTAATGCGTTTCCCGAAAGCATCGTATGCCTATGTGACCTAACACAGGAGTCATGGAACAATCGTATTGACTCTAAGGTGCTCGACTACGCCACCTGGTGCCTTTCACACAAAGATTTAGACAAGAGGGCTCTCACCCACAGCTAATGAAGTAATGACAGAGACGTGATATTTCAATATAAAAATACAGCAATATTTATTAACAAGTAATTCAATAAAAACAATCTGAAGTTTGTTTTCTCAGCATAGTGTGCGGCAATACAGATTAGGCCCCATAGGTCATCCAAAAGGGGGTAGTGGCTGCCACCAGGAATATCACAACGCAAGCAATAATGGCATCAATGGATCAGCTGTTTGGGAGGGGTTACCTGACCTGGAAGAGGAGTGAGACCGACACACCATCCGTGCTGCTGATTTTTGTTGCCTATTCACGCAAACACACACACATGCATAGGCACAGATACTATAAAAAAATGACCACTGCAAATAGTGAGGTGCACGTTACCACTACAAATACTGTGTGCAATGCGTGAAGAGGAGGACTCAAATCCGGCAACCTACTCCACGAAACAGCTTCAACCCTCTGGTTGGATCAGAAATAAGCAAAGCTAGATGTTAGCATTATCATAACGAACTGATGGGGCAGCCGACACCACACCTATTGCTGACGTACAACAAAATAAAAGAAAAAAAATAAAGTAACAAAACCAACCAGCCTATGTTTTAGGCCAGGTCAGACCGAAAACAAAACATAATAAAGGAAAGCAAAAATGAGGCAAAAGCCACAATGACATTAAATTCACGAAAGGCAAAGCAGCAGTGACAATCTCTCTGAAGGAAGAAACAACCACAATAAAAATCCATTATGTACAATAAATATGACCTAAACCAGTATCAAATCAATGATAGGTGATACCAGTACAATAAACATTTCCTTTTTACCTCTAGGGATGCAACACTCAACATAAACGGAAATAGGGCTCCCCGGTTACCTCCCCGCATGCAGACCTACATGAAATCACACACAAACAGTTCACATACAAAATAGTCCACCAAGGTTATTGGTTAGTCACATCCCAAGGGTTTACAGCAAAGCATGGTCATATTATAATAGATCAATTCACAACAAACATACATATACAAACACGTTACCTAGAAAACATTACTCTATTACTGGGAGACATACAGCCAACGTTACCTCAACTCGCGTTCCAATAGGTAACGACAGAGCGCGCGAGCATAGCGTCTTACAGCCAAGACCTTCGGTTGATCAATCAATATACTACCCGGAAGTGTCTGTACACCGTCACACATCTGTTGTCAAACAGTTACACTTTACACACCACTAGCTTAAATAACCCTTGTGTTAACATACCCTTGATAGGCGACAGCACAGCGGGCAGTGTAAAGAGGACCTACAAGCCGAGAGATTACTTCGTTTGTTGTCCACCTGATGTGCCGTTTTATACAAAGTGCTATTGACACTAATGAATAAACAGCCGCTTACACGCTAGCCAGAGGGCGTGGCTGAGGGGAAGAGGGATACAGCGAGCACAGAAGGACAACCTTGCTACGGCCATTACTATGCCGGCTACACCTAGTAGATCGTAGAACCATTGCCACCAATGGTCTCTACAATCAACTTAGCTTACGATGCTTCTGGGAAAAGCAGCCCAGACCTGAAAAGCCTTTCGTCACATTTAAATTCTCCGGTGTAATGCGATCTCATGCAGAATGCAGTGCAGTGATTGGAGTAAATGAGTTTTTCTCGTTAACAATGCGCACCAAACTGCTTAACCCTCTGAGGTCTGAGCTGTTTTGGGGCTCTTTCGGTGTTTTGATATGCCCTGACATTTGTGCTTATTTCAGCTACTTAAAACATACCATTTGCCAACATATAAATTTGCTGTATTCAGCACAAACTCTGCTACAATAATATGTGAGCAAAATTGATGTACTTGTTTGCATTTTATAGAAAAAAAATAATATGCGTGGTTAGTACGTTTTGGAAAAAAAAATGTCACTGCAATAAGGCCATTTAACACATAATGAATAGTTGTCCACAATACTTTTGAGTTACTATTCTTGTAGGCTAGAATTTTTACTTCAAAATGAAGTGAAAATCATTCTGACCACTCTTTCAGAAACATCAATATAACGATTTGAATTTCTTACATCAGTTTTTGGGTCAGCAGTGCTGTATGCGTGGGAGTGTTAATGCCCATGAATATTAATGTGATTTACACCTGGGAAGACTAAAGACACTCCCCCAATGGCTAATGGGCCATCAAGGTGCTTTGAGGCAGCCTGAACAAAGAATGATTCACTGGTGAACAAAAAGTTAAAAAGAACAGCATTTATTCAAAATAGAATTTACGTTCTTTCCTAAGAATGTAAAGACTTAAAGTCATTACTATCACTTAACACATCCTTTCAAAAAAACAAACATAAAAATACCAAACTTGTTTTTTTTATAAAAAAAATATTTTTATTCAAAGAATACTAAAAAAAAACTACCGCAGGTTTAAAAAACTGTTTGAATAGACTCATGGGCGAATGCGAGTCTACAGAGCTCAGTTGCGGTCCAGTTTCCCGTGCAGGAAGAAATCGCAGTGTCTGTGGAACCATGTCAACATCGGTCTCTGTTTTCCATGACAGCGTGGACTGCATGTTGCTCGTCTGCTTGTTTGCCTTGGCTCTCTTCGGAACTGGTGCTTGGACATTGTCACATCTGTTATAAAAAAAGAAGAAAGAAAAAGTGTGAGCATGCTGATAAGACAATCAAAGAAACTGTATTATCATTATCAATCACTAATTACCATGGATTTAAAAAAGACATATTTGTAATTTCACACAAGAATGGGAACTTTTACATTATGACGATGTAAACACAATTAGGCTACATTTCATCTGTAAAATATTACGTCTATGCACTTAGTATTATTCTCGATCGCACTGAGAACTGAACGACACCTGCGTGTCCCTCTGCGAGGTGCTGGAGAAGGAGAACGTGATGCAGCCAATTTCCTAAAAAACAAAACAAAATAACTGTTAGCATACATTATGTATACAACAGAGTTATTGAATATTCTGTACTGAATATGCATCTGTTACTGAATATTCTATATAGGTATTATTGTTTTTTTTTGTATTATGTTTTGTTATTGAGTGTTAAAGCTGCCGTGACAATATAATTTCCTGCAAAGGATCAATAAAGTATCAACAACAACAACAACATCTGTTGATGGCCCATATAGAATGCATGCTGATAACACAATCAAAGAAACTGTATTATTATTACGCTTATCAATCACTAATTACCATGGATTAATTTCACACAATAATAGGAACTTTTACATTATGACGATGTAAACGATATTACGTCTATGCACTTACTCAGTATTATTCTCGATCGCACTGAGAACTGAACGAGACCTGCGTGTCCCTCTGCGAGGTGCTGGAGAAGGAGAGCATGATGCCACATTCCTAAAAACAAAACAAAATAACTGTTAGCATACATTATGTATACAACAGAGTATCTGTTGATGGCCCATATAGAACGCACGCATTTATTATGTACACTCAATGAACGGATCGTTCGCGATCGACACATCGCTACATTTCAAACATTTACACCTGTATTCACAGTGCATAAGGCAGTAAGCATGATAATTAGTGTCATAGGCTAACTAAAACTGAACATTTGCGAGTATCTATGGCCCATATAGACAGCACGCATTTAGGGATAGGCTACACAATGAACGGATTGTTCGCAAAAAAAGCACATTAGTAAAACACACTGATCTAAAGACAGAGACTTGGACAGTCACACAGCTTTGTGCCATTCCTAAAACATATAGGTTACATACCTGTCATCTCCAAGGTGTTTGATTTTTCACCATGTTCATGAACAGAGACTCACGTGAATGTCAGCTGGACTCATCAGTGCTGGTCCCTGTAAAAACCATTTTTAGAAAACAAAAAAAACAGCTGTGAACATGCTGATATTAGGAGAAACTATTTTAGATTTGTCTGGTTCAAATTATGAAATTTACTAAATACATACATATACTACATATATGAACTCCCAATATATGTTGTGCCTTGTAGTTGTAGGCATATGTAGGGCTGCATGAAATAATAACAATAGCCTGTAGCTAGGCAGCCTATAAATCACTAAAAAGCTCAGTAACACTACATTAGAGAAAACCATATGGATTATCATGTTACTTAAAACGTTTCCATTCGTTACAACGTTATGAGATGAGATTGCTGGAGTAAAACCATAAAGCCTAATGATTGGTTTGTTTTGCTTTTCAAACCCACAGCGCGCGTGACTCAAACTCAGCGCGTGCAAACATTTACTGAATGCGATCGAGCCGGACCAAACTATGAAACGTTATATTATATAACGTTTCATAGTTTTTTGGTCCGGCTCGATCGCATATTCTTACATAATTATACATACCTTCGTGTGAGCAGATATCCACAAACACAATAAACACAAGTCTAAACATAATATTCACAATCATACGAGCCTTCTGTATCGTGCTGTTTAATTATCAAACATATGTTTTTATGTATATACATTTAGCATTAGGCTTCATGTTTTACTCCAATCACATTTCATAACGTACATTTTAGTCTGGCACCAGTTTAACTAGTAGCTACAAGTTTATGCAACAATAACATGCTGCTAACATGCTACTAACAAAGACATGTCTTACCTTATAAATCCTTCTTATAATCAAATTGTGTTCTTCTAACTCGTCTGATGTAAATCCAAGATAAACAGCACAGCACACGTGAAGAGCAGGACTGAAGACTGAAGTCGGATTATCTGTTTTGAGGTCGTTAACAGTTTGCGTTCCTCCACATGGCTCATTAGTATGCGAGCAGCTGTTGCGCGCGGGGCGTGGTCACATTAACTTTAATGAGGTCAGGCTGGAGAAACTGTACGTCCTTGCTTTCATACGAATTACTTAAACAGAGAATATTTGTTTTTGATATGATTTACATCATTTAAAAATAGAGACTCAAAGTGTTGTAAAGACATATGTTTCATGTCACAGTGACAAGTATTAGCTGAGTTACAGGTCATGTTCTGTCGCGTTTCAGAATGAGCTTTACATTTAGAGAGACAGCAGAAACGCGCATCATGTTCATTTTCTTTATTTTACGAAAAACACAACATTTTGTTTTTATTATGAGTGTACACAAATAAAAGAAGACATTTAACAGTTTTGAATGATGTATAACACTTACATGTAAGATCAAAATCAACAGAGTAATTTGAGTCTCTTTTGCACTGATGAGAAAAAAAGTGAGCAGACCCCAGAGGGTTAATGAAACCGACGAAGCCGCTCTGAGACGGTGAAAATTGTTATCACAACAAGCTTCATGAAACGGAATACTGACATATTTATCTAACTTTAAATCGCTCTAAGCAATATAGCGATTTCTATTTAACATTGGTTCATCGTGCAACCTGTTTGTATGTGTCACTCATGAAACGTAAATTCAGCTGCAGCCAATATAGTGATTGCGCGACCCACCTCTTCCCAATCTGCGACCCACAAATGGGTCGCGACCCACAGTTTGAAAACCCCTGCTTTAAAGCACCCAATAATGATGTGAAACACATGTTTTACATGTCTAAAGTATAAAATAATAAATAAACTAGTCTTAATCAACTCATCTTTTTACATAAACCTAGAAAAAACATAAAAAACCTTTCATTTCGCCTCTCATTCAGGTTAACTGTTCGTTCACGCAGATGCTCGTATCAGCAGCTCAATGGATCTTCACGGACATGTCCGAGGCAGAACTGTTTCCTCAGTTCAGTGTACTGGTGACTCGAGAAATGTTGAAACCATTAGCTGACTCTTGACTTGAGAAAGAACTGGTATCAGTATACTGCTGGCTGTTGATTTGAGAACTACTGCCATCGTATATTTCGAAATACATTTTATGTGTTATACTTGATGCACATTTTTTAGCCAAAAGCCCTGATGGACGTTGTTTTGTCAAGCGCTGTCATAACGATCTCACTGGAGTTTTTTTCTGAATGAGAGCGGCTGACGCTCATAATTCATATTAAAGGTATCGACTCATTTTTTGATTACATAACTCCAGACACAAATTAAAACATAACTGTCACTATAGGTTTCTCAGAATACAATAGTGGTCAAATACTAAACCTTCAGTCTTATATCTTTTTAATGATGTAGTTTGTCAAGGTAATAACATTAAAGTAACACTATGTAGTTTTTCAGCCTTCATAATATATTTCCAAGACCCTTGTGATGGTACATCGACTTAAATAAGTTAAATGCCATAGCCTGCCATAGCCTGACGTGGTCTGTATCACTTTTACTGGCACTATGTAACTTTGAGCGCGAAGAGCATGTTTGGAGTTGCTTACAAGTGAGGAAGCTTGTAGTAACGTAACTATGCAGAATATAGAAGATTTTGAACATATGGAAGAGGCGTTTGAGTTTGATGGTCGTCCTTATTTATTCGAACCCGAGTATACAGACGAAGAACTAGCCTCACAAGAGTTGGAAAGGAGGAGACAGACTGAAGGGCAACTGGCAGATGAAGCATATGCAGCAAGGACACGGATTTCGGACAACTGGTGGTGTTTGTGTGGGTGTTGTGACCCAGTGCCTACAGAGGAAGAAAGCCTGTTCTGTAAAGAGTGGGATCTCATACAGCCAGGTAACGAAAAATGTGTCACCTGTACCGAGGAATTTCCTGCTCTTATCCAAAAGGCAGTCCTGGACACTTTCTTTTTCGTTCCTAAAATAAACTGGAAGAGACGTCCAAAACCGGAGGGACTAAATGGGCAGCTATCCCTAGAGTGAGTTGAATATCTGATTGATTACATAAACTTTTTCCTTAGTCATTTTATTAGTATTTATTTATTTTTTGCTGTAAATACTCTAGTGAACTAACCAAACGTCTGCTATCTCTGCCCCCAACCCCATTCCCTATAGCCAATGCAGACTGGTGGCCTACCGTGTTGTGCTAGAATGGGCACTAAAAGGAGAGCGCCTTGGACGTGGCAGTAGAAGACCATTACCTAGCTGTGTTGTATCAGTGATCAGAAGAAAGTATCCCTCCCCACCGGTACTTACATTGGATTTCAGGAGGTAGAGGAGATATTCTAAATGTTTAGTCTGAATTGTACATTGTGCATGTTCAAAAATATTGCATGTCATTCATTAAATAAAGACAGTAAATCAAAGTTCTTGTGTTCCTATGTTATTACTCAAACTATAAGAACACAGTATTACAGTAATAAACAAAACTTTATTTTACAACAATAAATTACAGAACAGTGTAAGCTTTATATTAAAAATGTCAACATGGTCAGATAACAGTGGTGTTGCCAAGATCAAAAGCAAGATGTGGTATGAGCGACCAGATCACTCTTGTCCGGCCTTGGAATTGGAGCGATGTTCTGGAGCAATTTTCTTTGCCCTGGTTTACGAGGGGGTAAAGTGTCAGAGAAGACAACAGTACTGTCCTCTCTCCTCCTCAGCACACGCTCAACAAGATCATGACGAAAGGCCAGATGGCGATCTGTCAGTGGTCACAACACCAACAACCACTCCCCTGTCAAGCAAATAATCCAGACCCCTCTGAAATCCCAACACCTCCATAGCAACCGAGCTGGGGTGCGTTTCCCGAAAGCATCGTTAGCCAACTATGGTCGCAAGTTCCGTCGTTACCAATAGAGTTCAATGGAAATTGCGACCATAGTTGGCTAACGATGCTTTCGGGAAACGCACCCCTGGTTGTTTCTGTAACCTAGAGAATAATATTGACCGATCAGACAAAGCATGTCTACATTTGTTTTAGAAAACACTAATTTGGTATACTAAGCATAATTTGGTGTTACAAAACATAGTAGATCATTTACCTGAACCAATTCAAAATGAATGATCTCTTTTGTGGCATCATCTTGAAATGAATATGTACAGTATTTGCTACTGAAACCTGTTGTGAGAAAAAAGCAGAGATGAATTGGTAACTATGTTGTAGGGTTGCCATGTGTCATACAGTATAATCAGAATAATCAGAATCATTTCTATTATAACTCTTGGAGTTATGATTTACATTTCCAGCAAAATGCTTACCTGGACTGTCACTTCTAGCATCACCACAGATGCCATCCCTCTAATTTTAGGACATGAAGCCCAACTTCCAGGGTGATCATTCAAGCATGTCCAAAGAACTCTGATTTGGCTGCCATGGGTTATAATCCTTTTGTTTTCCACTGCTGAGCCGCAGGTATTGCATGTGTTGAACAGTTCGAATAGTCTGGATTCATTCACAATCCAATTTCTTTCGTGTTCCGGTTCTTTTCCAGAGCCAGAACCTGAACCAGAGGTTGATGTTGGGGTGTCGCTAGAAGGCGTAAAACTTGTGTCGGATAAAAGCATTTCCCCAAAGCTTCTGCTCATATCTAACGTTGCCGAATGTTCTTTATCATCCTGTTTGTGAAATTTAAAATGTAGTTGTTGTGTAAATACATTTACATGTATTTATTTAGTAAACAATAAGCATTATCACACAAAAAATAAGAGTAGTACAGGCTCAAAAGAAAAGTCATTCAACTCACTTGTGCCTCATCTCCACTGGCTGTGTTGGGGACAGACAAATATGATGCAATGGCACTCTGGACCTTGATATTAGAAATGTATATTACACTCTAGTGATGGCAAATGTGTTTGGAAATTTATGAAAAGCTTTGATCATTGCGCGGCTTACCACTGATTGTTCCCATAAAAGAGGTTGTGCTATATATGTCCCAGTTAGTGAAGGCTTTGTGCGAGGTCTTACAGATGATGTCTCTGGACTAGAGAGAAGTAGGGTCAAGCAGGAGGACGGACCAGACCGACTTGATCTGGATTCATTTCCTCTTTGGAGAGCTTTCTTTGGAGTTGACTGTGGCACTCTAGCTAATTGTGATGCGTTCAGATGCACACCAGTAGCATCAGTCTCCTGAATAAGTTGGAAGTAATAATAAAGAAAATAATAGCTTTATCCAATTGCATAACACAGTAACATTTTCTATTTGTATGTAAATCTATCATTTAGTGTGGTCATTCGGACAGTATTTTCCCAGGGGCCTGTTTCACAAAGGAGGTTAAGTGAAAACTCAAGTGAGTATGTTAACCCTGAAATGAGGGAAACTCTGGGTTTTCCGTTTCAGAAAGGGAGGTATATCAAACCCGAGAAAGCAGAGTAAGTCAAGCCCGTTTCTGAAAGAGAGGTAACTTATACTCAGAGTCAGTTACCATGGTAACTTACTCTGTGAACCTAACCTGGTCGGGAGCAGGTTTACTTCAGTAAACCCAGAGTTTCTTGCGGTCTCCTCCCCTTTTTTAAAGAGGAAGTGGTGTTTAAACACCAATAATAATACGTAAATGTATTTACACATTCTTTAAGGAATATATATTGTTTGTCCATGGTTTAATTGACTAAATCTGTTTTGCAGCACTTTGCCAAAAAATAAAAGGATTAAAACGTTTGCTAAACTTTTATTTGATTACCACCGTTTTTGATAATATATTTGTATTAAATCATTAAAAAAAAATCGGAATAAAAAACATTTCATAGAACTCAATTATTTTTTAAACATAATTTAATAAGTTATTAATAATAAAAAATAAGATGTTAATCTAATTCATAATCAATTATTGAAATTAGTTGATATGTTTTATTGAACAAATGCTTAATTTATTTAACTGTCATTTTAACTGATGATAATAATAACCGTAATTTAATAATGCAGTTTATATATTTAATAATTGTTTAAACCATAAACCGTGATATTTTCTGAGACGGTTATCATACTGACTCTCATGGAAGTCCATAATTTATAAATATTCGGGCATTTTTGCCGCTAGCTCGATGCTAGCTGCCATTTTGGATCACGTGATGGTTTTTGACCAATTACAGGCTGATCACATGCGTCATTGGGTCATTACGCACGAACAGTCTATGGCACGAACCAAGGGAGAGAGAGAGAGAGACGCACGGAGATGCAGGTTTCACAGAGAATCACAGAGAAATGGATGTAAATCGAGCGCTGAATGATGGATTTTCAGGAGAACAGAGCTTTTTGACAGATGAGGAACTAGATTACCAGGATAGACCCAGCTGAAGTGCCATTTATTTATTGACTGTAAAAAAGTATTATAGTAGTATAAATGTAATATAAAAGTATAAAAATAATAAATACAATAAATAAAATATAAATGCAAAGCCTGTGATGTGGCCCTCTGTGTGATTGCTGATATGAACTGTTTTGAGGCTTGGCACCAGTGAATTTCATAGGGGTGGAATCTCTAGGCACCTCACGATTCGATTCGATTACGATTCAGAGGGCTGCGATTCGATGCTAAATCGATTATCTGAATCTTTTTTTGTGTGTGTGTGTGACTATAAATACTCTGCTTAAAAAGTACAAAGTAATGACCCATAAACAATTAACGTACAATATATTTTTATTAACATTGCAAAGAACCAACAGGAAAATAAATGTGTGCCTGAACTAGCAGCATACTTGTAGTAAATTAATAATATAACATCGACCGGTAGCCTACAGCTGAGTGTTTTTCCTCCTGGGTGGAAACCAGCGTCATATGGCTTCTCATATTTGTCGTGTTTCTGAAATATTTTAGTTTTATTCTCCAAAGCTTACAACTAGTGTGACTCTTGACTGTCCAGCTCCTTTCCCCTTCAACTTCAGAAGCCAAAATATTTTCACACGTCAGCTTTTAACGAGTGTGTTTGGATCTCGCACGCCATCGCGTCTCTGTTATGTGCACGCCACAGACGGTCCGGCCACTGCACTTCCGTGCTGCATCGCGATGCATCTAAGAATCGATTTTTTCCCCCACCCCTAGAATTTCATGAAAACGCCTGGACTTCTTTTAGAAAACTGTAAATAGTTTTGGTTCTGTACAAGTTATAATGTTTATTCCTGAGCTCCCGGACTCCAAAGACATGAACAAACTGTTTTCCAGAGGAAATTTGCTTAGCTTTTATTTATTTGTGTGTGATTTCAATAAATATTTGAGTGATTCAATTTCCGATTTATTTTTTCATTTGTCTTTATGGTCCCGTAACTTATTTTACATTCAGGTGACATCAATGTAACACAAATATGCTGAAAGTTCAATTTGTACTGAAAAAAAAAGAGGTGTGTCAATTGTCTGTGCACAAAAGGGTTGATGTTTTACAAGCTTTTTTAGTTAATAACACCAGATGGAAAATTTATTGTAAAAATACCCTTAGGTCTCTGAGGGTTAAAGGTATCGACTCATTTTTTGATTACATAACTCCAGACACAAATTAAGACATAACTGTCACTATAAGTTTCTCAGAATACAATAGTGGTCAAATACTAAACCTTGAGTCTTATATCTTTTTAATGATGTATAGTTTGTCAAGGTTTGTCAAGGTAACAAGGTAAAAAAAAGACGGTTAAGAGGTTAATATACATTAGGAACAGTGTAGGTCCCAGTATTGACCCCTGCGGTACTCCACACGTTATATCCAGAAACCCTGATTTAAATTGATCAATCTCAACAATCTGTCTCCTCTCGCCTAAATAGCTCTCCAACCATTTTTTTGCTTTTCCCCTTATACCATAGTCCTCCATCTTTTTTATTAAAATCTGGTGATCAATGGTATCGAATGCCTTTAGGAGATCTAAAAAAATTCCATAAATTGGTGTTTATCAATGAAAAGTCTTTTGTCATATAATTTTTCTAAAATTTTGGAAAATTGTGGCAGGAGGGAAACAGGCCGATAGTTATTAAAATAATGTTTGTCCCCCGACTTTAAAATTGGACTTAAGCAGTTTCATTTGTGATGGAAAATGACCAAATTGAAAGGATAAGTTACAGATATATGTGAATGGATTTATAATTTCTTCTGCAACATTACGAACAATCCTCATATCGATAATATGTCTTGGGATATTTTGTTCTTGCAGTCCCTGATTACTTTCATAACCTCCCTCTCATCGGTTGGAGTGAGGAACATGGTATTAGAATTTATATCAATAAGTCCCTTAATCGGTTAATTAGTGGATGGAATTTTATGCGCCAGATCAGGTCTAACATTGACAGAAAAATTATTAAATCTATCCGCGATCATTGTTTTGTCTCGTATAATTGCGCCATTTTCCACAAAATACTCCGGATAACATGAGCTGCTAGAACCACGACCAATAACGGTGTTCAACACTTTCCAAATTGCTTTTATATCATATTTCTTTTTGATCACTAAATCAGTATAATATTCTCTCCTACTTGCTCTCAATATGCTAGTTAATTTGTTTTTATATGTTTTATACTTTCAGTTCAGTTTCACGAGTTCTATACCTAAAAAATGTCACAATGATGAGTCGTAGATCCAAGTGCAAGTAAGCGGTTTATTGAACAGGTTGTAAACAGGATTATACTCAAAACGCCACTTAAACAGCCGGGCGACCTGGACGACACAACTCCGAACTGGAGAAGTGAGACTGGAGAATGTTCAGTGAAGAAGCCACTTGACGGCAGGTGAAACAGGACTACAGACAATCACAGATCAATGCACAGGAATCACAGATCAAGAATCAGCTGGTGCTAACAACAAACAGGTAGAACACACCCACAAACCCACGCCTACAAAACAACCCAACAGAGACTCAGAGCGAACACCCAGATTGATGCACCGTGACAAAAAATTGCCTATATAGAAAATCTTTCTTTTTACACGAGTTCGCAAGCCCTTTTGTTATCCAGGGTGTTTTTATATATTTTCTTATTGTACATTTTTTGATGGGACAATGTTTATTATAAAGTGTAATAAAAATATCAAGAAAAGTATTGAATGCTGCATTTACATCGGGAGTTCTATACCTAAAAAATTGCCTATATAGAAAATCTTTCTTTTTACACGAGTTCGCAAGCCCTTTTGTTATCCAGGGTGTTTTTATATGTTTTCTTATTGTACATTTTTTGATGGGACAATGTTTATTATAAAGTGTAATAAAAATATCAAGAAAAGTATTGAATGCTGCATTGACATCGGACAATTGATAAATAGATTCCCAGTTTTGGCTTGCCAACTCATTTTTCAGTGCTATAATTAATTGGTCAGTTATGACTCTACGGTAATATTCACTTTGTACAGTTTTAGATAATTTACAGTTAAGATCGTAAATCATTCATAATCATTCGTAAATCGACATCATTCACTAACAAACCACCTATTATATTATTGTCCAAGATATTACAGAATATGTTATCTATCAGTGTGGCACTATGTGATGTTATTGATGAGTGGGTACAAGCCCAACGAAAACATGGTATCAAGAAACTCATCTGTACCTTTGTGTATATGGGGGTTTAACAAATTAATATTAAAATCCCCACATATAATATGTTTTTTGTTATTATTAGTAAATATTTTTTCAATCCATTCCCTGAATATTGTCAAGTCGGATTCCGGCCTCCTATAAATACAGCTTACAATAATATTTGTATTTTTTGGAAGTACCAATTCTACAGTCACACATTCAAGTAGATCATCCACCACTAAACACATATTATCCACAGTCCTACAGTATATATTTTTATCTATATAGAGAGCCACACCTCCTCCTCTCTTATTTATCCGGTTCACGAGTTCGCATCTACATATAATTATTATGATAAAGATTATGCGTACTTGGCGTGCTGTCCGGGAGGAGGGCTCCGAGCTCGGAATTCTGCCCGAACCCAGAGTACTCCCCCCGTGGTAAGAGTAGATGGAACTAGAGATGGAACTAGAGATGGAACTAAAAGAGAGGAGATGGGGTGGAGGTGGGATGCTGGTAAACTGTCAAGGAACCAGTGTGGGTTCTGCTGATATTTATCTTATCCTAGATTAATTACTGATTGCTCTCCACTGGTGCTGATTGGGTTAATTAACTGCACCTGCTCCTCCCGAACCTTGTTTATCAAACCTCATTTCACGAGTTCGCATCTACATATAATTATTATGATAAAGATTATGCGTACTTGGCGTGCTGTCCGGGAGGAGGGCTCCGAGCTCGGAATTCTGCCCGAACCCAGAGTACTCCCCCCAAAAGCATGAAGCAAAAGGACAGCCGCCAGACTATGGACCCCCCCAAAGACGCAGGGAATTTGGCGGGCTGGCTTTCAATAAGCTTATCTCTTGACCGGGATATCTCTAGGTGTTAACTGGTGAGTCCCGCCAACCGACGGACAGGGAGTGGCAGGATTTTGACAAAACGGCTGACCGGGAGGGCCCGCGCAGCTTCTGACTTGGGTGACTCAAAAAGCGTCAGGAAATTCGGTTCTACCGGCCGCCTGCGAGGTGGAATGAATTTGACTATGCTGGCTGGGCAGGAAGATAGGTATGTGTCAATTCCACCGAAAACCAATACTCGCTTGACGGAAAAAAGTAGGATACGTGCTTTCCGCTTGAGAGACCGACTCGCTGGACGGAGGAATGGAAAGATAGATACGTGCTGTGTCCGCCGGGAGACAAGTCCTCGCTGGATGAGAGAAAGTTACAGATAAGTACATAGTGCGTCCGCTGGGAGACCAAATGCTCGCTGGACGAGAGAGTTTGGAGATAAGTACGTAGTGCGTCCGCTGGGAGACCAATGCTCGCTGGACGGGAGAGATTTAAAGAAAAGTACATAGTATGTCAGCTGGGAGACTGATGCTCGCTGGACGGGAGAGTGATAGAGGTAAGTATGTAGTACGTCCGCTGGGAGACTGATGCTCGCTGGACGGGAGATGTTTTAGAGAAAAGTACATAGTCGTCCACTGGGAGACCGATGCTCGCTGGATGGGAGAGTGATAGAGGTAAGTGTGTAGTACGTCCGCTGGGAGACTGATGCTCGCTGGACTAGGGAGTTTTGGAGATAATTGCATAGTACGTCCGCTGGGAGACCAAGCTCGCTGGACGGGAGAGTGATCGAGATAAGTATGAAGTACGTCCGCTGGGAGACTGATGCTCGCTGGACGGAAAAGTTAGAGGTGAGTGCATAGTACGTCCACTGGGAGACCGATGCTCGCTGGACGGGAGAGTGATAGAGATAAGTATGAAGGTACGTCCGCTGGGAGACTGATGCTCGCTGGACGGAAAAAATTAGAGGTGAGTGCATGGTACGTCCGCTGGGAGACCAATGCTCGCTGGACAGGGAGTTAGAGGTGAGTACATAGTACGTCCGCTGGGAGACTTATGCTCGCTGGACGGAAAAAGTTAGAGGTGAGTGCATAGTACGTCCGCTGGGAGACTGATGCTCGCTGGACGGAAACAGTTAGAGGTGAGTGTATAGTACGTCCGCTGGGAGACTGATGCTCGCTGGACGGAAAAAGTTAGAGGTGAGTACATAGTACGTCCGCTGGGAGACTGATGCTCGCTTGACGGAAAAAGTTAGAGGTTAGTGTATAGTACGTCCGCTGGGAGACTGATGCTCGCTGGACGGAAAAAGTTAGAGGTGAGTACATAGTACGTCCGCTGGGAGACTGATGCTCGCTGGACGGAAAAAGTTAGAGGTGAGTGCATGGTACGTCCGCTGGGAGACTGATGCTCGCTGGACGGAAAAGTTAGAGGTGAGTGCATAGTACGTCCACTGGGAGACCGATGCTCGCTGGACGGGAGAGTGATAGAGATAAGTATGAAGGTACGTCCGCTGGGAGACTGATGCTCGCTGGACGGAAAAAATTAGAGGTGAGTGCATGGTACGTCCGCTGGGAGACCAATGCTCGCTGGACAGGGAGTTAGAGGTGAGTACATAGTACGTCCGCTGGGAGACTTATGCTCGCTGGACGGAAAAAGTTAGAGGTGAGTGCATAGTACGTCCGCTGGGAGACTGATGCTCGCTGGACGGAAACAGTTAGAGGTGAGTGTATAGTACGTCCGCTGGGAGACTGATGCTCGCTGGACGGAAAAAGTTAGAGGTGAGTACATAGTACGTCCGCTGGGAGACTGATGCTCGCTTGACGGAAAAAGTTAGAGGTTAGTGTATAGTACGTCCGCTGGGAGACTGATGCTCGCTGGACGGAAAAAGTTAGAGGTGAGTACATAGTACGTCCGCTGGGAGACTGATGCTCGCTGGACGGAAAAAGTTAGAGGTGAGTGCATGGTACGTCCGCTGGGAGACCGATGCTCGCTGGACGGGAGAGTTTGAATTTTTTTTTTTTTTTTTTTTTTTAATCAATGAGGGTTTGGTGTGCTTTTTTAATGTGGAACTGGTTGGTCCTTATGTAAGTTTGAAAGGCATCTGAGGACCATCTTCCGAGAGCTTGGATCTGCTTTTGAGAGAGACCTTTTTGAGCTGCAAGGTTGCTGCCCCGATACGGAAGGAGTGGCTTGAGAAGTTTTTGGCTGCGATGCCTGACTGTTGGAGAACTAGTTTGAGGTGGCTCTGGAACCAGAAGCGTGTCACGGGTTTGTTAGAGTCATCTATGAACAGGGGTTCGAGATGGGATTTGACCTGAGAAGTTCTCCATTGAAGATATGCCAAAACAGACTGGTATGGTTGGATTGGTGATGCGAGGTTGAAAATGTAAATGAAATGGCCTTTCCTAGTTTGATCTGTTTTGCTTTGTTTGATCAAGAATGAGATTGTTTCGCTATCTAGAACTGATAGGTCTGAGATGGTGGGGTGGATTGATGGGTCAAATTTGGAAGTGATAGCGAGTTCGGAACATCTGAGAAAACCGAAAAAAGCTAAAATGAACATGGCGTCTAGTGTGCGGGCAGTATTGAGGGACTGAAAGCCTGTGCGGAGGGTGTAAATGCATTTAGTGAGAATATCTAATGTTATGGGTTGTCTGGTGTCGGGACGGGTTGGCTGGGATCGTTGAATCCCTTTGATCAGAAGGGAGGTTTGGGAATTCTTTATCTCTGGGGAGGGGGCGCCGTACATCAATTTGTGGAAGAACTGAATGCCACTCAGGTAACCTTTGATGGACCCGACTTGGAGGCCCTTGTTGCTGTGAAGGTATGAGATAAATGAAGTGATTGAAATAAGAGAAAAATCTGGAAATAATATCTTATAAGATAAGTGAAAAGCTTTGAAACATCTCCAAGCCGTCACGTAAGACTGGAGGGTTCTAGGAGAGACTGCTTGGAGGATGGAGTCGAGTGATGCGTCAAGGAGGGCTTTTAACGGGTGAGTTACGGGAATATTAGTTCTGAAAATGGAGGAACAGGAGTTGGGAGTTGGTCTGCCTCTGGAGCCAGCTTCCTGAATTTCTGAAACAGAAAACGAGACAGAGAGTCAGCGATTTGGTTTTCTGACCCGGGAACGTGTTTAGCGATTATGATGAATTGGTCGCACGCTGAGATCCAGGTGAGGCGCCTTAAGAGAGGCATCATGGCAGGTGAATGAGAACGGCCTTTGTTAATGCAATGCACTGTTGCATCATTGTCACAATGCACTGATATGCTGCTAGCAGCCCATTCTTTCCCCCACAGAAACGCTGCTACCACTATAGGGTAAAGCTCGAAAAGAGCTGAGGACTGGGGCATGTCCTGTACCTGCGGTGGCCAAGGAGCCGCAAACCAACGGCCTTGGTAAAATCCTCCGAAACCGATTGAGGGGGCGGCGTCTGTAAACAGTTGGATATCGACGGGGGACGAGACAAGATGACTATAGAAAAATGATAGGCCGTTCCATTGGTTTAGGAATGTTAACCATAATCTAAGTTCTTCACGACATGCTTGAGTTAGAGAAATGGGGTCCTCTAGCGCGTGGACGGAGGATGCAAGCGAGAGGAGGTGCGATATAAATGAGCGTCCATGCGGAATGATGCGCATAGCGAAATTTAAGTGGCCGAGCAGGGATAGTAATTCGCGTTTGGAATGGTTCGGGTTGTCAAGGAAGTTAGATGCGACGAGGATAATTTGATCGATTTTCTCTTTGGGCAGGGATGCTTGGAATTTGACTGAATCCAAGTTAATTCCGAGGAACTCAATGAATGTGGCTAGACCCATCGTTTTCTCGTGTGCAATGGGGATTCCGAGTTCGGAAAAAACTTTTTGGACTGTGAGAAAATGCACGGCTGGGATAGCTTCGGGAGGCGACATTATTAAAAAGTCGTCTAGCAGGTGAATGAGGTGGGGAATGGTGTAATTGTTGGACAAGATCCAGCAAATGGCTTCTGATAGCATGTCGAATATTTTTGGGCTGCTTTTGCATCCGAAGGTTAAACACACGGCGAAATAGTATTTCCCGCGCCAGCGTACTCCAAAAATGTGCCGTGAATCTGGATGGATAGGCATTACTTTGAAGGCTGAAGTAATGTCGATTTTTGCAAGCCAAGCGCCCCTACCTGCGATTTTAATCATGTCGATTGCTTGATCTATGTCGTGGTATTTGAGCGAAAATTCATTGAGTGGAATTAAGCTTTTAATGCTTGGGAAAGGAGAATTATGCGGGGCTGATAGGTCAATTATTAGACCTTTTTTACCAGAAAATTTTCTAGTAGCTACTCCGATGGGACTGATGCGAAATGTGCTAAAAGGGGGATTGTCGAACGGACCGATCATGAAACCTGATTCGACTTCTTTTTTGATCAGGTTGTCAACGACTTCAGGTTCTGCAAAGGCGGACTGGAGATTATTACAGATAGTGTTATGTGAGAGCAGGCATTCTACGCCAGGTTTAAAGCCATTTTCGAGGCCTGACAGAAGGTATTTGGTAAATTCGGCGTCCGGGTGATGAGCTAGTTCGAAGTGCATGCGTGGAATATTTACAGGAGTCGATAAGTAATTTTTAGATTTTTTATTTACAGATTTATGCACGGGGCACACGAGGCGGGCATGGGCTCCACCACAAAAATTGCAAATGTGCAGGTACCGGCAGCGCGGTCTGACACATTTACCAGCATTAAAGTTGTTGCAGGGCTGCCTGCTGTCGTCAAAGTAGGGGGTTCTCCTGAAATCTTGAGGCTTTGCTACAGCGGTTGCGAGACGAGGCACGTAGCTGGTAGACCTAGCTGGGTTATTTTCTGGGCAGGGTGGAGTGGAAGTGTTAACCTGTGAGCATGACATGGTTGAGTGAGCCACGGACCTGCAGACTGCGCAGGAAATGTTTTTGCACCCAAGAAACACCCTGCTGTGGAGGTCTTGATCAAGTGCGCCCCAGTATGTGCACTGGTTCCACTGTGCGACTCGTACTGCATTTTTGGCTGCGAAGAGTTTGTGGTAGGTATAGAAGTGCCCACCCCCATAGGACAGCGCGAGCTCCGCTATGATCGGCAGATAATCATTTAGTTCGCGCCGCCTGTGGGGGAAAGCTGAACAAATTATCTCTGTGAAACTAGCGAAGGCAATAGAAAATTCAGAAAATGATAGTTGACGGGATGAGTGAGTGCTTGAGTTTTTAAGGGTGACAGAGAAATCCCCACAGTCTATTTGCCGGTCTGGTTCAGCTGCAGGAAGCAGAGAAAGTAGTAAAGAGAGATCAACATCCGCACCTGAAAGGATTTGTGCCCGGATGTTGTGTGACACTGGAGGCGGTTCCATGGCGGTGGCATTAGGCGGGATGGGCATCTGTGTTGCTGTAAAAAGAGAATATTGGGATTTAGTTTGGAGGGAAGAGCTGGAAAGAGTCTGAGCCGGGGCTGCAGATGTCGGCGGCGGCCTCATGCTTGGGTTGCCTTCTATGGGATAAGGAAAGTTTGGTAGAGGGCAGGAAGGAAGGGAGGGGTGAAAGTGAGAAGCGTAGGCCTGTGCTGCGAGCGGAGGTAGGCCTGCGCTTGCTTGCGCTACTGGGGCTGCAGGCCACTGAAAAGAGGAGGAGTTAGAAATTCCTGGGTAGACCTGTTGGAAGGTTTGGGCATGCGCAGCTGATGGGGGTAGCTTTGCGCTAATGTCTGCGACAGGAGCTGGAGGCCACTGGGAAAGAAAAGGGTTAGGAGCCATCGGAGGATATGGCTTAGGGGCTGAAAAGAGGCCGCTGGGCCCGGCTGCGACCGTCACTGCTGCGGCGTGATCTGTGGTGGTATGCTGAGCCGCATAGGAAGGTGGTTGTGGTCTTGCTTCGGTGAACTCTGGGGCGCGGCCTAGGCTTGCTGAAGGCCTGTTGCTGCGGCTTGGTGGATGGAGAGAGCCGGATCTTGTGCGGGTGGAATATGGTGATGTTGTCTGGGGCGGATTGTGGACTCTGTGGGCTCTGTTTTGCCTGTTGCCCGTCCTTGAAGCTGATGAAGGCCTTGGAGAGAGGTTAGTTGGTTGAAAGGAGACATAGAGATCGTACAGTTCCGCTTTATTAAGTTTCCGTGAGAACTGAACGTCAGAATTATTTAAAGCTTGCTTCAAGCCTGCGACGGTCCATTTTCCTATAGGTGGAATCGTCGGGATAGCCGAACGGTAGGAGGAAGCTGGGGAGGAAGTTGGAAGTCTCGCTGGAGGTGGTGAAGACTGGCCTCGGCGTCTTGGCGATCGTGACGTTGTTCGGGCTGGCGTGCGGCCACGAGCTGGAGGCTCCGGTGCGATGTCCGGAGAAGGAGGAATTATCCCAGGTCCAGCAGACTGCGGGGGATCCATTGGGATGTTTGCTTCGTCTTCAGAAGAAAGGCTTTGAGACATGGCAGCAGAAAGGTAAGCCAAGATGCTGATAAACTGTCTGCTGGTAAACTGTCAAGGAACCAGTGTGGGTTCTGCTGATATTTAGTTTGTCCTAGATTAATTACTGATTGCTCTCCACTGGTGCTGATTGGGTTAATTAACTGCACCTGCTCCTCCCGAACCTTGTTTATCAAACCTCATTTTGTGTAAAACATTTCGCACCCATTTATATCAAACTCATTTGTTTTTTCATCATTCAACCATGTTTCTGAAATAGCTATAATATTAAATTGAGACTTAAACTGGTTCAAGTAGTCTTGAATAGCTTCAAAATTGGATTGTAAGCTCCTACTGTTAAAATGAATCAGAGAAATGCTTTTATCTAGAATAAATGTTTTATCATATGCGCTGTCAGTATAATATAAACAGTCATTTTTTGTATTTAAAATAATATTGCTATCTGGATCAATTGAGTCCATGAATGTTAGTAATTTGTAATCAATATGGTCAGATAAGTTATTCATTGTTTCTAAGTTTGGTGCATTTATATAGAGATCATCCTCAACTTCAAAGGAGCTATCATCACAATCAGGATTATACATCTGGTATTATTTCAGAAACATGTTCAAAGGTAGAGGGTGTATGATCATCACAGAATGAGGGCCCCAGACACACAACAAAACAAGCACACAACCACATGAACATTTAAGGAAACACATACTTTCACTCACAAACACACACACACAATTACATACATTCACACACAACACAGGCAATAAAGTAGAAATAAGAAAAATGCAAAAAATTACTAAGGCACTGACTATTGATAAGTATTTTATTATTTTATTTAATGTTTATTGCTGCTTTCTTAAAATTAAAACTAAAGCAATGGAAAAGAAAAGGAGAGAATTAATTTTTTTTTTTTGAATATCTAATGTGACGTGGGTAACTCACAACATCATACCCAACTTCTTTACGACAGTTCGCTGCAGCCCAGGTATATTACATACGTTACTTTACGGAAAACACAAAAATGCTGACCTCACCAACATCAACATCAACATCGTCCTTGACAAGAAAAGAAAAAGAAAAAAAGTCTAAGCTTAGACTTTATAGTTAACAACGGTACGTGCTCACCGTGTTTTTTTTTTTCTGAACGTTACTTACGTCCCCTCTGGGAGGTCACAATAGAACTTCTCAGCCTCCTTGGGACACTGAAAAAGTTTTGGTTTCCCTTCCACGATTACCCTCAGCGTGCTGGGATACTGCAGGAGTACTTGATATCGGCGGCACGGAGCTTTTTCTTCACCGTGTCAAACTCTCTACGTTTTTTCACGAGACCCGGACTGAAATCCGGATAAATGTAGATCGTGGATTCTCCCATCTTCAGATTCCCCTTCTCCCGGGCCAGTCTCAGGATCTTCACCTTGTCCTGGAAATTCAAAAATTTTACCAGGATAGGTCTTGGAGGTCTTGGGGGTTCACCAGAACTGGGCGAGCGGACGAATGGTGGTAAGCGATGCGCCCTTTCCACAACAGGCGCCGTGGGAAAATGTTCCTTCCCGAAGAGCGTGACAACCAGCTGTCCAATGAAAGCAACCACGCCTCCCCCCTCTTTCCTCTCCGGTATATTAATAAAACGCAGATTGGATCTCCTACTCCGGTTCTCAAAATCCTCCATTTTCTCCTTCAGGTAAGAATTGTCCTTTTCCAGAGCACACACTCGCTCCTCCAGGTTACCAATTGTGTCCTCATTTGTGCTCACTCGTTGCTGCAATTCATTGATTTGTCCAGTAAGAGAGCTCAATGACTGTTGAATGTTCATTAGGCCTGCCTGAACAGACCCTATTTGAATGTCCAAATGTGCTTTTACTTCAATTGTTACTTGCTCTTTCACTTGGTGCAACGCATCCCAAATGGATTGAAGCGAGATCTCTGCCATGACACACGACAAAAACCAAACATGAAATAGTGTCCTTAATACTGCTATAATTGCAGCCAAATCTTCAAATATAAGGTATAAAGGTTTGCTCAATCACTCAGACAAGTGGCTGGTGGTATCTCAGTAATTTAGCAGCAGTTATAAATAAAATAGTCAAGCGCCTACATCAGGCGTTCAGGCGGCAGCAGCCATAATATTTCTTCTAGCTTGTTTGTTTGTCGAGTCTGATTGCGACCAAAAAGTGTCAAGGGACATCCTGATCATTTAATCATTAATTCTAAGAATGTTTGAAGCAAGTTAGGCGACTATTTAAAACAAAAATTCAGCTACAAGTCAAGGAGCTCACTGCAGCACAGAGCATTAAAGGGTACCTATTATGGCATTTAAAATGTTCCTAATAATGTTCTGGGAGTCCCCAACAACAGTTTTACATGCATGCAATGACAAAAAACACTTTTGTTGTCTTATAATATGCATTTATTTTTACCTGATTTGCTCACCGACTCCCTAATGATTCGTTTGTCGACTCATTTGTCCAAACCCCTCCTTTGCGTGACGCTAATCGGCGGTGATTGGTCAGATGACGCAGTCAGTTATATTTTGCGTTAGCCCAAAGCTTAAACATATTGATAAAGCACTGCAGTACTACAATACGCTTCACATAATTTCACATATTTCAAAAAACAAAAAAAATGACATTGGAGACCTAGAAGCTGCTGAGCGTAACTCTCACTCTCTCACACACACACGCACGCACACACACACACACACACACACACACACACACACACACACACACACACACACACACACACACACACACACACACACACACACACACACACACACATAAAAGCAACAATTATTAATAGTACTTACAGGTTGTGATTCGGAGGAGGAAGCTGATCCAAATAAACTTGGTATTGAACCTTCCTATATCAGGCGACTCGCGAATCCACACTTGAAAGCATTTGTGTTTGTGAAGCGATCGTCATTAAAATAACGCGAACACAGCTCAAGGTGGCTATACTTGTGTGGTATAGTTGTAAATATAAAACTCTAGCCACTGAGTCTTCACATGCTTGTCCCTGGGCAGTGAAAAAAAAAGTTTGCTTTTGATTCGCACTTCAGAACAGAGTCTCGTCGACATGATGTTGTCAGGTTTCTCTGTCTGCTCGGCGCGCGCACTGAGTGGGCGTGTCGAATTCAAATAACTTGTACAAGTGACGTACGAAAGTTAGAGAAAATGCATCGTTCGTCTATCGATTCATATCAGCGACTCAGAGTCGACTCTTACTTTTGAGAGACAATAACTTTGTATACGGTGAACTTTCATATTTAAAACTTTGCAGGATGTTTTTGTTCACTTAGATCTATGTTACACACTACATGAAAGGTAATTTTCAAAATTCCATGATAGGTACCCTTTAATGTCAGAGTGATTGAAATGGAACTAAGCAAAGCATATGGCAGTGATCAGACTGGAACTGTAAAAATAGATTTGTGGAATGACACAATCACTTTACTCACTGTCAGTTCCACCTCCACGCTTACAAACTTGACAACCAGAAAATATGACAGGAAATTCTCTCTAAATACCACAAAGAACACAGTGATTATAAAAATTGCAGATATGGAAGACACTGACACCAAGTACAAAGAATAAATCTCTGATGAAGATGAGAAATATCAGTCCACAAACTCCGAAATCACCGCAATTGAAGTCTCTCAAACATGGGAATGTCCCATGTGCCGCAAGCCCCAATTAGAGTTCAACAGCAAGTCTCCAACACATCGTTGTGACAACTGCAGAATGAATCAAAAAATAAGCTGCCACATATCAAGAGCCACAATGTGTTTGAATTCTGCCACAAAGGTGTCAGTGTCAAATGCCGTAATCTCAATTTACCTTAAGAAAGCCAATCTTCATCATCTCAGCCAAAACGCTGATCTTTTGGAAGACTACTTCCTACAAGGTGGCGCATTTATACTCAAACACACATGTCAATTTGTTGCTGTGGACATTGGACAAGCGAAGGGATCTACACAACAAAAGTCTCCACATATTCCCAGCACAAAAGAAAATCCTGCCTGCTCTTCAGCTTCAAACAATCCAGCTATGTGTCTGACAGATAAAGTCAGGGCTTAATTTGAGCCGGAACACGCCGTAACATGTTCCGGCACCTCCGACGTTGAATCCAGAACCTTTTTTATTGGATCCGGCACCTCCTGTCACAATGAAAAATATATCGAACCAAGGACCGAGAATTTGCCACAACATGCCCTGGCCGCCTGCTCATCAAAAATACGGAATAAAGTGCGTTCCGTATCAGTTCAATACAGAACAAGACTTTTATGTGTCAAACACGGGACGATTCCGTATTATACGGAATTGTTGGCAACCCTATACACATCACATCTTATCACAGAACTTTTTTTAAACTCAGCAAATGTGTCTTTGATTTTTAGATCATGAAGATGATGGGGTAAACTTTTCTCACTGACTGATCACACATCTGAAAGCATGACTGCATCCTCAGCTGTGAGGCAAGTATCAGTACAATGAGTTATTTGAGTTTCTAAATCTTATGATATTATTTTTTCTGATGAGGTTGAATTTTGCCATAGAGTGATGTCAGTCTTGATAAAGCACAGTAAAACTGCTCTTCGTCACTTAATTCATAAAGTATAACGTTAACGTTGCAATGTGTAAAATGGCAATGTATTTCTGTATTTCAGTTTACATTTTCCATATATGCAACATCTGGAGCAAAAAAAAAAATATTCAAAAACGATATAATAATAAGTTGCATTACTACACTAGCTTTAAAATTTGAATTAAAATTTATTATAGAAATTAGATGTTTAACATGTTCAAGCAAATATTGTAGCAAATTAAGGCATTTGTCAATACAGGGCGGGGCGGGGATGTGATCGGTTCGGAAAGCATTTTCAAATCCACATGTAACTTTCATCGTGTTAATTAATAAAAATACAATCGTAAGTGTCTTAACTGAGTGTAAATGCAGTTTAACTTTAACGCTCTAAAAAATTCATAAAGTGATTGTAAAACTAATCCATATGAATTGAGTAGTTTAGTCTTTATTTATCCCTTTCTGTCAGGACTTTTACATGCTTTTTCACCGGACCGTGAATTATACCTTTAAACATCTCTAATCATTTTTGTAATACATTTTAATTTTGCAACTTATAAAACATGTTAAATATATGGTTAAATCATATGTTAAAACAGTGTAGGAAATGGCTAATTTAATTATATTATTACATTTGAATTGTCATTTTGCCCCAAACATTGCACATTTGGTATGGAAAATGTAAATTATAATAATACATTGCCATTTTGCATATTACATTTCAAATTGTTTTTTTGCTGCCTGCATGCTACCATAATAAAGAGATCGTAAAATAATTTAAATCGAGCAGTTTAGTCAAACTTTTTCTGTAGAGATACGATCGTTTTATATGATGAACAAATTTAATTTAGGCTTTTATTCACATATAAATATTCATCAATTCACACATCAGTTGTGGTAAACAGAAGCTTCTTAAAGAGTAACTAAACACTAAACCAACTTTTTTTAGTTAATGGTCTGTAAGACTGGGGCTTTATTAGTGCTGATCATTGATTCAAGTAACTTTTTTGTTATTTGTGTATAAAGTGTTTTAATTCTACAATATATGGTGTAAAAACGTCTGAGTGCTGCCCTCTTCAGGTTGAACAGTGGCTACTGCAGTTGAATTTTCCTATTGGATGTTTGCGGTAGTTCATGACGTAAGCGGTGAGAGCTGATGTAAGCAGGTTCCAGCTAACCACGCTCTTGGTACGAGCTACCACGCCCTTGGCAGTGTAAAAACCATCTTGTTTCGTCAAAACCACTGTAGTGAGTCAGGAGTTGGAATTGAAAGTATTGAAAACGATCAGGATAGAGTATTTAACTGCCCTCAGTTCATCCCCTCTATCTCCGCTAGGCTCCGCCCACTTTTCCAGCATTTTCAAATATTGCCAGTGGGTGGAGTCAGGCTCTGACCAGGGGTTTAGTTACCCTTTAATAGTGTTAATGTTACAGATATACTGTATTATTGTCTGTGAAGTAATGGACATGTCTTTTTCACTTTTTTTTTTCAGGGTGGACCCCGAAGAAAATTAAGTTCTAGATGGCCTCCTTGGCATTGAGCTTGAGATAAACAACTCTGCATCAAAGCTAGCTGAAAACATAGATGAAAAATTTAACGAGCTAACCATTTCAGTCAACCACATTAAGGCTAATGTCCTAGAACAGATTGATGTTTTAGCGGAGGTGAAGGAGAACGTTTCTCAAGTGTCAAAGTCAATATCCATTGCTTCCTCTCTATGAGATGCGTTGGCATGTAGGATGTGCACAAACATCCCAAATGCTGTGCTTGTTATAACGGCATGCTGTGGGCAGGTGGCAGGGTGTGGCCCCTGTATCCAGACCTATCTAAATGATAATGACAGCTGCCTTTTATGCAAGGCAAATATGTTCGCAGGCAAATTGGTGTTTTTAAGAGGCCTGAGTGAGGTACTGGCAAAACTGACAATTGCAGCAACTTAAATGTGGTCTGGCTGTCAGTTTGGCTCAAAAGTTCAGAAATAATAATGTTGAAAAAAAAAATGTATATGTATTTTAGCACCCTGCTTTGTTGGTTTTTGTTAAGAATCTTGGGGGATAGTATGGTGTCTGCCCGAGTATTTTTTTTTTTTTCTGTATCACATTTTTGTATGTGCGTAGGGTCATAAATTCAAAAAAGCCAGCTGAGTTTATCTGTGTAGCCTGGTGAAATATGCAGTGTCGTAATAGGCATTACTGCTTAACAGCGCTGTCTGTTCCTGTTCTTGAATAAGCCTTTTAAAGAGAGACATATGGGATCAAATTCCCGCCAAATCTATTGCAGCCATGAATAAAAAAATTATAAACGTCAATCAAAATTTTAAAAACACATGTGAAAATATAACGCAAAAAATGAAAAATCAATGCAAAGTTAACCAGAATCTCAAACAAGACGGTCACGGAAATATAAATAATAAGCGTGAATCAGACATTTAAACAAGTGTAAAATTATATTGCTCAAAACTGAAACATGAATTCACAATTATCTGAATCGCACACAAAATCATGTTTTCTGCTCCTATTTTCATTTTTTTTGTATGCCTGTGCTCTTTTCTCCTTTGCTCTTGTTTCCACATTCTGCGCTTGCGTTTCCAAAAGTTGCCGTTAGAGTTTCATGCAAATCAGGGGCGGGTCTTAGCATCACCATTGGTCCACTTGTTCTAGATTGACAGCTCAATCTAGCCAATCAATCGAAGAGGGAAGTTGACGTCACTCCAATGCTACTCATGGATGCTGTGGTGGATACACATGTGAAGATATTTTACCGTCTATAGTGAAGATGGATCATCAGCGTCAGCTGGCAAATGCCGGACAATCTCAGGTAATGGAACATGAATATATTGTTAGTAGGTGATAGATACACATCTTATGTGTGTTATGGCGAGGGTTAGGGCCAGGTGCATGTTGCTGGCCATAAAGAGCATGGAAACCCTTACCAATAATTTTAAAGCTTTCATTTTCAGGTACTCTGTCATGTACATAGTCAACCCCCTACACAATTAAAATTTGTGTTACCAAGTTAAACTAAATTATTTGTATGACTAGCCTATGTACCTACTAATTTTAGGTTGAAAAAAAATGAAATTTTTAAATAAAATAATTTTCCTTGTAGGTCCTTTCCTAGCATTTTCCGAAGACATGCAATCTGCGGGAAAAAAAGAATAAATGTAACATCCAGAACACTTACCAAGACTTCAAAAGGGTTTAAACCTTTTGATTTAAATGTATATCTTCTGGATAAACATTCTGAGACTACCCCTCCACCCAGGGCCGCATTAAGAGCTCACTGGGCATCTCAAAACGAGCATTTACTAAATGAATTATCTCCCGCTGCTTACTGTGCCTGAGCAGTTTAAAATAATTTGTATCCAAACCACAATGATTAAAAACGCGTTTAATTTATAAACTTAGCCTACATCATGATGTCTCAGCAGAATTTACATATTTCTACCGGATATCGCCAGTCCTTTAGGCGAATATAGAGTTTGATCAAACACAAAAAGCAATATCAAACATCCATCAAGTTAATAATCAAACTTACCAAAAATTTGTGGGTTCGACGATGACGCTGTGTTTTAAAAATAGTCTCTAGACTCTAGAATGAAGTGAAGGGTGGAGGCGATTTATTGGTTGATGCGTAGGTCGATCGTTCACAAGTTAAATATAGAATAAATGTATAAATTAAAACGTGACGTTTCATTTCACCATGCCCTGTCCTGCTGCCCACGGGGTTTGATTGACAGGTGACCTGGCCAATCATAACGCAGAATATGCAATTTTGTCCGACAACAAAGCTTAGTAGATTAACGTCGGTGGACTTTAACTTGAAAACGGTATTGTTTAAATTACTTAAATTACAATATTTGAAAGTTGAGACTTTGTTTCATATTAACAGTAAGCTGCTCTGTCTGAACTCTCTCTCGTAGTCACTTGTGTAACGTTAATCTTTGCCCCGCGATGTATTTTTCAGTGCGTGAGTGAGAACATGATGTGCATGACTCGTGAGAGCCACCTGGCTTGTCACACAGTAACTAAAAAAGTCGGGTCTTTGCGAACGGTCACTATAACATTAATGATAATGATTCCATGATAATGGAATATTTGGCAAAGCGTTACTATAACAGGGATAATTTGTGGGGGGCGTTGCGTGGTAAGGCTTTGGCAATCAGATGGCTAGTAGTATCTGCTCCACAGCCAATCAAGGGCCCCCTCCTGGTTCGGGCCCCGGGGCTTTAGCCCCGCCTAGCCCTATTGTTAATGCGGCCATGCCTCCACCTGCACACAAACTCAAGCTTGTTCAAGCAGGGCTTGGAAAAAGGACTCTCTCAATTACAATGGACATGAACCATTCAGAGGTAATGTAGTATGTATTTTTGTACAACTGGAAATTATAAGTTTATACTAGAATCAGTAACACTTAACAATAAGGTTCATTAGTTAACTACATTAGTTAACATGAACTAATCATGAACTGCCCTGGTAAAGCATTTATTAATCTTTGTTAATGTTAATTTCAACATTTACTAATCCATTATTAAAATGTTGTTAACATTAGTTAATGGACTGTGAGCTAACATGAACAAACAATGAACAGCTGTATTTGTATTAACTAACATTAACAAAGATTAGTAAATAAATACAGTAACAAATGTACTGTTCATGGTTAATTCATGTTAGTTAATACTAGGGCCGGGACTTTAACGCGTTAATTAAGATTAATTAATTACAGACTTTAACGCGTTAATTAAGATTAATTAATTACAGACTTTAGACTTTGCACCGCGGAACGTTTCTCACTGGATGAGTTTCGGCGGACCGATTATACTGGAGCACCAACTAGCGTCAGAAGAGCTGACGGGATCGCGCTTGCCTCAGTCGGACTAAATTAAGTTATTTTGTATTTAGTCCTACAAATGTGACTCACACCTTCACTCTCAAAGAGGTTATTTTTTATTATGAAAATCCAAAGTTGCTTTCCCTTGAGTATGTTGTTAACTTCTTTATCTTGTATGCAAAATTCTTCATCCACAAGCAAAAATGGCTTAAATCTCCTTTGAGCTTTCCTCTTTTTCTGGCTGATTTTGACTCTTTTATTTCGTCCCTTAGACTTATAAATAAATAACAAGAAAAGTGAAAATGTTTTGATGCATTATGATGATTTATTCAAAGACATGACTTGACATTATTATGCTTTTCTTTCTTTTTTTTATGTATTACATAATTTGATGTATGCAAACCCAGGATATTTATTTTCTGTTAGGTACCTTTGTTTGTTTGTACACCTTGCTTAACTTCCCTGAGTTGGTAGTTATGTATAAGTTCTGCAATAAGAAAAATAGATCGCCTCGATCGCTTTGGTCGGCCCCGTGGATGGGAAATTTTGTTATAAAAAACGAACGGATGGAAGCGTCGATAAGAGCATGGTTGTGTGCAAGCTGCAACAAGGAATTCGCTATTGCTATTAGTTTAGTGTTGCAATATGCTATTGCTACACTTAATGGCAAAAATTGCACTGGTCTGTTGGACTTGGTTGAACAAAAATAAACAATATGTTGTTGCTTAAGTTTATGTAGGCCTATTCAGTCATTATTCAATGGTATACTAAAAATCCATGTGAAAAAAATGACTTCTCACTGTTCTCAGGTCAAATATTTATGCGATTAAAATGCGATTAATTTCGATTAATTAATTACAAAGCCTCTAATTAATTAGATTAATTTTTTTAATCGAGTCCCGGCCCTAGTTAATACATTAACTAATCTTTAACTAATGAACCTTATTGTAAAGTGATACCCTAGAATCATGAGTTCTTGTACAAATATTAAAAAATACATTTCTTTACATTTTCCAATAGTTTTCCAGCATGCTGTATGAAGCATTCCCAAAATGGAGGGTTTGAGGGGAGGATGGATGCTTTACAAGGCTACTGGTGACTTTACATTTTTGTTTAATAACCACTTGAGTAATTATGTTTTGGGTTATAAAAAATTTGTCATGTTAATTTGATCTTTGTTAATAGGGGGATGCGGTGTAAGACGGTTAAACATTATTCCTCCAGACTCAGAAGGTTATACTGGGTCCCAAATCAAATCTGCGTCTGCATCTGGAAAGACTATGCTGTATGTAGTTCCTCTACAAGAGGAAATTGACCTTAATCCTCTCCCTACTGATGCCAGAGATTTCAAAAAAATGCCTAAGGCTACTTGTCAAATGTGCAAAGAAAGCATGCCGCTGCATGTGCTGGCTCTCCACATTCAGGTTTGCAAGTCACAAGATTCAACATCTTCAATTGAAGAGGCATGCATTTTGACTAAATGTTTAATTTTTGGTTATTACATTCCATGTTGACTTTACAATAGATATATTACTTTGTTCAGCTTCAAAAGAATACCAAAAGATTTCAGTGTCTGATCTTTGTCAGCAGATTGCTGATCACATGCTTATGATTAATTACTTTGTATGATACGGTTTTAATTTCTCTGTTATTGGAGCAGTGAGATGTTCAATTTGTCTCAGAAAGCAATTTGGATGAGATGAAACAAGAAAATTCCCCTTCTAAGGTAATGTAACATTGAAATTATCTAGTTCTAATTATTTTTTTATATTATTTAACTTTTTTGTTGTTGTTTTTGTTTGTAGTCTGTTTTACCATGCCCAATATGTCAACTGAAGTTTCCTGTGAACAGTCTTGAACTACATGCCAGCCTATGTGGAGAACCAAATCTATGTGAGTAACACATATTTTCTCAAGAAATATTTTTCTTAAAGATTATGTTATAAGCCAACCACAAATGCTTTAATGCTGCACGTGCCACTGAGGAAAACCCCCCACAATTTATTCGGTCCACATTACAGTGGAGTCTCCAGATCACAGCTCTTTTATGGATGAGGATTCTTCTTGTATTACTGACAATACAGGCCATTCAAGCTCTCAACAAGTATTATGGTAAACTTTTCATTTAGTACAGACAAAAAAATATCATTGTGTTACACTGTATATGTTGGTTACCATCTGAGTATCTCCTGACACAGTCTAGATGATCTTCTGAAGCTGCTTGCTAGCCGAGTAAATTCAGAAAACCAGTTCCGCATTTGTGTTTCAACGGAACAATCTTCTAGAGAGAGGGCTCAAGCAGTGGCAAAGACAAAATCAAGGAAATCCAGTTGACCAACTAAAGGTAACTGTAAGGAATTATATTTTCTCCTTCTCAGCACTGTCCAGAGTTAATGTTTAGTCTACACACATTCCATGTTTACATGTAAGTTAAACATCTGTCACATTAAGGAAGGAGCTAAAGAGCCCTTTCCTTTTACAGGTGTGTGTGTGTGTGTGTGTGTGTGTGTGTCCTATAGAAGATGTGCAGTATGTATGGTAGAAGGCCTTCTGGATCTCTAAGTTCCAGAGGAGATCTAACTTTTCTTTACCATTTATGGGATTGTTATATGGGATGAAGGAATGTATGTTTCTATTGGTTAGATGTATGTTACTCCTCTTGATATTTCACTATATATTACGGGACCCCGAAAGTACAAACTAAGCTATTCTTTGAATGGTTTCCCAGCGCTGGTCTTTCATTATTCATTCACAACCTAATAAAGAGACGGAGAGAAAAAGGCACGGTCGGAAGTCTTTTCATTTCTGACAATTGGTCGCTCGTCCGGGATTCTCCAGGTAAGATGAACTTTTTGATAAAGATCTTCCTATCTGCTGAGACATATTTTGATGCGTGCCGTAGCTAAAGGTTGCCAGATTTGGTGACAATCCTCGTGTTTTAATTAATGCGGGAAGACCGACAAAGGAGACCTGATCAGTCTGTCTTTGTGGTACCTCGTAGTTTGATAATTGCGGGAAGGTTATCCTCGTGTTTCTAATAAGAGATGCGGGAAGAACACAAAGGAGATTTGAGCTCCCTCTTTTGTTGTTATTTTTGTGTTTACCTCGTGTATTAATGCGGGACGAACGTAAGAAAAAAGTGATTAATTTTCTTCGTTTTTTTTGTGATATCCTTACTTTTGTAAGAAGGAAATATTGTTGCAAGATATTTCATAAAGCTCCGTCGTTCTTTTGGGTTTGTGAATGAATAGTTTATTTATTTTTTTCCCTTTTTTTTCTTCCTCTTTTTTTATTCTTCTTGTCTCTTTGTTTTCTTGACTACAATACTTTACTAACACTTGAAACAGATTTTTTTTTCTCTCTTTTGTTTTTTATTTGATTATCTGAAATTTATTCGGCATTAGAGGAGAAATTTTTGTGTGGCTTTAAGAAAATGGGAAATAAGATAAGTCCGCCGTTAATTAATGAAACTCCTAGAGATTTTATGATTCGGAATGATCAAGCATTTTTTACTGAACCGTATCTATCAAATCTAGCTGGCTGGTCAGCTGATAAAACACAATTGGATCCGTTCCCGCGGGATGGATCATTTAAACAATCCGATATGCAAAGTGCTAAAGACATGATATTTGGTGGATGGGTGATTTAAATTGGGACAAATCTTACATGGAAAAGTCCTATAAAACCTGGGACACAATGAAAAAGTACTGGATTCGAGGTCCAGAAAAAGTTAAACAGACAAAAGAAAATATTTTTTCAAATGTTGATTTGGCTGCAGTTTCTGCTGTTCTTTTTCAGTCAGAGATGGAGAAAGAGAAAAATATTTCTCCCTCTCTGGCTGCAGAGACACACATTCCTGCACTCAGAGCGCAGTCAGGGCGGGGGGAGCGCACTTCCCTCTCATGCACTCGCAGAGGAGGAAAAAAGTCCCTCAAAGACAGCCGAAATAATATCACAACCTCCAAAATACGAGTGTATTGAGACTCCTGTAGCGTCGGAGCGCGTAAAAAACAGATTGTACCCTGATTTAAAAACCGCGACCGCATTTCCTTTTGTGGAAACGTCAGATGGTTTTAAAGTGCATCCGTTGCCTCTTGCTGACGTTATCGCTATCTGTAAAGAATTGCCCGATCCAGCTAAAACCCCCACCAGTTTGTTTCGGTTTTGAAGCGTGCGACGGCGTATAGCCAGTTTACGGGACGGGATTATAGGTTTATATTAACTAAAACTCTCCCCGCCGAAATTACCGAAGACGAATTAATTGATGAGGTTGATCTTTTGCACCCAGCCCACGATTCGCCTCCAGCTCGTAGCTTGGTGATAAAAGATTCAGAACCTGTTGATCTATCTAAACCTTTTCGCGGACTTAGGGTGAAGGATGATGATGATGATGATGATTATGATGTCGATTGGGTTTGGGCCAGTTCAAGAAGACTCAATGATTTTTTCAAACAATTGACTGCATTTTTATTGAAGCTGTCTTCAGCTAAACAGGATATTTCGCATGCAGCCAACACTAAGCAAAGAACAGGAGAAAGTCCTGTAGCGTTCTTTCATAGATTCAAAAATGTTTGGATAAACGAATCTGCCATTCCTGTTGATGATGAGAATTGTTTGCTGTTTGTGAACACGTTTCTAAATAACATGCTGCATGAGACTGCACAATTGATTCGAATCACTACAACCAACATTAGTAATATCACTATTAATGAATTGGGTAAACGATTACGGGAGCTTTCTTCCGCTTGGGCTTTTTGAATCTCCCAGGGGAAATGCTCCCATAATGCTGCAGTTGAATGCCGCGCCGGCTCAGAACCGTTCGTTTCCTAAAACAAATAAACCACTGATTTGCTTCTTTTGCGGCCGATCAGGTCACACTGCCAAGTTTTGTAGGCAGAGAGCAGAGCTGCATAGGAATAATGGAAACCAGATATGTCGACGCTCGGATGGCTACGTGCCAAAGCCCCCTCCTTCGTTTTCTCCCAACTCTCAGTCTCAGAAGCAATATCAGACTGCTTGGAAGACACAATGACGCTGCCCGCAGAATATTGAGCCCTGTTGTGAAAATTTCTCAATGATTTCAATGTCTTACCCAAACAAATCAAATGTTTTGCCATTCATTGAATTAAATGTTGACCATAAACCATATTTTTTTTTCTCATAGGCAAGCTTTTCATCACTGTCTTCTGTTGTGTACACGGGCTCAATTACAAATTGTGCAATGACACCAACTTTACCGGCTACTTCTCAGGATGTACCATCGTTGTTCAAAATGCATGATTTTGCAATAATACCAAATTCCTCATTCTGCCTATTAGGGTAGACATTTAATGCACAAATCGGGTGTTAAACATGAATTTGACTCTGACTCTCTGAAACGTACTCGGTTACTAACGTAACCTCGGTTCTCTCTAGAGAGGGAACGAGTACTGCGTAATAGCTTACGCTACGGGGAAAACTCTTTTCATCGAGATATTGAAGCCAAAAAATTATCCTTAATTTTTAATCAATGTAAAACGCTTTGCAGCAGCAAGCAGACATAGGCGAGACAGCTTGCGCGCCTATTGGCTGTCTTGCGGCAAAAGCAGCAGCCTATCGAGAGAGGCTCTGCGTGACGTCATGACGAATGGGGGCACTTCGCGCCCATATCGTCACGTCCCGCCAGAAAGGGCGTGGTCTCGCCCTATAAACAAACTCGATAAGCTGCCATACACTGATTTTTCATCGCCGAAGCGAACCAGAGCGTATTCCAAGCACGGCAAGATACGCAGTACTCGTTCCCTCTCTAGAGAGAACCGAGGTTACGTTAGTAACCGAGTACGTTCTCTTACGAGAGTATCTCTCGTACTGCGTAATAGCTTACGCTATGGGGAACACAGTGTAACACACCGTGCGGATAGGGATCCAACACCAAGGTCCCAGGGGCAAAGGCCCAGGGCTCATGTAGTGCATAATCACCATACACTCACAGAGAGTAAAAAAAGGAGAGGCTGGAAGCATTTCTCCTTATAGATAGACCCACAGGGGCTAACCATATGACCATTAAACCACGCAGCCAGGGTGAAAGCTTTCAGCCTAAACTGGGTGGCCCTACTTGTGCCAGTACTCATGGAGCTGCTGCATCGGTCTGAACGATGCGCATGCCAAACACTCAGCATCCGAGCCGCACAGCGGGCAGATAGCACTGAAGTCTAGATAGCCAAAAGCTTAGCTTGTAAGGCAGGCACCTCCAGGTTATAGTATTTTATAAATGTAGACGGCGAGGCCCAGCCCGCGGCCGTACAGATATCTTGCAGGGTGACCCGCTAGACCATGCCCACGACGAGGCCACGCCTCTCGTGGAGTGCGCTCTGACACCCAAGGGGCACTGCAAGCCCTTGGAAGTGTAAGCCAGCGCTATGGCATCGACTATCCATCTGGATAGGCTCTGTTTCGAAGCGGCAAGCCCCTTGGAACGCCCGCTATACGAAACGAAAAGCTGCTCGGTCTGTCTGAACCCAGACGAGCGGGACACATAAGCTCTTAATGCCCTGACTGGGCAAAGAAGAGTTGCGTCGTCCTCCTCATTGAGAACCGGAAGGGCAGACAGGGAAATCACCTGGGCCCTGAACGGTGTGTTGAGGGATTTCTGCACGTAGCCGTGCTTAGGTTTGAGTATGACCTTTGAGTCATTAGGCCCAAACTCCATGCATGACACGCTTACTGAAAGCGCTTGTAAGTCCCCTACGCGCTTCACTGAAGCAAGAGCCGTAAGAAACGCTGTCTTGAAAGACAAGTGTTTCATGTCTGACGACTGGATTGGCTCGAATGGGGCACCTTTCATGGCCTCCAAGACCGTGGAAAGGTCCCATGTCGGGACTGAAGGGGGCCTGGGAGGGTTTAGCCTCCGAGCTCCTCTAAGGAATACGCACGACTAAGTCGTTCTTTCCCAGTGACTGGCCAGACACCGGTTTTGCAAACGTTGCTATGGCCGCCACGTATACTTTGAGCGTGGATGGGGTCCTGCCCTTATCCAGTAGCTCCTGAAGGAAGGAAAGCACTTCCGTAACCCCGCAGTCTACAGGTGAAAAAGCCCTGCGCTTGACACCAAGCAGAGAACACAGACCATTTCGAGGAGTAGAGCCGTCTGGTAGACGGGGCTCTAGCCTGCGCGATCGTGTTTAACACTCCCTCTGGGAGGTAAGCGGGTACCCGTTGATGGCCCATGCGTGCAGGGACCACAAATCCGGGCGAGGATGCCAAATCGAGCCTTCCGCCTGAGAGAGGAGGTCTCTCCTCAACGGTAAAGGCCATGGGGCAGCGCTGGTCAGCTGCATCAGGACAGGGAACCAAGACTGGTTTGTCCAGAGCGGAGCTATGAGTAGCACTGGGCATCCCTCCCTCCTGATTCACTCCAACACCTGAGGCAGGAGTGAGACAGGGGGAAAAGCATAGGGGGGGCGGCGGGGCCAAACATGGGCCAGCGCGTCCCGGCTTTTCGAGAAGAATCTCGGGCAATGAGCGTTTTCTTGGGACGCGAACAGGTCCACCTGCGCTTTGCCAAACGTTTCCCACAGCAGCTGGATCGTCTGCGGGTACAGCGACCATTCTCTTGCTGGGACGTTGTTTCTGGACAGCCTGTCTGGCCCCACATTTAGGTGACCAGGCACATCCGCCGCTCTCAGCGAGAGCAGGTTGTGCTGAGCCCAGACCAGGAGGCGTTCCGTCAGCCTGTAAAGGTTTCGGGACCTGACGCCGCCCTGGCGATTTATGTACGCCACCACTGACATGTTGTCTGATCGGACCAAGACGTGGTGGCCTTTTATCTGGGGACAGAAGCGCCGTAGCGCTCTGTCGACTGCTATTAATTCCAAGCAGTTTATGTGAAGGAGCTTCTCCCGTACTGACCACAGGCCAGCTAGCGGTCTGCCCTCGAGCAGCGCTCCCCACCCCGATGTGGAGGCGTCCGTAGACACCACCTTCACACCCGAGGCGATCCCCAGACTCACACCTGACTGATACCAGTCGGTCACTTTCCACGGTTTCAGAGCTGAAACGCACTGAAGGTCGACCCTGAGGCGAAATAGACCCGCGGTCCACGCCCTGGGGGAACTCGTGCTTTTAGCTATAGCTGCAGTGGGCGCATGCGGAGCAGGCCCAACTGGAGTACGGAGGCTGCTGAGGCCATCAGACCCAGCATTTTCTGAAACCTTCTGAGCGGGACTATAGAGCCGTGGCGGAAGGATTTCGCGACGTGCTGAATATTTAATCCGTGCTTCGGTAACAGGCGTGCCGTCATGGATAGCGAGTCCAACACTGTTCCCAGAAAGGAAATTTTCCGACTGGGGAGCAGTGAGCTTTTCGCCCAATTGACTGTAAGGCCCAGCTCCTCGAGGTGCTCGAGTAATGCGGCCCTGTGTTCTATGAGCTCTGTTCGTGAACGAGCTAGAATCAGCCAATCGTCCAAGTAGTTCAAAACTCGCATGCCCCGAAGTCTCAGGGGGGCGAGTGCCGCGTCCATGCACTTCGTGAACGTACGGGGTGCTAGGGACAGGCCAAACGGCAGGACTGTGTATTGATATGCCTGGCCCTCGAAGGCGAATCTCAAGAATCGCCTGTGATGGGACGCCATTTATATTTGGAAATAGGCGTCTTTCAGATCTATTGACATGAACCAGTCTCCTTGGCGCACTTGCGCGAGGATTTTCCTGGTCGTAAGCATTTTGAACTGGCGCTTCACAAGCGTTCTGTTCAGCAGTCGCAGATCTAGAATGGGTCTGAGCCCTCCATCTTTTTCGGTACCAGAAAATATCTGCTGTATAAGCCCCCTTCGCCCTGAGATAGAGGTTCTATAGCCCCTTTTCTCAGTAGTTTCGCTATCTCGGCTCGAAGTAGATGAAACACTTCGCTTTTCACCGTAGTTTCGACGCGCGCCGTATAACGGCGGGGGCGTCGAGCGAACTGTAGCGAATAGCCTCTCGTTATAGTGTTCAACACCCATTCTGATACCCGGGAAGCCTTGGCCACGCATCTGCGTGAGTAGCTAGGGGTAGAATGAAATCTGGGCTCTGGCCGCGGCAGGACGGCCGCTCGAGAGCCCCTGTGTACTGGGAACACAACACCGTGTTTACAGCGTTCGAGGCGGGGGGGCGCGCTGATCACAGCGGGCAGCCTGGCCGCGCTCAGCTTCTCTATGGCGGGACGCGCAGAGAAAGCGAGCGGGGCGAATCCCGTGGGATTCGGCGTGTGTGAGAGAATGTTGGCACATTTACTACACTGAGAATACTGTCAGCTCGCGCGACTGAATCACTGTTGTTTACAGCGTGCGAGGCGCGCGCTGATCACAGCTGGCAGCCTGGCCGCGCTCAGCTTCTCTGTGACGGGTTGTGCAGAGAAAACGAGCAGGGGCGAATCCCGTGAGATTCGGCGTGTCTGTGAGAAATGCGGGCGCGAGACAGCGGGCACATTTTCTGCACTGAGAAAACTCGGCTCGCGCCGACTGAATCAACGCTGTGTTTACAGCGTGCGAGGCGGGTGTGCGCGCTAATCACAGCGGGCAGCCTGCGCGCGCTCAGCTTCTCTGTGACGGGTTGTGCAGAGAAAGCGAGCGGGGGTGAATCCCGTGGGATTCGGCGTGTCAGTGAGGAAATGCGGGCGCGGGACAGCGGGCACATTTACTGCACTGAGAACACTGTCGGCTCGTGCCGACTGAATGTGTGTTAGTTTCGTTTTTACAGAAACCAAGGGACACGCATCGTGTAGTGTAAGCGGGCACTGTGATATGGGCGCGTTCACTACATTTTCTGCACAACCGACCTGAGTCGGTTTTATTTGTGCTAGCCCTGCACCGTGGCGGGCTGTGTCTGGGTGTGGGAATGGGCACTGGGACGTGGGCATTCTTACAACACTCGTAACACCATCGGCTGTGGCCGGAACACCAGAAAATGCACTCTTTATTGGATTTATCTGGGTAGCCATAGAAACGGCTTTTGTGCGCAGGCAAGCGGGCTGAGACACCGGCTGCTTCACTGCGAAATACACTGGGACAGTCACAACGCATGGAACTGAACGAGCGAGAAGTTTTGGTGGAAATCCGGCCGCAGCGGGCTTTACCTCAATCCTCGGCCGGGGCCCGCGCTGAGGGGGGCGGCGTCCAGCAGAGCGAGAGCGCGGTGTTTGATCTCGGGCCTGGCGGCGCTGTTGGTTAGCCGAAACGACGGCCTTTGTGCGCAGGCAAGCGGGCTGTGGAACCAGCGTGCTCACTGCGAAATACACTGCAACAGTCACATTGCTTGGAACTGAACGAGCGAGAAGTTTTGGTGGAAATCCGGCCTCAGCGGGAACCTAACACCGTCGCTTTCCTAGAGAGACTAGGAAGGCCTTGAGACCTCGGGCTTTATTTAAATCCTCGGCCGGGGCCCGCGCTGAGGGGGGCGGCGTCCAGCAGAGCGAGAGCGTCGAGGAACACGGAGCGCTCAGCTTCCGTCATCTCGGATAGCGTTAGCCACAAATGTTTCTCACCTTTCAGGGAGGAAGGGTCTCGACTGTGACGGAGCTTCGTCTTTCCCGAGAAAGCGTCCGTCCAGCCTGTTGCGCGTTAGTTGCTCGGGCGCCTTTCAGTCGAGGCCGATGTAATCCATGGCTTGAGAGAGCGGACGCATCGGCTCAGTTTCAATGCCGGCTCCGGTAGGTTCGTCGAGCTCAAGTGCGGACGCGGCGGCAGACGGCGGCCGTTGTCCGTTTGGAGCGACTCGAGCGAAACCGGCGAAGCTGGCGGGCGAACCGGCGAGCTTTGGCGGGCAGAAGATAGCTCGGGAGCGCGCTGGGCGCGGCGCTTCTTGCGGCGCTTCTTGCGGCGCGGCATCACGGTGGGCTGGAATGCGGGCTCGGAGAACGACGCCAGGCGAGTCCGCAGAGTCACCATAGGCAGCCGCTCACAATGATGGCATCCGCCGTCAGCGAGCGCGATGGCCGCGTGATCCTCACCCAGGCAGGACACGCAGATGACATGGCGGTCCTCATCGCTGAGTGGGGCTCGGCAAGAGCCACAGGAAGGCATCTTTAAAAAGACGCAGCTCTTTTAGAGGTAGTGGGAGAAAAATGCAAATATAGCAAACACACACACTCTAAGGCAGAGGAAAGGATATGTACGCCGGAAAGCGCAGCAGGTACGGCGGCTGAAGGCGGCGAGGCCAGCGACTCCAGGCTCAAAGGCACGTCCCGCTGAAGGCTACAGGTCGACGGCGCGGCTTCTCATCCGGATCCAGCGATGCGTGAGCTTCGCTGAAGAGTTGAAAAATCAGTGTATGGCAGCTTATCGAGTTTGTTTATAGGGCGAGACCACGCCCTTTCTGGCGGGACGTGACGATATGGGCGCGAAGCTTTTGTGCGCAGGCAAGCGGGCTGAGACACCGGCTGCTTCACAGCGAAATACACTGGGACAGTCACAACGCATGGAACTGAACGAGCGAGAAGTTTTGGTGGAAATCCGGCCGCAGCGGGCTTTACCTCAATCCTCGGCCGGGGCCCGCGCTGAGGGGGGCGGCGTCCAGCAGAGCGAGAGCGCGGTGTTTGATCTCGGGCCTGGCGGCGCTGTTGGTTAGCCGAAACGACGGCCTTTGTGCGCAGGCAAGCGGGCTGTGGAACCAGCGTGCTCACTGCGAAATACACTGGAACAGTCACATTGCTTGGAACTGAACGAGCGAGAAGTTTTGGTGGAAATCCGGCCTCAGCGGGAACCTAACACCGTCGCTTTCCTAGAGAGACTAGGAAGGCCTTGAGACCTCGGGCTTTATTTAAATCCTCGGCCGGGGCCCGCGCTGAGGGGGGCGGCGTCCAGCAGAGCGAGAGCGTCGAGGAACACGGAGCGCTCAGCTTCCGTCATCTCGGATAGCGTTAGCCACAAATGTTTCTCACCTTTCAGGGAGGAAGGGTCTCGACTGTGACGGAGCTTCGTCTTTCCCGAGAAAGCGTCCGTCCAGCCTGTTGCGCGTTAGTTGCTCGGGCGCCTTTCAGTCGAGGCCGATGTAATCCATGGCTTGAGAGAGCGGACGCATCGGCTCAGTTTCAATGCCGGCTCCGGTAGGTTCGTCGAGCTCATGTGCGGACGCGGCGGCAGACGGCGGCCGTTGTCCGTTTGGAGCGACTCGAGCGAAACCGGCGAAGCTGGCGGGCGAACCGGCGAGCTTTGGCGGGCAGAAGATAGCTCGGGAGCGCGCTGGGCGCGGCGCTTCTTGCGGCGCTTCTTGCGGCGCGGCATCACGGTGGGCTGGAATGCGGGCTCGGAGAACGACGCCAGGCGAGTCCGCAGAGTCACCATAGGCAGCCGCTCACAATGATGGCATCCGCCGTCAGCGAGCGCGATGGCCGCGTGATCCTCACCCAGGCAGGACACGCAGATGACATGGCGGTCCTCATCGCTGAGTGGGGCTCGGCAAGAGCCACAGGAAGGCATCTTTAAAAAGACGCAGCTCTTTTAGAGGTAGTGGGAGAAAAATGCAAATATAGCAAACACACACACTCTAAGGCAGAGGAAAGGATATGTACGCCGGAAAGCGCAGCAGGTACGGCGGCTGAAGGCGGCGAGGCCAGCGACTCCAGGCTCAAAGGCACGTCCCGCTGAAGGCTACAGGTCGACGGCGCGGCTTCTCATCCGGATCCAGCGATGCGTGAGCTTCGCTGAAGAGTTGAAAAATCAGTGTATGGCAGCTTATCGAGTTTGTTTATAGGGCGAGACCACGCCCTTTCTGGCGGGACGTGACGATATGGGCGCGAAGTGCCCCCATTCGTCATGACGTCACGCAGAGCCTCTCTCGATAGGCTGCTGCTTTTGCCGCAAGACAGCCAATAGGCGCGCAAGCTGTCTCGCCTATGTCTGCTTGCTGCTGCAAAGCGTTTTACATTGATTAAAAATTAAGGATAATTTTTTGGCTTCAATATCTCGATGAAAAGAGTTTTCCCCGTAGCGTAAGCTATTACGCAGTACGAGAGATACTCTCGTAAGAGAACTTCTGTTTCCTGCAGCTTTCTCTCTTGCAACCGACACAGGAAGTGCTCTCTTCTAAGATCTGTCTGCAACTGAGCTCGGACAGGAAGTAACTGAATAAACGCAAAATTGTGGGTGGCCCATAAGAATGACGTAGGACTTCTTGATATCCAACCCTATGTGGCAAATTTGACAACGAATTTGCCTGTTTTTAAAAAACAATATCTGTTTTTAAAGCAACAAGAGGAGGGACTTCGGCCCTCATTTATCAGTTTCTGGCTCAAGGCATTCTGGTTCGCGCTCATTCACCTTACAACACCCCAATCAATCCAATCAGGAAAGCAAATGGTTCTTGTCGTTTAACGCAGGACCTGAGAAGAATTAATGATTTGATAAAGCCACTTGCTCCTATTGTGCCAGATGCACAAACTATTGTTAATTCTATCCCTTTAGAACATGCATTCTATTCTGTTATTGATTTATGCTCCGCCTTCTTCAGTCATCCTGTTGACCAACAAAATCAGCCACTTTTTGCTTTCTGTTTTCAGAATTACAAGACTCCCTCTCAAGGGTTCAGTGATTCTCCAGCTGTTTTCTCCACTGAAATGCACGCAACATTGAAGGATGTCAGACTCCCTCCTGACACCTGCCTGCTCCTACGCTGATGACGATGACATTCTCGTTACTGGTGCCTCTGAGGACATGTGTGCTGCTGCCATTACAATTGTCTGCAACGTTGTAGCAGAGGCTGGTTTCAAAGCATCTAAAGAGAAACTTCAGTGGGTGCAGAGAATGTCTGTGGACAAGGTCAAAGCCATTGCTACATTCAAGCATCCATCCACAAGGAAACAAATGCAAAGCTTTCTGGGACTGGTCAATTACTGTCGACTGTGGGTGCCGAACTGTTCAATGTATGACAAAATCCTGCGAGAAGCTACGCTGGGTGATACAGAGGACATTGTATGGACAAATGAGATGAATCAAGCATTCAGACATTTGAAATCCTCCCTTTTAAGGCCACCTGGCCTCGGCCTGCCATCCTACATCCAAGATTTTCATTTGTAGGTGCATGAGGGTGGTGGGACAGCCGCGGGAATCCTGGCTCAAGAGCATGGGGGCACGTTTCGTCCAGTAGCTTATTTATCTAAAACCCTTGATTCAGTGGCTAGGGGACTCCCTGGCTAGGGGACTCCCTGCCTGTTTGCGTGCAGTGGCTGCGACAGCTATCATGGTACAGGATGCTGAAAAGGTTGTTTTATCACATCCACTTACAGTACACACTTCTTTCTACTCAACGCATGACTGCTCAACGCCGTTCAGGCTATGAGGCTATATTATTAGCAACTGCTAATTTAACGTTGAAAGTAACTTCTGTTATATATGGCCCTACTGTACATTTGCACAGGTTGTTGAAGGATGGTGAATTAGAGAGTGACGACCATGACTGCCTGACCAGAATCCAAACTTCGACTGCCTGCAGGCCAGATATTTTATAATATCTGTCCTGGAGGAGGGAGATATTTGATATATAGCTAGACTATAGAAGGATCCTGTTTTCAAGCCAAACGACAATTTATACTTGTGTGGTTATGCTATTGTTGAATTACCTGATCGTGTAATTGAGGCATATTCGTTGCCATATAAATCAGCACAAGTTGCAGAATTAATTGGACTAACGAGAGCTTGTCAATTGGCGAAAGGTCAGTGCATCAATATATACACTGACTCCAAATATGCGTACGGCGTTGTCCATGATTTTGCTAAATTGTGGGAGGAAAGAAGTTTCAAAACCTCCGATGGAAAACCAATTTCGCATCATAACATTGTGGCCGAGCTGATTAGTGCAGCACAGCAACCATTGAAGCTTGCTGTTATTAAAGTAGCTGGTCATAAAACAGGTGAATCTGATGAAGCCAAAGGAAACAGATTTGCAGATGAAGTAGCGAAATGGGCAGCAAAAGAAGCGATACGTAGTCCACATGTAAATGAAAAGAGCACCGAAGTGCCAATGATGAGTTCGTCGCTGATTATTGATTTGGACATTAAAATACTGCAAGCTAATCCTACTCAAAACGATTTGAATCACTGGGCAGCCAATGAAGTAAAACCAGATCAAGCTGGTATCTTAAGAGACAAACAAGGTAGAATCCGCTACCGATCCACCGTGTAATGCTGTGTAGGCATTATCATGGTGTATCGCATGTATCAAAAGAGAAAGTGATACAAAATTTGAGTCAATCATACTGCATAGCAAATGTTCGAAGGAATACTTTGTTGATATTGGATGCTTGCTTGATATGTGCACAAACAAACAGGCACAAGGCAATCGCCCATGATGCTTTACCGCATCCTGAACTCCCTTTCCAATATTTACAGATTGATTTTACGCACATGCCTCCATGTGGAAATCACAAATATTTGCTCGTGATTGTTGATCGATTTACTAAGTGGCCAGAAGCTTTTCCGTGTGGTAAAGAAAATGCTCAGACGGTTGTAAAGGTTCTGGAAAAAGAAATTATACCGCGTTTTGGTATTCCAACCATTATAGCAATCGATAATGGAACTCTGTTTGCTTTAAAAGGCACACAATTATTAGCTAAAGAGCTTAATATCAATTGGTGGATACTGAGATACTAGATAGATACTGGCAGAAAATTGGGTTGATTTGTTGCCTGCCGTATTGGCAGAAATAAGAATGTCCACATCAGCAACCACAAAATGTCTCTATTTGAAATTCTGATGGGTAGACCTTTCCCGACCCCTTGGGTCAGAGGTCGCGCTGGCAATCTCTCCACAGGTGACACGGAGGTGATCATCGCAGATTACGTGGATTCCCTAGTTAGAACGTTAAATGGCATAAATGGTGATGTCTCTCTCTCTCTCCCTCTTCCCTCAGAAAAGCTTAATCATCCTTTCATTCCAGGACAATCGGTGCTGATAAGGTGTCTGAAACCCACGAAACTTGGGGAACCTAACTATCTGGGGCCTGCCACGGTGATCGCTGTGACGAGGACCGGTGTTCTGACTGACCTGCTAGCAGGGTGAAGTTAGCTCCAACCCCGGGGAACGCATAAGCCTATGCGGAGGTGGACATCCAACATTGATTGAAAGGAGAACGAGGAAGAGAAGTAGACGAAGAACGAGATTGCAGATAGCCAATTTCACTGCTAAGTCTACGGGGAAAAAGAGTGACTGTTATGTTTGTACAAAAATGCCACAAAGTGCTTCCGGACCTCATGTAAGTGTTAAATCACCAACGACAGATGAAGAACTGTTCTGTCCTTTATTTCTTAGTACTGTGGGATCGATTACACATCAAAATTCAACGGGGAATTGGACTTGTCCTGTGAAACAGGATACTGACAGTTGCAGTACAAGTACATGCTAAAATGGCAACTGTAGGTCCCATTCCCGACTCACTGTTATGTATAGAAAGAATATGCTGAGAATAATGTACTGTGATAATTATGTTATAGGATAACTGTCATTATCAAAGGGGGCATTGTAAGGAATTATATTTTCTCCTTCTCAGCACTGTCCAGAGTTAATGTTTAGTCTACACACATTCCATTTTACATGTAAGTTAAACATCTGTCACATTAAGGAAGGAGCTAAAGAGCCCTCTCCTTTTACAGGTATGTGTGTGTGTGTCCTATAGAAAATGTGCAGTATGTATGGTAGAAGGCCTTCTGGATCTCTAAGTTCCAGAGGAGATCTAACTTTTCTTTACCATTTATGGGATTGTTATATGGGATGAAGGAATGTATGTTTCTATTGGTTAGATGTATGTTACTCTTGATATTTCACTATATATTACGGGACCCCGAAAGTACAAACTAAGCTATTCTTTGAATGGTTTCCCAGCGCTGGTCTTTCATTATTCATTCACAACCTAATAAAGAGACGGAGAGAAAAAGGCACGGTCGGAAGTCTTTTCATTTCTGACAGTAACCTTCATTGGCGAAGCTGGAATCGACTCTGGTGTTTTACGGAAAGAGTTTCTTACAGGCAAGTCGAGTATAAAATAAAATTGAATAATATATGGAGAAAAAATAGTGTGAATTAATAGTGTAATTTTATTTATATTTTAAAGAAATGATCAATGGCATTGAAAAACGCCTCTTCCTGGGTCAGAGAGCAAAGAGTCCACAGTATTCCAACAGTGACCTTGACAATGGTCTCTTCAGGTTTGTGATGTTCTATCTTACATTTTTAAGATATATATGTAAAAATTGGTGCTTTTTAAAAATCTTGCTGGAGAGATCTTTGCAGTCAGCTTAGCGCAAGGTGGCCCAGCCCCGTGTTTCCTGAAAGAGTGGTGCTTCTTCTATCTTACCAATGGGGAAATCGATGTCCACAGAATTTGCAAGGACGATGTAGACGACATAGAATTCTCCCTGTTGATTTCAAAGGTAACTCCACTCTGCATTCTCCCTAATTGTTACCAGCAGTATATTCTATTGTCGGTTTGCATATTACCACAAAGTAATACCATAGTGTTAATATTGGCATCCTGTTGTAACTAATAATCCTGTTTCCATGAGGTTGAAGAGGCAACTGATCTAAATGAATTAACGGATGAAATCATCAGCTGTGGATACGTTAGAGTTGTGAACGACATCCGAAAGTCAACGAATTTCAAAGGATCACCAGCAAACATAGCAGGCAGATGATTTAGACTAAAAGAGCTTGCAATTGCTTCAGCTAAGTTAGCTGTTACACTCTGAGATGGTTGCGATTGGAACAGGGAGACTCCTGTATCTAGATGTCTGTTTGAATATGTAGCCGCAGTGGTTCTGACAACAGAGGCTGTATTAGGTTCTCCCACCGTGTTCTCCACATCACGTTCCAGTTTATTGTATGTTCTAACTCGAGCTGCAGCCACTTTCACATCCATGCTCGCTTGCAACATTTTCAACTTTGTTTTCTCCTCTTCTAACTTCAACTCCACTTCTGCTTGTTTCTGCTTCATTTCTATCAATATTTGTGACTCATGGAGTTTCCATTCACTTTCCAGCTTAATAAGTTTGGTCTGTTGAGCTTGTATCTCTTCAATAGACTTTGCCTGTTCTAATTTGGCTGCGAGATCTGCTTCTGTATCTGCTCTCTTACTAGAAGCCTTAGAGCTTGTGATTGACAGGTTATCTAATTTTATGGATTCTTCTGAAATAATACTTTCAGTGCTTGTCCCGCCAAAGACAGATTTATATTCTTCACGACTTAAAATCATTCGCACTCTTTCCTTTTCAGCTTCCTCTTTATAGGTCTCTTGAACTAGACCAACATCAAGCTGTCTACTCACAAGGTCACATATTTCTGTTGTCAGCGTGTTACAAGCATCCAATTTCTGCAGAATATCTGGTGTGCTAAGAGAATTGCGTTGAAGTGGCTCATAATTTTGATTTACATGGTCGTATCCACTCTGAATATGTTGGTTTATTTTATCAAGATCCTCCTTCAAACAGAATTTCTTAAGTCTAGTTCTAGCTTCTCGTGCTATCTGCTTCCAAGATTCATAAGCTCTCAAAAATGCCTTTACGTGCCTTTTAGCTTCCTCTTTACGCATTTGTTTGCCCTTTTCTGTAAGCTTTCGTTCACGAGAGACTGTTTCTTCTAGGCCTCTAGATTTCTCTTCTGTTGAAGGTTCATCAGAGTTTAGGTCTTTCTCATCAGTGGACTTTTCCTTTTCTCTTGACATGTTTATCACTAATTGATATATTTCTAGATTAAAGTGATTCAGGGAGCTGTGGTTATAAGATGGAAGTGTAACCTAACACCGCTCACTTCTAATATTAAGATAGGCCTACCCAAAATGTTCATTAAATTCCAAACAAAAAAAACACCTTAAATATTCAAGACAGCTTGCAGATGCTTGCCAGATGCAAAGCTCTTTACCATACAATTTCATCATATTTCACAAATTTTATGATTTAAAAGTGAGAATAAACCGTTAAACATTTCATATGTGTAACCTCTTCAGATATTTCACAATTCATTCACAAACACAAGAGCCTGTTATTTAGCCTCATTACTTGAATCAATCAGGATATGGCCATATAAGTAAACAGTTCGTTTTTTCTTTGTTTTTGTTTTGTTTTTTTCGATTACCAGAGTCTCTCACCGCATCTGTAGTCTCTGTTAAATGTGCTACCAATTTACGACCTTGCCTGAATGCGTAGAACAAACGATGGCCACCTCCGAATGAAGACGACATGCAGCACAGCAGATGACTCAGATGTAGCGTCGAGTTTTCACTGTAGCAGCCCTTGGATCCAAAAAAGAGAGTCTCGACTGATGCATAAGGTGTCTTTTATTTAGTTCGCCAAACCACAATGGTTTGTCCATATTCATCATCACCTTAGCACCGTGAAAACTCGCTGCGCTCACCAAGGAATGCAAACAATCTATGATAGTCCTCTCTTCCGTCATGAAACGGGCGTCAAGTTTTAAATTCATAAATAAAACATGAGATCTCAGATAAAACATGTAGGCTCGAACACAGCTGCTTACCATTCACACCACCAGCTAACTTTAAATGTGCAAAACTACGGCGTCACCAAAGGGACAAATCTCAACACCACAGTCGCCGAATCTCCGGGTTAATCACATCTAAATAACAAAAGCACATACAAAATAAAAATATTTGAATAAGTTACAACATTTACACAAATATTTTATCAATAACCCAACCCATACTTAATCAACAGCATACATTTACTCCACAGTGGACCTTTACAAAAACCTTATTGTAAAGTGTTACTGAGATTTCAGACTTGTTCAGTCTTCTCAGTGTAATGTAGCCAAGTATTCAAATAAAACCAGTCTCTCAGTCCTTTGCTTGCATAACACTTGTTTGTGTTTTTACATAAAGCTATAGAGAGTACTGAAGATGCAGCAGATGTGGAAACGGAGCCATCCCACCTCACTGTCCCTAGAGTCATGCAGTGGATTACTGGCCAGGGGCATAAGCCACTGCTGCTTTCAGAACAGAATGCATTTCAGATTATTTTTAAATTTGACCATGATTGTCAAGAGCGCATGCCACAGCACACCATATGCTACCCAATAGTGAGCGCTTGCACTCAAACAATTACTTTTCCGGTAGCGCACATGACTACCTATGAAAACTTTAGACAAGTAATTGTACAAGCAATAAAATCAGGGGAAGAATTTAGCAGGGTTTAAATGTAGTAATCCTGTAGTACTAGTGTTTGTACCAGTAGTTTATGCTTTTCTGACAATATGTAGGTATTTGCCATTCAGTTTGAGTCGTCCGGCAATGAATTCATCCACTACTCTAGGAAGCATCACAGAGAAGTAGAAGCCTCTGAGACGCGTAACCTGCTCTGCTAAATACTCTGCATCATACGGTACATTTATCAGAATGTGTTCCTTTGATGACCAGACAAGTAGTTTTGCCATTCTCAGCCCAGTACAAAACATGCCTAATTGTATCTGTCTGTAGTAGCCCCTGACTCCATTCCTCTGTAATTCAGGCTTTCCATTAACCACTTTGATGTCACTATAACTCATAGTAAAATGGTCTGCTAGAGAGGTGGTGGTGTTCTTATTTCCAGAAGTTCCACACCATTTATTATGCCATCAGGGCTTGCAGACAGCCATGGCTCTGTCAGGCTGACCCTGGTACCTGAGAGGGACACATGTATACCTTGTTCTACAAGAAGGTTTCGAGCTATTACCTCTTTCTCACTCCCATACTTTGTAGCCGTATTACCCCAAAAGCTAGGGAAAAGACGCTCTCTCAGGAATTTATCAGGATTTGTTGTTGCTCGTACTGGTACACCTTTAGCTGAACTAGCAGTTATTCTTAGCTGTCTTGCACTATGCCAAACTTCTGACAAGCTCTGATTTTGTGTTTGAATCTCCAATACAGCTGCCTGGTCGCTGTTCATCTCTATGTAGGTGCTGTAAAATGCTTTACATTTACCACAAGTCAAAGTCTCCCCCATGTGGCTGGTGGAGTTCTACGCTATCAATGTCATCTGCCTGCGCTGGTACATTTGCATTGCAGCACTTTTCTAAAAGACTATTTTTTAGTTCAAACAGAGCTTTTGTATCTGAAGAACCGACTCTCTCCCTGAAGTCATGATGTGTGTCATAGCATGGTGTCATAGCATAGCTTTGTTGATCTAATCATGCTGAGTAGATGAGCATCTCAAGGCTCTGAGTTAAAACCTTTTGTCTTTGAGTTTCAGTGCAGGGAGTTCTGCTCCATCCTGTTTCTCATATCTCACTGGGTGAAGTCTCATGCTGAGCAAGTTTTAACACCTGCTATTTTATTACTATGCTGATGAGATCAGGGCCGGGGAATTTCCAGTAAAGCTTCTGATTCCTATACTTACATTTACATGCCTTTCTCTCCCCTCAATGTAAACTCCTCCCCCTCTAAATGTATAAATTGTAAGGGAACCTTTCCCTTAGTTAGACGAGAATGGAATTACTGCAGCAACCACAGCAAGTTCCTAACAAAGCAGGGCTCTCAAGTGCCACGCATCGAGCGTGACAGTCACTCATTTCGGTCTTTTGTCACGCTCTCCCGCCACACGTTGTATTTCTCATGCTGAAAAACTATTTGTAATATATTTAATATGCCGCAGCGCACAAAACTCTGCCCGCGCCGCTCTCACTGTGGAACCGGCAGGAATCAAGCGCGTCTCCTCTGGTGTTGTTCGTCGAGCTATAGCCAATCAGAAAATAGCACTATTGTATCTGGGTAAGATTCAATGCAACAACCAATGACACCCCGTCGGCTGGATGTCATCAGCCTCTTACCTGTCTTCAAAACTTGAGAGCCCTGATAAAGAATCTGCTTAAAAGATACCTCTCCCTCTCCTGGTCTGCTCTTCTGACTTTTCTACACTTTAGAAGAAATAATTTCACAACACCGTCAACACCCTCAGACAAAAAAGATAATTGAATATGTCAACATATGTGACTGCTGGCCATTGTTTCATATCATCAATCCAGGAGGTGGCGCTTGTCAACTTCGTTGGATGAGGGACAGACAAAGTTATGTTGTTTACAATCTTCGTTAAATAGTCTTGCCCGTGCTGCCACCACAAACTAATGTTACCATTGCTTGCTGCCATTATGGACATTAAAATTATGTAAAACAGATTACAACCTTCGTTTTAGAGCTGTCCAATAATGCCTACCTAAACGCGTAAACATGCGAACCGGAAGTTTCGAGCATCCTGCCTACGCGCACACGCAAAGCATGATGGGTAGTTTTGCGTCCCGTGAAAAAGGTGAACCTTCTATTTCTAGATTAAAAAGTTCGTCGAGACAAACTTTAAGTTGGCTTGTGAAAGTTTGGACCAGAAAGTTTGAAGAAGTTTAAAGTAGTTTGAAGTTTAAATTAGTTTGAATTTTAAAGTAGTTTGAAGTTTAAAGTTTAAATTAGTTTTAAAGTTTACATTAGTTTAAAGTTAAATTAGTTTAATGTTTAAAGTAGTTTCTTACTACGATAATTGTGCAGATCCACAGGTTAGCCTTGTAAATAACATTAATGAATAGTCTCACCTTCGTCCGGACAAGTTTGTCATCTTCTCTTCCTTCTTAATGGACGATCATATCCAAGCCAAAGTTCAGGATATGGATTTTCCGTGGTTGGCTGTTTGTCCACAAAGTGGAATGAGCATACATGAATGTTACAGGGCGGTAATTTCAAATTAAGTGCTGCGAGCCATTGGCTGCGTCCGAAATCGTATACTCAATGAGTAGGTACTTAATTTCAATGAGTACTTACTTAATGAGATTTGGCTATAAAGTACCTACTCTTTTAGCGCTCGTTGAGTATGAATGCGATCCGGATATCATCCGCCATGTTGACGTTATCATGTGACCTATGACGTTATCACAAGTCCAACAATTTAAAGGTTATGAGCAACAGGTGCACCGACATCTCACTGCATCAGTACAACCGAACTAGAACGGTTTTCATCAGTGTCTGAAATGGTTGGCATGTCTGCAATAGCTAGACGAATGTGTGCACAAAGGAGACGTCGGGCAGCTGCTCGAAGATCTCGCCTTTGGAGAAGATTGATGATTTTTTACTCAAACAAAGCAAGTATTACTACTTAAAAAAGTAAAGTGTTGTATTGTCATATGACATAGCTATGGATTAATACACACTAGACAAATGCAGCTGATGTGAATACATACATTTTTATTCAAGCAATGATTATACAAGTCAATACCATATGAAACATCGCTTTATTCAAGCTTTTTGTTCATACAAACTATGATGTATTTACAGGCGGTGAACCCCACATCATACTACCATCTCAACAGAGCTGTTCCCATTCTGCAGCTTTATTTTGATGAAGCAGCTGACCACCGCGCCCACCTTGGCCTGTCTCTGCCGTCCATCAGGTCCTGATTGCTGCAGTCAGACTGGGATCTGACCATGGATGGGAAAGTGACATCGAGGTGCTTGTGTTCCTGCACTGGCTGGCCCATGCAGCATCTTACAGGGTGGTGTTCGATATCCCCAAGACCTCAAATAACTCCCACTGCTACTTCAACAGGAAGCTGTTTCACTCCATCCAACTCCAGGCCATCACTGATCACCGGGGGAAATTCCTTGATGTGTTTGTGGGGTAACAGTAGTATTACAATACAGCTTGTGTCAAAATGATTTACGACTTTGACCTAGCCCGCCCCCCTGTCCTTCCGGTGAACCTCCGGTTTAGTTATTAACCTTTGCCCTTCCTTTTTGATCTAGGGGTTGGCCTGTTGTCCGGATACGATCGATCAAGTTGATAGTTGCTTTTGCCCTATTGACTTGGAAATGATATGTCATGTTGTCAGTTGACTTTGATCCGGCTATTATAGATCAAGTTGATCTGGGCTGTTATACGTCATGTTGTCAGTTGACTTTGATCTGGGGTGTTATATGTCATGTTGTCAGCTGACTTTGATCCGGCTATTATAGATCAAGTTGATCTGGGCTGTTATACGTCATGTTGTCAGTTGACTTTGATCCTGGCATTATATGTGTGTCACATGAAGGGAAGGTAATATGTGTATATCTCACAAAAAGATTCTGTTTTATATCCCCTTAAGCCCTGAAGGCATTTTTGGGATTTTTTGTCTGAATGACACACAAAAAAGTAAAGACTCATAACTTCAAAACTATAGCAAGGAGAGTCAAAAGGTAGATATCATTTGTTAGGAAACGTTTTATATTTTTAGAAAATATAAATTTTTATTACTTTTAGACAATCTAACGGTAAGAAACTGCTGATAAAAGACAAAAATATTATTATTATTTTTTAATAATTTACATATCTTTCTTATTTGAAATGCAATAACTTAGGAAGAAAATACGGTAGCAAAATAATTATTTTTTGGTGATGTTCCCCTATGTGTGGCCTGCACCTGGATCATTATTTTATGATGATAGCATAAAGTAATCCAAAGTTACAGCACTTGGAACAAAGGGAGCCTTTTTGTTCAGTCATTGACATTTATAAAACTCTTGTTTTCTGAGTGACATGCACACATTTAAAGACTCATAACTCCAAAACTATAGAGAGGAGAGTCATAAGGTAGGTATCATCTGTTAGAAAACTTTTTATATTTTTAGAATATATACATTTTTATTACATTTGGACAATCTAATGCTGAGAAACTGCTGATAAGACAAAAATATTATTTATTTTTTAAATAATATTACATATATTTCTTATTTGACACGCAATAACTCAGGAAGGAAATAAGGTAGCAAAATAATTCTTTTTTTGTGATGTTCCCCTATGTATGGCCTGCACCTGGATCATTATTTTATGATGATAGCATAAAGTAATCCAAAGTTACAGCACTTGGAACAAAGGGAGCCTTTTTGTTCAGTCATTGACATTTATAAAACTCTTGTGTTTCTGAGTGACATGCACACATTTAAAGACTCATAACTCCAAAACTATAGAGAGGAGAGTCATAAGGTAGGTATCATCTGTTAGAAAACTTTTTATATTTTTAGAATATATACATTTTTATTACATTTGGACAATCTAATGCTGAGAAACTGCTGATAAGACAAAAATATTATTTATTTTTTAAATAATATTACATATATTTCTTATTTGACACGCAATAACTCAGGAAGGAAATAAGGTAGCAAAATAATTCTTTTTTTGTGATGTTCCCCTATGTATGGCCTGCACCTGGATCATTATTTTATGATGATAGCATAAAGTAATCCAAAGTTACAGCACTTGGAACAAAGGGAGCCTTTTGTTCAGTCATTGCTACACTTGTTTACTTAGAGTTATAACACATAACCCCACAGACACACATTAGCTAAGCTATGAGTGATATCTTTAGATCTGAGTGACGGATTATGGTGATTGTGGTCTCTTTTTAATCGTAAGAGTCTGCTGTAAATAAGGATGTCTCATTTGATCTGAGTATGTTTCATGAAGTTACAGTAGAAAACGTCACATCAGTATATTATGTACTTATGGGTCTTGTAGGGCTTATGAGGAACTCTATGAGTGATATCTTTAGATCTAAGCAACGGATTATGGTGACTTTTGTCTCTTTTTAATCGTGGGAGTCTGCTGTAAATAAGGATGTGCCATTTTCAACGATCGGAGTATGTTTCATGAAGTTACCAGCGTAAAAACTCATTTAAAGCTACATTTGTTTACTTAGCTTATTTGCGCCTCTGAGGTTATACGTGTTATAACTCAATGAAGGATATCTTTAGATCTGAGTGACGGATTTTGGTGACTTTGGTCTCTTTTTAATCGTGAGAGTCTGCTGTAAATAAGGATGTGCCATTTTTAACGATCGGAGAATGTTTCATGAAGGTAAAAGCCTAAATGCTACTTTAAAGCTACATTTGTTTACTTAGCTTATTTGCGCCTCTGAGGTTATACGTGTTATAACTCAATGAAGGATATCTTTAGATCTGAGTGACGGATTTTGGTACCTTTGGTCTTTTTTTAATCGTGACAGTCTGTTGTAAATAAAGATGTGCCATTTTTAACGATCGGAGCATGTTTCATGAAGTTACCCGCAAAAACGCCAAGTCTAAGCAACTTTTTTACTCATGTGGATCTGTGCTGTTTTTTGTGTGTTATAACATAACGAGGAATATATTTAGATCTGAGTGATGGATTATGGTGTCTTTAGGCTCTTTGTAATCGTGAGAATCTGCTTTAAATAAGGATGTGCAATTTTCCATGTTTCATGAAGTTACGAGTGAAAAAACGCCACGTGAATGCCACATCAGTATATTATTTACATATGGGTCTTGCAGGGCTTAACTAACAAAAACTCACTCAAGTTTAGTCAAAGCCCAACATAATTGGGCTTGCTGTGTTCTACTCCATGAGACCTTTCAAATGACATATGACACATGACTATCTGAGCTATATGATGTTTTTGACACATTGCGGTACATAATAATTTTCCCTTCCTCATAAATTATTTATTTATTTTTCATTTTATTAGCAAATAACTCAGCACTACTTTGGAGATAATCATAATGGCTACATTCATTGTAAAGTTTAGACTCTAAGCTTTCAAATGATGCCTATTTTGTGTTGATCAATGCAGTAGTTTTGAAAAATATGACAGTTAATTTTTTTCATAGCTAGGTGGCGCCCCCCGGTGGTACACTCCGTTCTAATGGAATAACTCAGCGCCTGTTAGGAGTTGAATAAAATGGATAGGTGCATTGAAAAGCTGAGATTCAAAAGCTTTAAAATGATACATATTTTGTGTTATTACATTCAGTGGTTGCTTAGTAATTTGATTATGAATGTTTTTTTATGGGGTGGTGTCCCGCCGGCGGGACGCTTAGGGTTTAAGGGGATATAAAGAACAGCTTGTAATGTACATGTAGTCACATACAATTTTTTTTTAAAAAAGTGAAAAAAGATTCTGTTCATATAAATTTGAAAACCATTCAGTTCATTTAAAAGTAAATGAAATATAAAATAAAATATTTAACTAGAGTTGAAAAACATTGATCTTTAAAAGTAAATAAATGAAATATAAAATAAAATATTTAACACTAACTAGAGTTGAAAAACAAAAATACCTTGCATTTTAGAGCGTTGAAGAAACCATAGAACTTATGAATGGATGACAAAGATGCATACGATGACGAGTGTAGTGTTGTCACTAGGGCTGTCACGATGTTAGATTTTTCACACCACGGTTATTGTGGCCAAAATAATCCACGATATCGATATATCGCGATATCTATAGAAATTCAAGTAAATGTCAAATCAAGTAAATTTTTACTTTGTTTATTTACTTTTTCTTTTTTACCCAACAAACATAAGGATACTGATAAACACAATGCACGTATGCATATTTACTTCTTGTGTTCTCAATATTTTTTTTGCAAATTTTTGTGAAGTAAGACAAGCATTCAAACTGGAGAAAAAACTGTCTGGATGCTTCCTGAAGAACTGAAAAGCTCTTAAACCTATTGTTGCAACTGTGTTTTGTTCATGCAGATTTGAACAAAAAAAAATCAAGTGCAAATACAAATACAAATAAGACGAGTAAAGAAAACGGGGTACTTAATAATCACCCTTTATTTAAATATATGAACACAGAAACCCGCTGTTAACAGGTTAATGTCACATTTCCCATTCCATGACTAGTAAAATAAATCGCAATTTACTCTCTGTAAAATAGCGTAATCCAAAGGGTGATGGACACTGAGATGGGTAAAAAGGTTGGTGGCTACACATTCTGCAGATTGGGTTTAAGGGGGTCGCACACCTGACGAGAAGCGTAGCTCCGCGCCGCGTCGCGTGTAGCACACCGGACGCGCACTTTCTCAGTTTATGGCCAGCAATATTGTTATGTTTAAGGACGTTATGAAATTAAGATAATGTCTGTACTGTTATGATTATACTGCACAATTAAATACAATCGTTGCAGAGTCTGCAGTCTGAACACTTTACCTCAGTCAGAGCACATCCGTTAACTGAATGAATTGAGAATCTCACCTGAAAATCCGAGCTATTGCTGGGCGCCGCGGACAGACGCTGAATGGTGCCTTTGGTGTGTGTAAACTCAAAATAATGTGCTCGAATTTTAAAGACGCGCTTCTCGTCCGTTGTGCGACCCCCTTTAAGGTGCCGTTTTCTTTAAAGTTGAAGAACTCCCATACTGGCGAGCTTGCTTTTCTGAGTGTTTCACTCTCTCGCTCAGACAACATTCTTTTCAGAGTGGCTGCGTGGGCGCGCACTGCGTCGTCTTCTTATTTGATAGTCAGTGGGTGCAATACTGCCACCTGACAGGTCAACCAGGTACTGGCGCTGGAGTATTTACGTGTCATGTTATCATAAGAGTCCTATTCATTTTAAACATCGTGGTTATCGCCAATACCGGTATATTGTCACACTCTAAATTAACACGATGTCGATATTTCATGCTTTGAATATCACGATTATCGTCAATACCGGTATATTGCGACACCCCTAGTTGTCACGGTACCAAAATTTCAGTATTCGGTACCAATACCAGTGAAAATCCACGGTTCTCGGTACCAATTTCGGTACCAAAGCTTAATTTTGATTAAATGTACATATATTAAAGTGTATATCATGGTTACAAAGATGGAAACTTTAGTATTAAAAACACTTTACAATAAGAAGATTCTATTTGTTAGATAACATTAGATAAAATTACCTAAAAATCAACAATAGTAGTTATATACTGTAGCAATTATTCTCCTTGGGGTTAATTTAAAAATGTACTAATACATTTTTAAAATCAAAAGTTTTATTTGTTAACATTATTTAATGCACAATGAATGAAGTGAAAAAATATGAACAATCAAGTGTTTGTATTAAATAACATTCACAAACATTAGCCTAATAAATGTTGTAAAAATATATTGTTCACTCAGTGTGTTGATATTAGATAATGCATTAATGTTAATGAATGTTATCTTATTGTAGTGTTACCAAACTATACAGGAGATAAAACATGTTTGTTTGACTTGACTGTAGCCTACTTTTATTTCATCCAAAACTGCCAAAAATGTCACTCTTGCCTGTCTTCAGAACTTGAGAACCCTGTAGCTGATTTCTAAAGCAAAGGCAAATAATTCTTTGCTGATACTTCCTCGTCATCACGGAGAGTGCAGTTCGCACCGCTTTCGCCTTCTTTCCACAAGCGCTTGCTCTCGCGTGTCTCCGCTATGCAACCGTGAACAGTGGCGCACATGGAAAAACAAGCTCGCACGTCGCTTCTATTAGTAGCGCGCTTGCCGCGCACCTACATTTGAAATTTGCACGCGCAAGAAACGCGCTATGTGTACGTGCGATCGGCCCTTTATGGCAACGTGACATTAGCCTAATTCAAAATATTTCCATATGTGGCTCTTTCCTCCTTTCGTGTCAACAAGTGGATTCAGAGCCGCCACATTAGCAGCGCCGCCGGTCGCCGTTTTTATGAAGAGGACGCAACTGTGACAGCGCATCAAGAACCGGATTAACCTAGAAAAGCTGGTACCGTAACCGTTTTTTTTTTTTTTTAGTACCGACTTGGTACCGAAGCACCGAGTTTTTTGACAACACTAGACGAGTGATTCTCTCTCTCTCTCTCTCTCTCTCTCTCTCTCTCTCTCTCTCTCTCTCTCTCTGTCTCTCAGTACATGACAGTCTCTGAGCTCGAAGGGCCTCGTCTATGTGTGTGCGTGTGTCTATGTGTGTGTGTGTGTGTGTGTGTGTGTGCGCGTCTGTGTGTGTGTGTGTGTGTGTGTGTGTGTGCATTTTTCGTTTGAGAGGCTAAATATCATTGTATAACTGTGCAATGTCAATAAACATTCAATTCAAGTCAATTCGAATGACAGAAGAGAGAAAGACAAAACTGCAGTCAAGTGCATTTCATTATGAAACATTATGCTATTTTTGATGAAAGTAGCAGATTATCCATTCAGACAGTGTATATACTATATACCAGTCCTTCCAGAAAAACGCGGAGTTTTTTTGTGATTGTTGCGGGCAAAAATCCTTGATTACGCGGCCCGTTTTCTTTAAAAATGCGATGGAATATGCGGGATATTTATGCAACTTTTTGCGATGAAATTGCGGGAACTTGCAAAAATTGCGGGAACTTGCAAAAACTGCGGTTTGATGAAAAAGAGAAAAAAAAAGTGATTCCCCAGACACCATGTTCTCACTAGGCTACTACCTTAATGTGAAGAGTCATTTCTTATTACTTCCTATGATAAGCAAGCATACTACATCACAGAAAGTGCTGGAAATATTTAATTTCTCATCTTGTTTTATTCCAGCCTGTAATGAGTGGAAATAAGGTGTGGCCCCTTTAAGAGCTGTGCGCTCCCTGTTGAACTGTCTGTCGCCATGCGCCTCGAACAGTGTTCAGTAGACACCCCATGTTCGATGCTACTTCTTTTATCTTATTTTGTTTATTAAGTAACGATGTGGACAGAAGAACGTGTGATAGACAGTTATACGAGTTCGATTTGGGAATAAAGTGCGAGTTTTGAGATGCCAATCGCCTCCGTGAGTCTGTCTGTCAATAAATTCAGCTGTGAGCTATCCCTGTTTTTCTTCTTAAATATTTAAAAATAAAGTGTGCTCCTGTTTTACAGCTTTTCGATGATATTCACGTCACGTAATTATGTCACTTATAACGTTCCCATGGCAACAGGGGGAAATGGCTGCTCTTGTGTGAAGCAAACGCAACATTTTTCAACTTTCTGCCAAGATATATATGTGACTTTTTGCGACGAAAATGCGGGGATTATGAAATCATGCAAGCCCCGCATATTTTGCGCGGAAATCAGCAATTTATGCGGCAAAATTGCGGAGTATTTGAAAAAATGCGACCCCCGCATAAATATGCGGACTTTGGCTGATTTTGCATTGAATTCAGCGATCGCATAATCGCGTTTTTCTGGAGGGACTGTATATACTGGATAATTAGGTGAACCTGAGCTTCCTTTTGATGTGTTTTATTCTGTCCTTTAGATCGAAGCTTCTTCACAATGTCTCACATTACATCAGCTGGATGTAAATTGTGTTTTTGTCTGTTTTCTTTGGATGGAGAGAAACAGATTTGATTTCATGTATAATTTCTTCGAGGATTGTCATTAAACTAACATTCATTTAACAGGAATGGAGGAAACGATTTTTTTTTTTTTCATATGTGAAGTAACTGAAAATATTTAAGCAGTTTCTGGATGAAATGATTGGCTGAACTCCAGTGATTGTCACTCTTTCAGAGTTTCTCTTCCTCATATATGAGTCTCTCAGTCTCTCTTAGTCTCTTCATCTCTACAGGGAAGATGCAGTTCATTTTCTACTTCACTCTCCTCACTCTTCTGTCATGTAAGTTATTTCACTACAAACACGTTGTTCTCACGTTGAAATTAATTTTATTTATCATGATTATTCAGGTGTCAGATCTTTGAAAGTGGTCACACAGAAACCCTCCGTGTTGACAAAACAAAAAGGCAAATCTGTGACTATGGATTGTAACATTGAAAAGGAAGAGAATTATTATGTCAGCTGGTAAAAACAGAATCCAAATGCAGCTCCTGAGTTTGTGTTGAGATTCTATCATGCACACAGCTCTCCTGACAAATATGGTAATAGTTTTACATTCAGCCGCTTCACATCTAGGGCTCCGTCAAATATTGACTATAGTCTGATCATCAGTAATGTGGATGTTGGTGATTCTGCAGTGTATTACTGTAACACATGGGATAACACTGCTAAAGAGGAGGTATCACAGAGATTCACACCATGACAAAAACCTCCTCACTGCTCACATTCACTTCTGCTTCTAGACAACAGATGATAAGAGCACTACTTCACTTCTCAGATCCATGATGATTAACCTAATTTAATAACTAAAACTTTACTATTCTATTATGTTGATGTTTATTATATAAGTGAGGTTATTAACGTAATTTCGGGAGGAGTACGCCCATCTAATCATCTCATTAATACCAATGTATGTATAAAAAACAGCCTTTTACCATTTCTCGCGGTTAGTTCTTTCGGCATCCCTCCTCCTCCCCTTCTCCTCCTTTTGTACCATATTTTGCCTGTGTAATAGGGGGCGATCGCAGCTCGAGCAGAAAGTCCTCTCTGAGCCGCTCTATAGCAGACAGCAAGCCAAATCCGTTTACCACTTACACTAAGATTATATGGCACATAAACTCATGAAATGTGCTGTATTCCAGGTCTTCTGAAGCTACAGCAGTTTCTCATCTCTGGTCCTCAGGTGTAAAGACACACTTTCTTGAAGTGACCATAGCATGTTCCCTTCACTAACAGACTTACAGTATGTGATGGATTCAGTTGTTCACTTTCGTTTGAAACGCCTCAACAAACGGCATCTCCTTTCTCAAAGTGAATTCACTCAGTGTTAACAACAGATTACTTTCATCTGGCTACAAATAATCATGCAGTCTCATTTACAAATGAACAACAATAACAAAGCAAAGAATGAATGACAGCAATTGGTGAAAAAGATGACACACAAACACTTATTAAATGACATAAAAACAGCTGCTGTTTTTTGACATCACAACATTTAATCACTTGAAAAGCTTCAATAAAGAGAGTTGTATTTGACTTTGAATTTACACAACATTGTTTTGGATGTTCGACAAGTTCCATGGTAAAAAATATTTTTTTCTTTTTTCTTTTCTTAGTATCTTTAGATCCAGTGTTACAAATGGCAGTGTGAATGCTAAGCAAATCAGGACTGATGTCACCGGGTGATTAGGTGATTATGAAGAAAATGTGCGGCAGGTGTGGAGGGGAGGAGCTAGAGCGGTGATTGGGGTACATGTTTCCAAAGTTTAATAAAAAAAGGCCATTTTGATGAGAGAAAAGAGTGAAGACACAGGGAGAGAGGCACAGAAAGGCAGTGGAGGGAAGCCGCGAAAAAAGAGAACTTGTGGTATGTTTATTCCTCACAAGGCCTGGAGAACCCCAAGCCAGCGGCACGAGGGATCCCGGCGGAGTTATGAGTGGAGGCTTAATTCACTGGGAGGTATTGTGGATTGCAGTATCTAGTGTGGAAACAAGCACGTTTGAAGTCTCGAGTGTTTTACTGATTGCATAAGTGCGGGAAATTCTAAATTCTACTTCCACTCGTAGTCCCAGCTGTTACTGATTATCTGCTGTTCAGTCTCTGTTGCCAGGCATGAAGAATCACTGAGCCGGTGAACGAATGAGAAGCTATGAACTGTTACTGACCCTCTGATGTTCAGAGCTGGAGGAACCATTGAGCCGGTGAGCGAATGAGAAGCTGAGAGCTGTTGCTGATCCTCTGTTGTTCAGTCTCTGTCACCATGATAGAAGAATCACTGAGCTGGTGAGCAAATGAGAAGCTATGAGCTGTTACTGATCCTCTGATGTTCAGAGCTGGAGGAACCATTGAGCCGGTGAGCGAATGAGAAGCTTACACTTTTAACCCTCAGAGACCTAAGGGTATTTTTACAATAAATTTTCCGTCTGGTGTTATTCACTAAAAAAGCTTGTAAAACATCAACCCTTTTGTGCAGACAATTGACACACCTCTTTTTTTTCAGGACAAATTGAACTTTCAGCATATTTGTGTTGGATTGATGTCACCTGAATGTAAAATAAGTTATGGGACCACAAAGACAAATGAAAAAATAAATAGGAAATTGAATCACTCAAATATTTATTGAAATCACACACAAATAAATAAAAGCTAAGCAAATTTCCTCTGGAAAACAGTTTGTTCATGTCTTTGGAGTCCTGGAGCACAGGAATAAACATTATAACTTGTACAGAACCAAAACTATTTACATTTTTCCAAAATAAGTCTGGGGGTTTGGGCCAATTCTTTTGGAATTGGGAAATTCACTGGTGCCAAGCCTCAAAACAGTTCCTATCAGCAATCACAAAGAGGGCCACATCACAGGCTTTGCATTTATATTTTATTTATTCTTTTATTTATTATATTCTTTTTATACTACTGTAATAATTTTTTACAGTAAATAAATAAATGGCATTTCAGCTGGGTCTATCCTGGTAATCTAGATCCTCATCTGTCAAAAAGCTCTGTTCTCCTGAAAATCCATCATCCTGCATGGCTTTTTTCATCTATTTCTCTGTGAAACGCACATCTCCCTGCGTCTCTCTCTCTCTCTCTCTCTCTCTCTCTCTCTCTCTCTCTCTCTCTCTCTCTCTCTCTCTCTCTCTCTCTCTCTCTCTCTCTCTCTCTCTCTCTCTCTCTCTCTCTCTCTACGTCCGTAATGACGCACACCAATGTTTACGACGGATCAGCCTGTAATTGGTCAACAACCATCACGTGAAAACATCACGTGATATCCAAAATGGCAGCTCGCATCGAGCTAGCGGCAAAATGACGGAATATTTATAAATTATGGACTTCAAGTGTATCAAAGTTGGATATAAACGTTTGGATTTATTGCTGAAGAACTCCGAAAGGATGCACAAGTTCCAGGCTGGATAGAAAACCTTCTGTAAAGGCTAGAAAGACACCAAAGACACCCCCGTGATGGCTAGCTCGTTAGCTTTCTGCTGGAAAAAAACGGTAAGAAAATCGATAAATCTGTCATCGAAAAATGATTTTTTTTATCGGAGGTGACGTGTGGCATCGTCGACGATGCCGTCGGGCTCTGAAGGTTAAGAGAAAACTCCTAGCTAAAATATTTTAGTGCGATTTAGGAGTACTCCTAGTGGTAAGATACAATTCTTTGTGAATACGGCCCCAGATTTATATAGACAGGAATCATATTTATTGAATATATACCCAAATGCGTCGATGTAATCATTATGAGCGCTGGAGACTCTGATGTACTGTGTTATCAATCCATACTGGCAGCCTGAGGGCGCCGGCGCCCTGTGCAGAGTATAATAGTCCATATATGGAACACACGAAGAAGTGCCATAATCATGTGACATTCCAGGAAGTCCCTGACACAAACACTAACAGAGATCGCTGTAACATGCAGATAAAGATGTTTTGAAGACAATAAACATGATTGCAATGATATTTGATTTACCCGTGTTCTTCGAGCCATGTCAGGTATTTTCATAATAATAGATTATATTGATAATGTAATGCTAATCGATATAGACTTTATCATTGTGCAGAATACTATAAAATTATATATTTTCTGTCAGATTTTTTTTATCTGAAGCCAAATCAGAGCAGAGCACAGAAGCTTAGGTAAAGCTCTCGACTTGTGCTATAAAGTAAGTTTTAGAGCACAAACATGGTTTTAATCTCATAAATTGTCGTGTGTTGATGGTGTGCTAGGCTAATATGCTAGCTAGCTTGGTGCACCTGCTATACCTAGCTGTTATTTTTATGAATATTTTTAAATAGGACACCTTGCTGAAATGTTTTTTTTTTTTTTTCAAGAAGGTCATTTTATATAGTTTAAAATGTAAGGTGAGAACTCTCCCTAAAAGAGATTAGGGATTGAAACAGTGTGAATAGCCAGTCGTTAATAATTATAATGCAGACAAAAGAAAAGCATATTTAGAGCCCTAACCAGGCTGGAGAGGTGTGAATGTGTGCAGGGGAGACCGACACTGAATAAGTCTCGTTTACACCACATAAACAATAGAGAAAATAGACTCTAAAATGCAAACTGATGATTATTGTCATCATTAAGCATCTATTCAGTCTAATCAAAATAGTCATGTGACATGATCTTGAAAAACATTTTACTAAATAAAGAGTTTTAGACATATCATCTTCAGATTTTAAATATAACATGGTCAGACATGTGGCTTTAGCTGCACTGCATTTCTAGATTGGTACAATGTCAAGTCAGTCAAGTCATCCCCATTTATATAGCGCTTTTAACAATGTAGATTGTTTCAAAGCAGCTTTACAGAGACAAACATAAAATTTAGGGTAACAAAGAATGGTTTGGTTTTATAGCGGTTCTTGAATATGTTGTTTCCAGCTAAAGTTAGTTTTGATTGATTCACTTCCGTCGAAATGTTCATTTGTTATTAAATTAGGGGCCGCTAAGACGACGCCGTTCTCTCTAAATAGACTTTAAACGCGAACCTATGATAAACGCTGATGGCGTTTACATGCGCGTTAAGAATTGATTCTATATTTATGTGCGTTTGAATATATGTGTGCGCTGGTTCGTAATTCGCTACAAACCATGCCTAAACAAACTATTTGTCTTGCCTATAAATTTTGACGCAGAATTTTATTTTATCAATTCGGCGTAGGGACGCAAAACCGGAATTTCATAGCGCTTTATCTGTTGAGTGGAATAGGGATCCTCCATAGGGAGAGGCTAGTTGGCACTTCAGCACTGCGTTGTCATCGGGTCCAGGCGAAGGTCCTTCGTCAGATCTGGAAACGGCCTGGATCCGGCAGGCTGCAGGAAAACCTCGGGATAAACAAAGACACTAAATTAGCGTAGATGCCATTCTTCTTATGATGTAACAAGTACATCAGGATTTGAGGGAAGTGTTCCCGGTTCCGGCTGGCCTAATCTATGCAGCCTAACATTTAATTATAGAAGTCTATCATGTATTATGTGAATGCTAGGTCAAAGAGATGTGTTTTTAGTCTAGTTTTAAACTGACAGACTGTATCTGCTTCCCGGACAATGGTAGGAAGATTGTTCCACAGTTTTGGTGCTAAATAGGAAAAGGATCTACCGCCAGCAGTCGATTTAGATATTCTAGGTATTATCAACTGGCCAGAATTTTGAGATCGCAGTAGACGTGCAGGACTATACTGCATTGGCTGCCTATTATATAATGCTATATAAAGGACTATAATGCGTTAAGAGCTCGCTCAAGTACTGGGGAGCTAAACCATTTAGTGCTTTGTAAGTAATCAGCAATATTTTAAAATGTATACAATGTTTAATAGGCAGCCAATGCAGTGTTGACAGAACCGGGCTAATATGGTCATACTTCCTGGTTCTGGTAAGAACTCTAGCGGCTGCGTTCTGGACTAGCTGTAGTTTGTTTATTAAGCGTGCAGGGCAACCACCCAGTAGAGCATTACAATAATCTAGCCTTGAGGTCATGAACGCATGAACTAATTGTTCCGCATTTGTCCGTGAGAGCATATGACGTAATTTAGATATATTTTTAAGATACTAGACACGTGACTTTCAAATGAAAGATTGGTATCAAAGAGCACACCCAGGTTCCTAACTGACGACGAACACTTAACAGAGCAGCCATCAAGTGTTAGACAGTATTCTAGGTTATTAGGTGAGGAAGTTTTTTGTCCAATAATTAGAATCTCTGTTTTTTCAGAATGTAGTAGTAGGAAATTACTAGTCAATTTTTTATATCAGCTATGCATTCCGTTAATTTTGTGAGTTGGTAAATTTCGTTAGGTTTTGAAGAAATATACAGCTGAGTATCATCAGCATAACAGTGAAAGCTAATTCCGTATTTCCTAATTATATCTCCTAATGGTAGCATGTACAGAGTGAACAGCAGCGGTCCTAGTACTGAGCCTTGTGGTACGCCATACTGAACTTGTGATCGATAAGACATCTCTTCATTTACTGCTACAAACTGAAAACGGTCAGATAAATATGATTTAAACCATGCTAGTGCAATTCCGCTAATGCCAACATAGTTTTCTAGTCTGTTTAAAAGAATGTTGTGGTCGATAGTATCAAATGTAGCACTAAGATCGAGTAACACTAATAGAGAGATACAACCACGATCGGATGATAAGAGCAAATCATTTTTTGCTCAATGCCAACTTCAATTTTATTTTCATGAAAATATTTAATAAAAATAAATTTTTAATAACTTGACAAAACTTTGAAGCTATTTATAACTTTTTTTTATTATGACAATAATTAATTCTACATTTACAATAAACTGCCAGGTGTCAGCTTTCAAATGAGATCATACTTGTGCTTTTAGAACAAATGGTTCATGAACTGTATCTGTTTGGGTATGCTATTTCTGGGGATTTTTCAAAAGTGGGGTTGCAGCTTAACAGGTTAAATCTGATCGAGTGAGTAAGGTTGATCGAGTGATGGAGCCGACGGAGTCTCATTGGTTGTTGCGTTAGATCTTACCCAGATACAATAGTGCTATTTTCTGATTGGCTAACAACACCAGGTGAACAACACGAGAGGAGACGCGCTTGATTCCTGCCAGTTCCACAGTGCACAGTGAGAGCGGCGCGGCCAGTTTTGGCGCTGCGGCATATTAAATATACTACCAATATTTTTTCAGCGTGAGAAATACAATGTGTGGCGGGGAGAGCGTGACAAAAGACCGAAATGAGTGACTGTCACGCTCAATGCGTGACACTTGAGAGCCCTGCACACACACACACACACACACACACACACACACAATAACAAATTGTAATATTCCAATATCAAAACAGAAAAAAAGGAAAAAAAATCACACAGAGAATCAATGCATATATACACAACTCAAACACACAAATCATAAGTCTTTTGATGCGGTGCGTTGTAAGAGATTATTTGGTCAAAAAGGGAGTTCGTTAGTTACTCAAAACGAAGAAAAACACTTGGTTTCAATAATCAAGGGGGAAAAACTGTTAAAAACCATCAGTTTCTCCCCAAAAAAGGAAACAAAACACGTTTTTGCAGTGAGTATACGTGAATATTTGTTTTTGCATGTGGGTGTGTGGCACAAATGGCTCTGCGCAGGGAAGCTTGAGTTTGTAGTCAGAGTGCTCGTCTTTAATGAGTACCTGCGGTGAGTCGACAGTCTAGGAAACACCAAGGGGAAGAGAGTAGTGATGGGTCGTTCGCGAATGAGTCGGCTCTAAGAGCCGGCTCTTTTAAGTGAACGACGGGAGCTGGCTCGCATATCTGAAGAGCCGACTCTATTTTTAAAAATATAGCCTATAGAAATGAAATCATTATGTAATAAAGAAATAATGAAGGAATTTTATTTTATTTAAAATAATTGACTAGGCCTATATTTTTTGTTGTTCTTTGATTAAAGGCGCACACATCGTGTTTGATCCATGGTTTGATCAGCCTCAGAATTCTGTTCCTGTCAATCATACACAAGGTGTCAGCCAATTGTACGGCATGAGGGAGGGGCCGAGCCATTGTGTGTGTGTGTGTGTGTGTGTGTGTGTGTGTGTTCATGCTAGTTATACAAAACATAAGTGGGATAGTTCATGCTGGTTATAACATGCCAATAAAGAAGATAGAAAAAGAGGGAGTTTAATCCTTTCAGTTATTTATTTTTCTTTAATATGGATTCTTGTTCAGATTCAGATTGTATTTGTTTTGAATGTTGTTTCTATACCTTATTTTTTCATAACAAATCAATGCATTTTTAAAGAAATCGACTATGATTTCATTTAATAATTTAATTAGAATTGTTTTTACACATTTCTTAGTCAAAACATATATTTTTTTAAAAAGCCGTTTGTGAGCCAAAAGAGCCGGCCTTTTCAGTGAGCTGAGTCAAACGAGCTGGCTCACGAAAAGGAGCCGGATTGCCCATCACTAGAAGAGAGGAGATCCGAAGACGAATAATCCCTCTTTGTCCACTGAACCCGAACACACATCGAGGAAAAACACTCACGGTGGATCCAGCAACACACTGCAGGCGGCTTCGGTAACGCAGGAACAGATGCTCAATCAGTCTCGGAAGGGGCAGTTTGTCTCCGTTCGTGCCAGGCAACGCTCCATACTCGGCAACAAAAACAAGCCCTCTGTAGTCTCTGCTATAAAGTTGAAAGACTAGACTCTGCAGCCTCTTATTGTTTCCGCACACTCAATGCAACTCAACACATCCAGAGCCGGCGGCAGAAACAAATCAATGGATGGCCATTTCATATTCTTGGGGGGGCCTAATTATGACATCCAATAAATTATGGGGGGGGGCGCGCTTACATGCTCTTCATGAGACACACTAGTACACGCACGCAAGGTCTCGCGCTCTCTCTGCTGTGCGCGCTGTTTGAACATACATATTCACGTAGACTTTCGAAAACCCGGGAGAGTTTATAAATTTCCCGGGACAGGTTGTTAAAAAGAACAATCCCGGGTGGCAACACCAGCTACAACAGTTTCACAGCGATTTCAATATCCTAACTACAATTAGCCTATTGCCCAATCATATTTCGGCTACTGAAAGATATTATGTTACAGTTAAAGCCTTGGTCTGCATTTTTCCGTGAAGTATAGGCAAAAAAATAGGCAAACCGAGCACGTCGCGTCGCTATAACTTTGCTGAGCGGCTCAGCGGGAAACCCCTTTTTTGTAAACAAACAGTCAAACTTTTTATTTTATAAGATTATGAGTCAAACATTACACCTAAATACACATATAAACACATTACACATTATAAATATATAAATACTGCACGTAAATTATTTTTATTTTTTAAATAATTTATTAAATGCAAATTTGATGGAGGGGGGGCACAGGAGCTCTGTAGGCGGGCCCATAGCGCCCCCTAAGGCTCGCCCATAGCGCCGGCTATCATTAATATCTCTCTCACTGCTCCTTCCACTTCCGCTTTTATTCATTTACTTCCTCTGAAGATCCTCCACACCTTTCTCCCGATTGGCTCCTGCATTTTTATATACAATATTATATTATATATTAAAGGGCACCTATTATGGAATTTTGAAAAGTACCTTTCATGTAGTGTGTAACATAGATCTAAGTGAACGAAAACATCCTGCAAAGTTTTAAATATGAAAGTACACCGTATACAAAGTTATTGTCTCTCAAAAGTAAGAGTCGACTCAGAAAAGTTCATATCAGCGACTCAATCTAAATGACGTCACCTCGACAAGTTATTTGAATAAGATACGCCCACTCATTGCGCACGCAGACACCAGTGAAACCTGAAAACATCATGTCGACGAGACGCTGTGTTCTGAAGCGCGAATCAAAAGCGAACTTTTTTTTCACTGCCCAGGGACTATGGGATCAAAATCCCGCCAAATGTATTGCGGCCACGTATTAAAATATAATAAGCGTGAATCAAAAAATAACAAGCATGAATAAAAACTTTAAACACATTAAAAAATATTTTTCATAAAATTTAAACTGGTTCATGTTTTCTTTAAAATTATGTTTTCCTTGGTTTTATTACTCTGTAATTTGCGCTCTCTTTCATTTTCTGCTCATCATTTTTTTTTTGTACGCTTGTGCCGTTTTCCTCTTCGCTCTTCTTTCCATGTTCTGCGCTTGCTCTTCCAAATGTTGCAGTTCGAGTTTCATGTAAATTAGGGCGGGCTTAAAGGGACACTTCACCCATTTGCATTAAAGGGGTGGTTCGGAATTTTGGACATCGGGCCTCATTTCCAAGTGAGCCTTAGTTTTATCTATCAGTAGAGACAATTTTTTTTAAAAAATTCATCCAGTCGTCCCAGTTGCGTAGTTGTCTGGTGCTAGGCTAGCGCGAATCAATGGATCCAGCTTTTAGCATGCCATAAAACAGTTTTACCCACTCCACAGTACACTAAAAGCAAATCAATTATAACACCAGACTATCGATGTAAGTGTCCGTTGAGAGAATAATGTAAGAAATCAAACTATCCTTTTCATCTTAATGATTGCATTACATTTACATGAACTAGTTTCTCAGCAGCGGCGGAATTATACTTCGCTCCGGTTAGTAGTAACGTTACTGCGTCAAAAAGTAAACGAACAGAAGCGCATGACAGTCGGGAGGTCTACTAGCTTAGTAATAATTGTTGAGGTAAACAAAGGCAACACGGTGATTCGGTGTGCATTTCGCAATTGCAAAATCAAACCTACTGTTCATCGCAAAGTTTTCACACATTTAATTTTGAAGATCCAGAAAGGATTCAAATTTGGATTATTTCTTCGGGCTTGGACAACACCGCCAGAGACTCTAAATTTGGACTCTAAAAAGGGATTTGCAGTGACCATTTTAGACCAGACGACTTTAAAGAACCATTTAATCGAAACGGTCACAGGTTTATGACAAGGAATGCAGTTCCAGCCGTCTTTCCAGATGCACCAACAGCTACAGATGTACAGGTAATAACTTTTGTTAGGCTACTCTAGCTAGCTAATGAAGCTAGCCCTTTCATAACTGATAGATCGACACTGACAACTGGTGCTCCGTTATGCACATTGGTCTGTCTCGGAGGGGCTGTGCCGGAAACATTTAAATTTTGGAAACTAATGTCTAGCTCCAGTTCTTGTTATCTGTGTGATAACTAAGTTCCACTACTTGCAGCAAAAACACTCGTCTTCCGTCGGCATTTGTATACATTTTCTGCACTGGCATTACCAGTCTCCCGATGTTCTGTCCCGGTTCTCTACGGCATCTCCACTGGCTGCTGTCTCTACAGACATTCTTTCTCTTTCTGCCCTTTTAGCATCCATCTCGAATAATTATTCATCTGTGTATTCTGGCTCATACATATATGGTTCGTTGAATAACTCACATTCTTCGTCTTCATCGTCTTCAAAGTCCAAAACAATGGTATTGCTTTCAAACGTTGCCATAGTCCTCTCTCTTGCTATTACATATATCATAAATTATACTCTGCTTCTGTAGTGATGAGTGTCAGCGGCAGGTAAATACACTTGCGTGATTGTCGTGTGGACCGACTCTCTCGGTTGCCTAGGTAAGAAATCACTCCACCGCTGCTGTAGACTGTGCTAATAAATATAGGTAAAACAATATAACTATTGCAATGCGATGAAAAGGATAGTTTGATTTCTAACATTATTCTCTCAACGGACACTTACATCGATAGTCTGGCGTTATAATTGATTTGCTTTTAGTGTACTGTGGAGTGGGTAAAACTGTTTTATGGCATGCTAAAGCTGGATCCATTGATTCGCGCTAGCCTAGCACCGGCCAACTACGCAACTGGGACGACTGGATGATTTTTTTTTAAAAATGTCTCTACTGATAGATAACACTAAGGCTCACTTGGAAATGAGGCCCGATGTCCAAAATTCCGAACCACCCCTTTAAGCTTTGTATCTTTAGAAACCCAATAATATTTTTGAATGGTCATGGTTTATTCCCTTATTTTCCCCTGAGATGGGAGAAATAAGCATTTAAGTGTTTTACTTCCTGCTTATTATGACGTAAAAATCGTCATTTTGCGTCATAATAAGAAACTAGAAGAAACTAAACATGATATGGAAGAGGATTTTGAAATTCTGCTGCTGGAATCCGATGTTGGTGGCTATCTTTACGAGCCGCAGTATAGTGAAGAGCAGCTGAGGCTGATGGAGGAACAGGAGGCGGCGGACGAGGAGCCCGGGCTAGCTCGAGCTGAGGCGGACTGCTGGTGCCTGTGCTCTCGCTGTGCGCTACGGACACAGATTCATCTCTGAATCAGACGAGCACACGGACGTTTGTGTTGTGATGTGAACCATCCTAGTTTCGGCTGACTGAACATCCAGGTATCATGCAGTAATTCACCATATAGAAAGAAATACAAATGAGGAGTAATTCATTAATGAGTTTGCTAATGTAACGTTAACGGGGTTCATTGTTGTGGGAAGAAAGAAGCGGGAACCGGCGAACATTTTAATTGTAAAATGAACAAATACAAAATGAAAGTATAAGCCAGCAGCCCCTCATTGACGACTGCTGTCCACACACAACAGAAACAAAACACAACATAAAATCAGGCCTGTTTGTTTCTCTCTCGATCTGCCGTCGTCGCTCCTCCGTGAGAGATGCGAGACCGATGCGTCTCACAGGTGTCGTTCATTATCACTCACGCCACCGGCCTCGCGCTGCTCTCACGTCCCTCGCCCTCGTCCTGCTCGCCACAGCTAACTAACTAGACATTTTGTGTGAAATGAATTTCAAACTCCGGTGGCAGCTAAAGTTAGCCTTGTAGACGCAAGAGTGATTTCTCTAATAGAGAAGTGACCCTGGATCACAAAACCAGTCTTAAGTAGCACGGGTATATTTGTGGCAATAGCCAACAAAACACTGTATGGGTCAAAATTATCGATTTTTCTTTTATGCAAAAAATAATTAGGATATTAACCTCTTAACCTTCGCCAGAGCGAGGGCGCTCTGAGCGTTTTTTTTTTTAAATCGTTCAAAGTTACTATCAGATTCAATGTTATTACCTTGACAAACTATACATCATTAAAAAGATATAAGACTGAAGGTTTAGTATTTGACCACTATTGTATTCTGAGAATCTTATAGTGACAGTTATGTCTTAATTTGTGTCTGGAGTTATGTAATCAAAAAATGAGTCGATACCTTTGATATGAATTATGAGCGTCAGCCGCTTCCATTCAGAAAAAAACTCCAGTGAGATCGTCACGACAGAGCTTGACAAAACAACGTCCATCAGGGCTTTTAGCTCAAAAGTGTACAGATTTGGAGAAATATTGATAGATTCTCATAGGTTTACATCAGATTTATATAGACAGGAATCATATTTATTGAATATCTACCCAAATGCGTCGATTTAATCATTATGAGCGCTGGAGACTCTGATGTACTGTGTTTTCAATACATACTGGCAGCCTGAGGGCGCCCTGTGCACATATGGACTCCAAATTTGGAACACGAAGAAGAATCATATCATGTGACATTTCAGGAAGTCCATCACGACGTAAACACTAACAGAGATCGCTGTAACATGCAGATAAAGATGTTTTGAAGACAATAAACATGATTGCAATGATATTTGGTTTACCTGTGTTCTTCGAGCCATGTCAGGTATTTTCATAATAATAGATTATATTTATAATGTAATGCTAATCGATATAGACTTTATCATGGTGAAGAATACTATAAAATACTATATTTTCTGTCCGATTTTTTTATCTGAAGCCAAATCAGAGCACAGAAGGTTATTTAAAACACTCGACTTGTGCTATAAAGTAAGTTTTAGAGCACAAACATGGTTTTAATCTCATAAATTGTCGTGTATTGATGGTGTGCTAAGCTAACATGCTAGCTAGCCCTTGGTGCACCTGCTACCTAGCTGTTATATTTATGAATATTTCTAAATAGGACTGCTTGCTGAAATGTTTCTTTTTTCAAGAAGGTCATTTATATAGTTTCAAATGTAAGGTGAGAACTTTGAGAACTTTCCCTAAAAGAGATTAGGGGTTGAAACAGTGTGAATAGCCAGTTGTTAGTAATTATAATGCAGACAAAAGAAAGCATATTTAGAGCAATAACCAGAGGCTGGAGAGGTGTGAATGTGTGCAGGGAGACTGACACTGAATAGAGATCGTTTAGACCACAACACAATAGAGAAAATAGACTGAATAGATGCTTAGAAAATGACAATAAACATCAGTTTGCATTTTAGAGTCTAATCAAAATAAAATCGTTTGACATGATCTTGAAAAACATTTAACTAAATAAAGAGTTTTAGACATATCATCTTCAGATTTTAAATATAACATGGTCAGACATGTGGCTTTAGCTGCAGTGCATTTCTAGATTGCTACAGGGCCAACTTCAATTTTATTTTCATGAAAATATTTCATAAAATAAATTTCTAATAACTTGACAAAACTTTGAAGCTATTTATAACATTTATTTTTCATTATGACAATAATTAATTCTACATTTGCAATAAACTGCCAGGTGTCAGCTTTCAAATGAGATCATACTTGTGCTTTAGAACAAATGGTTCATGAACTGTATCTGTTTCAGTTTGGGTATGCCATTTCTGGGGATTTTTCAAAATTGGGGGTGAAGCTTAACAGGTTAAGTAAAGATCATGATCCATGAAGATATTTAGTAAATTTCCTACCTTAAATATCAAAATTTTATTTTTGTAAGTGGATGCAGCACAATCGCCAACAGAAATGGAAACCTTTAAAGGCGATTTTCTCAATATTGAGATATTTTTGCACCCTCAGATTCCCGATTTCAAATAGTTGTATCTTGGCCAAATATTGTCATATCCTAACAAACCATACATCAGTGAAAAGCTTATTTATTCAGCTCTCATGTGATGTATAAATCTCAATTTTAAAAAATGGACACATAAGACTGCTTTTGTGGTCCAGGGTCACTAATGTTTGTGCTATTCTGGATTAGTGGGAGTGGTTTGCGGAGCTGTGCAATGTGGTGCATTGTGGGAGTTGTTGTCTTGCATACAAATGCGCCCTTCAGTTATTTTCTGTCTTTTCTCGGTGAAGAGGGCACCAAATTCAAAAATTATTTTACATTTCAACAACATATATGATCCACTTTCAATAAAGATTAATGTTGAAATGGGTGAAATGCTCCTTTAAGCGTCACCATTGGTCCACTAGTTCTAGATTGACAACTCCTCCTCTAGCCAATCAGTCGAAGAGGAGAGTTGACGTCACTCCAATGCGACTCATGCTGATGTTGTTTACTCATAGCTAGCTACAGGTGAAGATAACCATCAGCTCAGCTGGCAAACATCTTTCCGTGGCAGGACACCGTTTAACTGTATGTCTACCTGGCGATACGTTATCGTTAAATTCGTCACCCTAACGACGACGACCTGTCACAGTTGTGCCTGTCTGACGATCCATCATATTAACCTTCAATGTTTTGGCACCACGAGCGTCGATCTCCTCTGAGCCACACAACAGTTGTTTCATCAAAGAATTCCTGATTTGAACGAGAAGTTTGAATGAATGACTCACTCATAAAGACAGTAACTTGCCACCACTACTGGTCGGTTTACTTTAATATTTAATATACGACATGGAATAGCAATGTCGGTCCTGGGTGCACAGTTTAGCTCCTCCAACCCTAATCTAACACACCTGAACCAGCTAATCATCATCTTTAGGATTACTAATACTCCTGCTAGGTTTTTATCGGAGTAGACGCTATGACAGCGGCACTCCAGAAACGTTTCCTATCCATGATCTTTTCAATAATTTTCATGTGGCTGTATTAACAATTAAGGCTATATTTAAAACATCAATCCTAAAGTAATACTAATATGCAATTATGTAGCTATGTAAATGAACACAATAAGTATGTAGCTAATAAATCACTGCATCAAATCCACCTGGTTTCTGAAATCTCCTCTGTTCTCATTTTCATTAAAGGGGGGGTGAAATGCTGTTTCATGCATAGTGAGTTTTTTACACTGTTAAAGAGTTGGATTCCCATGGTAAACATGGACAAAGTTTCAAAAATGAAGTTGTAAGTTTGATGGAGTATTTCTGTTCCAAAAATACTCCTTCCGGTTTGTCACAAGTTTCGGAAAGTTTTTTTCGAATACGGACCTACGTGACGTCAGAGTGGGCGGAATTTCCTTATACGGTCTTAAGAGCACTTCTCCCGGAAGGGCGCGCGCAGCTGTAGCCAGTGCGTGCGAGAGTACGCCTATGCCCGTCAGAGCGCGCTGGGCTCGGCTGCGCTGCAATAAAAAAAGTGGCACCAAAAAGTGTGTTTTTGGTTGCCAGGGCAAGACAACACTGCACAAAATTTCCAAAGAACCCAGAGTTAAGGGACCTGTGGATGGATTTTGTTTTTCCAGAGCAGCAACGGAGTTGCGCAAGTGTTATTGTTTGTTCCCTTCATTTCGACGGTAATAGTTTTATAAACAAGGCCTAGTTCGACGATTTGCAGATTGCCTAATACTTAAAGATGGAGCAGTCCCAACGATCAAGGTTCACGGAACCGCAGGCGGTGAGTAAAACTGCTTCAAATGTCTGTATGTTGTTAACTATTGGCGTGTAACTTAAGCACAGCAAGTAAACAACATGATCACGTACAGTTAATGTATCGATGGAGCATGCGATGTATGGTGTGTGTTTGTGTTTGTGTGTTTAAATACATGTGTTTAGCAGGACACTGTAGGTGTCAGTTTGTTTATTGTAAAAATAAATCATGTCCTCATAAACCACAAGTCTGTCTGTTTACAACACATGCAAAAGCTTCGCGCGCTCCCGCCCACACGGCACGCCTCCACCCGCCAATAGTATATTCCTGCACAACCGGAGGCTGCAGTTTCAGGACCCCAGTTTTAGGACCGCAGTTTCAGGACCCTAGTTTTTCGTGACAGCGCCACCTACCGAACTGGATGATATCTTAAGTCTTGTTAATATATATATATATATATTAGTGCTGGGCCGTTATCGGCGTTAACGTGCTGCGTTAACGTGAGACTCTTATCGCGCGATAAAAAAAATATCGCCGTTAATCTAAGTTGGGTTGGGATCATAAATAGCATTTTCGAATATCGTTATTTTCGCGCAATTCTAGTGTGTAGTATGACATACATACTTGACGCCGCGCCTACTGTCACAGATCGCGCAGCAGGGTATTTTCCTGTCAGGGACACAAGGTGTACTTTTACTTTGTTATGTTGGGCGACGTTCCTCTCGTTACTTTATGTTAATGCAATACGTTGTTAAATGAGTTCATTCCAAGTGCGCTGTATCCTTTGTATGGGCATGAGCGATGCTCATTTACAAATGAATCACTCTTTTGAGTCGATTCTGTTCAAAGACTTCAGCTGCGTCCCAATGTGCATACTATCCATCCTAAATAGTATGTGACATTAGTAATTTTCAATACTATTTAGGGCATAGTATGCACATTGGGACGCAGCTTTCATCAAACAAGTTGTCAGATCTGTTAAATCGGTTCGCGAATCAGTTGATCTGTTCAGTTCCTCACGCATTGAATCGTCTGAACTCAGAAGCGCTTTCAATTCACACTCGAGGAGTCGTAAGTAACAGGAAGATTTAAGAACATCAAGAGCGTTGGATTAAGTTGCCGTGGATCTACAGTTTAGTCTAGTGAAAGCAAATCTGCAAATGCATCATATCTTTGCCAGCGATGAAGATCTTTATTAGTTGAACATCTTCGTAAACTGTCCGTGAATGAATGATTCCACAGGACGATACATTCGAGTTCATTTCATTCAGGTAATACAATTTACAACCAAACAGATTATTACGCCACGATAGCACTACTAAAAAGTATGACATTATCCGGTTTTTGGACATAACAGTTACATTAATTTATAGGCTACAAAAAATTGCTTCAGGGCGTCGGTGCACTGGTTAACAGGTTTAAATAAGCTACCATTGTCCACAGTTTATGAAATGAACACCCGCCATCCCGCGGTAATGTGTGTGTATTGCGCAGTGGCATAATCACACGAATAGTTTACATTGATTGAAACTAATTTGTTTAAAAAGGAGGCTATTGCAGTAACAAGGCAGGTTTACATAAAATCATTATGACATATGATGACATTATTTTTTGATCTAACGAGCATTGGCGATGCAAAAACGGACTGTCGTGCGCATTGTTTTTTCTTCTTCCAATTACTATGTTAAAAAACCCCGAAGAGAACATGTTACTTGTTCAATTAATAAACAGTTTGTTTGATGACAAATCGCTAAAGATGAAATTGGCCTTCCTTTCTGTCATTGCGTTTTTTTTTTTTTTTTTTTTAACGATATTCGACTTTTGCTCCTCGATTGTCAAATGGCATTTTTGGCAGAAATGCACATCCCTATGCGAGGTGAACTATTCTCAAAGACTTACTTTTAGTCATTATTTGGGTAGCACACATATTATAAATGCCTTCGGGAGAATTCAAATGAGCCATTTTAATCTAGATTAATCTAGATTAATTTTAAAATTAATCTAGATTAATCTAGATTAAAAAATTAATCTATGCCCACCTCTAATATATATATTAACGAAGAAGATTATGGAATAGTAAAGCTCCTACAGCAGGTGGATTAGAGCAAGTAACGTTAGCATCAAGCTACATGACACAATTTAAAATATTAATATTACACTTTTACTTAAAGCTCACTTTAAACCACCATCGAGTATTTGTATCATATTCCGGTCGCGGTTTAAAATGGTTTTAAGTAAATAAAAGATGTTGAAATATGTTATATATAGCATTTTATATGCAGCTAATGGCTACACCTTGTTTAGCAATACTGTAAACATTCTTTATTCATATGAAAATATCAAAAATCACACACAAACCACATATACTCGAAATCGTGCATTTATTAGCTTCTTGTTTCAGGTGAAGAGATGTGTCTTAGCTTTGTTATCACGGAGGTCAGAATGAGGAAGTGTACACAGCAGCGCGTCATGCAGAAGTCACGTTAAACCACGTGAGATGATTGACAGCTCTATAGCGAATAAGAGAGCGCAGAGAACTGACAAAAATCAGGAAGAGGAGAGATAGATCCATAGACAGATCTCGCTGTTTGAGCTTCAGATCGCATAATTTAGTGGAACATGAAAATCATTATTTCTCCAAATATGTGCACCATTGGACTAAGAGCCCTGGCGGATGCCGACCGTATGTATGTGAACACAAATAAACCGGACTCCGGAGAAAACGTGAATGACTGCTTTATGAGTGATGATTTCTATTAAAAATTACGAACGTTACAGATTAATAATTTTGCACTCCTGTCATAAATTAAGAAATTAATGTCACTGCAAACCAGTTTTATCATAAACAGTGGTCTATCGAAGCTGGAGTTTTAAATATTTCTAATGATGCTCAGTGTTATGATCAGGCTCCCTGATCACAACATAAAGTGACCGCAAAGTCAGTTGTACTCATTTGTCCAGGGGATTTATTAAACAATTGGGTAAATTACAAACAAACACAGAAATTGGGAGGTAACTACAACAGAACAAAAACATTAAAGGACAGTCAACAACAACAACAGGCGTGGTGGCGAATACACAAGTCTCTCCCTCCTCTCCTCTCTCTGAATGAAGTGCCTCAGCTTTTAAAGGGTGTCTCTCCGCCCACTCGTTACCCGATTACACCTGCACACAATAACAAAGGAAAACATACTGCCGAGCAGCCAAACATTAATAGAGGAAATAGAGCCACCACAGGTAGTGGAGGAACGTAACATACCCCCACACCAAAATGGTGACTCCAGTCTCCATAATCATAATATAAATCAGACATAACATAATGACACAAACCCCCACCAATAGAGATGCGTGTGGCAATTTCAAAAAAAAAAAAAAAAAAATTAACGATACTGTAATATTACAAAAAACACAAACAATTTGGGTTATGACAATACAGTTATCAAGTAACTGTAAACATAAAAAGAACTGAACTAAGGTACTCTAGATAAGGCGTCTGCTAAGACGTTATCAGTACCACGGATATGCTTAACCTCAATGTTAAAAGGTTGTAAGATTAAACTCCACCGCATCAGACGCTGATTAGCGTTTCTCATGCGGCTTAGGAACTTCAGAGGGTCATGATCACTATAGACAGTCGTTCTATCTGAAGCACCCAGATATACTTCAAAGTGTTGGACAGCAAGAACAAGGGCCAGAGTCTCCTTTTCGATGGTGGAGTACCGCCGTTGATGTTGATTAAACTTTTTGGAGAAGTAGCAAACGGGGTGATGGACATTTTCAAGCCCATCTTGGAGGAGAACAGCACCAGCACCTTGATCACTCGCGTCAACCATTAAGAAAAAAGGTGTCGCAAAGTCAGGTGCAGCCAACACAGGAGCTGAAATAAGTAATGCCTTCGCATTCTCAAAAGCGCTCCGACACTGGTCAGACCACTGATATACCACCTTTGGACTAAGTAAATTGGTCAGTGGAGCTACTACAGATGAAAAATTTCTACAAAAACCACGGTAGTAGCCCACCATACCAAGAAACCTGCGTAATTCAGGACGATCAGTAGGGGGAGGAAAACTACAGATAGCAGAAACATTGGCATCCAAAGGACGAAACCTGGCCACCCCCTACCACTCTACCCAAGTAGGTGACTGTTGCTTTGCCAATCTCGCATTTAGCCAAATTGATGGTCAAATTGGCTGTAGATAGTCGACAAAATAGCTCTCGGATCTGCTGAACATGTTCTGGCCATGACGCACTATACAGGACCACATCGTCCAAATAGGCCTCACAGCCAGACATACCAGACAACACTGTATTTATCAATCGCTGGAACGTTGCGGGAGCATTGCGCATTCCAAAAGCCATAACGTGGTAATTCAGGAAGTCGTCCGGGGTAACGAATGCGGATATTTCTCTTGCACGACTTGTGAGAGGAATCTGCCAGTAGCCTTTCAGCAAGTCAAACTTACTCAGGGTTTTTCCTGGCCCAAAATGAGGCGGAGGTGGTAAAATTGTAACACTAGGGGGGTCCGGGGGCATGCCCCCCCGGGAGAAAATTTTGTACATTTTAAAGATAAATTCATTAATCTGGTGCACTTTGAGTCACTCGAATCTGTTGTTAAAAATAAATAATAATACACCCGCCAACCACCCATATTCTTTGATTTAGATATCTGCATCTGATCATCACATTACAATTATTTAATTAAGCATGATAATATGGTAACCTATCACACAATTAACATTTATTTAAATTAAAAGTTCTTCTTTTGGCAAAATCACATTTTTTATAGCCTAAACAGAGGCTTTACTCCCTTTAAACTTATTGTCAATGTTTCTTTTTTGAAAACACTCTTATCGGAATAATTTTTTGTACCTTTATAAAGGGCATTTTCCCCCTAATTTTATTTAATGTATGCTCTAAATTTCATTTAAAATTCTTACATTTTATCAATACATTCAATTAAAATAATAAGACACTAGGCTGTTACCAATCAAATTAAATAATTTACATTTAAAAATTATAACTGTATTAAATGAGATTATTTTGAATATTTTTTGAATATACAAGGAATGTTGAAAAGAATGATACTTTGAAACTAAACAGCCAGTAGGAGGGGCCAGGCGGCCGTCTTAATGAGCGAGTCTTTGAGTCATTAATGTAAACGATTCGTTCAAACGGCTGATTGATTCAGAATGACGCGGTTTAATAATGGACAATTGAATCTTTGACTCAAGCGATTAGTTCAAAACGCTGAATGATTCAGTAATGAATCATGGATGAGTGTTGCTGTGAGACGCGATATATGGTTCTGTTGTTTGGAACTATTTTCGCTGCTAAAACAGAACAAAAACAGTCTAAAAATGTAAGTAACTTAATTTTAACTATTTGTTTATTGAACTGTTATGAAATTAATATCTCAGTTTCAATCGTGATGGCATTCAGGAAAACAGCACTCTGGTCGTGTGTAGCCTATAGCCTATATTGTTTCTTAACTATAATTAATGTTATAAATAACTGCGCGAGACTCAACAGCGCAACTTTGTTATCCGTACATTAGGTACCATGATGGGAGTTCCGTGTCTTTATTACACTCGTTTAGCTGTCATCCACCCTTGATTGAATGGAATATTTTTAACGCTCGCTCGACCCGCGGATTATGATCCGTGCAGCACTATCGGCAAACTACACGGTTAGAGAATGGACACAAGCGGGAATCGCGACAGAACTGTCACGGTGGATAAAGTGTATATGAGCACGTGACTGTACGAGTTTTGTCGAGAGGCGGAGGCGGCACGAAATTTGACGGAGGCGGCCGCCTCATAAATGTCTATGCAGGAAAAACCCTGTTACTAACAAAACCTGCAGAACCCACCTGATCAATACAATCATCCAACCTGGGCAACGGGTAACAGTCAGGTCTAGTAACTGCGTTAACACGCCGATAATCAGTACAAAACCGAAACGTACCATCAGGTTTTGCCACCAGGAGACATGGAGAACTCCATGCACTCATACTAGGTTCCGCAATGTTATTTAAAAGCATATACTCCACTTCCTTCTTTAACACAGCACGTTTCAAAGCATTTACCCTGTATGGATGTTTTATCGGTTTTGTTGTTCCGACATCAATGTCGTGCTCGATGACATGAGTTTGTTTTGGGACATCACTAAACAACTCTGGAAATTGATGGACAACGTCCAAAATGTCAACCTTCTCAGTTTCTGTGAGGTGTGGGAGGTGATCAGCTAAAATTGAGAGCATTTCAGTATTATTAAGACGACCCTCAATTAGAGCACGAGATGGATTATTTTCAATTTCATCACTCTCTTCCACCACTACAGACAACAGCACAGATTTATCACTCTTTGACCTTGACGAATCCGACTCCAGCTCAGCTGGAAATGAACCCAGGCAATCGGGAGGAGAAGCGCGCTCAAAATAAGGCTTCAACATATTAATGTGACAAAGACGCTTCTGCTGCCGTCGGTCTGGAGTGGCGATTACATAATCGCGATCAGAAACTTTATGCACTACCACATATGGGCCACTAAAACGGGCTTGTAGAGCAGATCCAGGGATGGGAAGTATCATAAGTACTTTATTGCCCACTTCAAAGTGCCGATCGGTGGTTTTACGGTCATACCAATTTTTCATCTTGTCTTGTGCTCTCTCAAGATTTTCATGAGCTAATTCACGGGCTCTATGTAAACGAGAACGAAAATTTGACATAACTCAAGATGTCTTTTGCAGGGAATTCACTGAAAAACTGATCTTTCAATACAGCCAACAGACCTCGTGGAGTGTGCGCAAAAACAAGATCAGCAGGACTAAAACCAAGTGACTCCTGTCTCACCTCTCTACAGGCGAACAGCAGCCAGGGAATTGCATCTGCCCAATCCTTACCAGTCTCAAAGCAATATGCACGCAACATGCCCTTCAGTGTTTGATGATAACGTTCCAGTGCTCCCTCAACATGACATCATGACTTTTGCGTAAACATACACGCCACTTTCAAGTCAAGTGGCGTGTTATTTGTACGCATTTTGAGCTATCCGCGTGTATGCGTGTATATCTACGCCGTTATGTCCGAGTGATTCCGCGTGTATGTACACGCTGTTAAAAATCCGAGCGAAATAAAGCCAAATTTTGATATACATCTGGGGGAGCGATATTTTTCTTACTAGGATGGTAGGGAAAGACTCATAAATGGTATTAACCAGTGACGGGTAGGTTTAGGGACGGGGTTGGGGTAGGTCATATATTTATATATACAGTAATGTAACGTTAAGTCAACGGCGTTCATAAACACGCTGAAAAGCGATTATGCGTGTTGATAGCACGCCAAAAATGGAAATACGAATTGGCGTGTCATACATACGCAGTTTCATGAGATCAGTCTGGCTCCCTGACTTTCAGGATGATAGGCACTGGAAACGTTATGTTGTATACTAAGCTGTTTCAAAACACGGGTGAACACACGAGACATGAAATTCGATCCCCGATCTGTCTGGATGATTTTTGGCAGACCAAACACAGAGAAAAATTTTAGCAACTCTTTTAACACGACTTTGGTAGAAATTCCTCGCAGAGGGATAGCTTCCGGAAAACGATTAGCTGCACACATCATTGTTAAAAGATATTGATATCCACTCGTAGAGCGTACAAGTGGACCGACAATATCAACAATGACATGATCAAACGGCGGGGCCACCACGGGAATGGGATACAAAGGAGCAGGAGGAATTTTCTGGTTGGGTTTACCAACCAACTGACAAACCTTACAGGTTTTACAGAACTTAACTACATCCCGCTTCAACCTCGGCCAGTAAAAGTGTTGACTAACACGATTTAATGTTTTGGCCACCCCCATATGACCAGCTACACAGTCATGAGCTACACTCAAAATTTTATCTCTGTATTCAACAGGCATCACAATCTGATGAACAGAGTTACCATGGTCTGGAGCATTGTAAGGCCTCCACTTCCTTATTAGAACACCATTCTGAAAGAAAAAACATTGTGATTCTTCATCAATGTTAATATCAGATGAGGCAGAGCGGAATAGATGGGCTAGTGACACATCTGCTTTTTGAGCAGCAATCAATTTTGTGCGGGATAAGCCCGCGGACTCCGACATAATTTCATTCATTTTCCTATCAGGCCCAGATAGATCAGTGACGGATACTCTCTCTACTGACTCTGGAGATTTTTCAGACTCAAGATTCACAAAAAGGAATCAGACAGTTCATATTCAACAGGAGAAAAGGAGCGGCCTTCTTTCCTCGACATAGCACGAGTAATCGCACATGCAGGAAAAACATCTGGATTTTTCTCTACACACTCATGGATGGCTGCCTTGCCAAGCACAGTAACAACTTGAGGGAGAACTTCCGAACTCTCTCGGTTCCACACATTACCACCTGCCAAATCATTGCCCAAAATAAAGGACACACCAGGAATGGGTAGAGATTCACGAACCCCAACTGCAACGTGGCCGGTGACTACACAAGATTTTAACATGATTTGGTGAAGTGGAACAACAGTAAAGCCCATCTCAAAGCCACGGACTAATACACTGGTGCCCTACCAGTTAAAACTGACTGAATCAACAGAGTCCATACTTCTTTCGGCCAATTTAAAGTTGACGCAACTTTCTCAAAATGCGGAAAATATTTTTGCACGTCTTTCTCAATGAACGGTGGTACAAGCCTAATGTTTTTACACACATCAAAAGACCCGGTGTGACTGAGATCCATGTTTTCCTGTCTAGCCTTTAAATCTAAGCGTTTCATTTCCAACTCATTCTCGGAGACTCTTAAACGCAACTCTTCTCTCTCATTGTCTAATTCTCTCTCCCGAATAGAAAGCTCTTTCAACCGGATAGAATCTTTCATATCAACGGGAGGCAAAACCCTCTTCTCTACCAAAACTGGTAGCAGAGCAGTTCTAATGCTGTCTTTGAGGCGTTTATCCGAAGCAATTTCATAATAAGTAGCTAATTCCAAAAGTTGCTCCTTTTTAAGATTATTAAACACCTCTACCGAAGGGCTTTCAATAAACTCCTGAGCTATAGACATGATTACTATAGCAATCAAAAACAAACAAAACAAAATACTACAGGCTGCTACACAAAAAAGGAAGAGGAGAAAAAAAAAAACAGTGATAAAAAATCCCCAAAATGACCACAAGACTTTAGCATAACACCACCACGCCACAATACTGACAAGTTGAGGAAAAGTTAGACGCACTACTGGGCTAAAACCCCCGAATATCACTGCAGCCAACAAAAGTCTAAACCCAACCTCATCCTGTTTAAACACTACTTTATGCAGCGCACTATCAAATCACTAAAACGACAAACAATATAAGAGTACCAAAAAAAAAAACTGGGAGATTCACTGCTACACCCCAACCCCTACTTACCTATCCAACAAACTAAACTTAGCCTTACTAGTCTTCAGTGGATCCCCTACCCGGTGTACATTAAACGTTAAGCTCGTGAGGACGTAGCAGACCGATTGCGCAGTCTACCACAATCCCCCGAAACGTACCGACTAAGGATACCACCAAAAATAATGAAACTAAAATAATAAAGTGGCAGACTCCGTGTCTGCCCGATGACTTACTTATTGAGGTGCACGCTCCTCTACCCAGAACAAAGAATATGGTACTCACCAACAAATCGGTCACAAAACATTACTTCCTACCCGATTCGAAAACGGACGAGCCCCCAATTGTTATGATCAGGCTCCCTGATCACAACATAAAGTGACCGCAAAGTCAGTTGTACTCATTTGTCCAGGGGATTTATTAAACAATTGGGTAAATTACAAACAAACACAGAAATTGGGAGGTAACTACAACAGAACAAAAACATTAAAGGACAGTCAACAACAACAACAGGCGTGGTGGTGAATACACAAGTCTCTCCCTCCTCTCCTCTCTCTGAATGAAGTGCCTCAGCTTTTAAAGGGTGTCTCTCCGCCCACTCGTTACCCGATTACACCTGCACACAATAACAAAGGAAAACATACTGCCGAGCAGCCAAACATTAATAGAGGAAATAGAGCCACCACAGGTAGTGGAGGAACGTAACACTCAGTTTGTCTAGATCAAATAAGGGTGTACTCACACTAGGCACGGTTGCCATGAACCGGGCCCGAGTACGATTGTCCCCACTCCCCCTCTGGCCTGTACTCACACTGAGGGTTTCAGCATTCGTGCCGGAGCACGCTTACGTCATTATGGTGCGACGGTTTCGGGATAAACAAGAAGAGCGGCGCTCTCAAAACACAATGGAGTCAATCGCTGTTCCGTGCTCCAGCACGGTTAGCGCTCACACTGCATGCGAACCGTGCCCGAGTCCAACTGAACCGTGCTCTGGCCCACCTCTTCCAAGCGGGCCAGGGCCGTCTAATCGAGCCGCGCCCGGGCACGGTTCGCAGCACTCACACTAGTCAAACGAACCGCGCTTTGATGGTCAAACGCACTCGGGCACGGTTCAAACTGCTAGTGTGAGTACACCCTAAGTAAGAGTGTGATGTTTTAACGAATAATGAATATTGAACAATAATCTGGGGCCGTCTGTGATCTTTGCTACGAAAGGGGTTAAATGAGTGTTTTTGGTGATCCAGTTCGGTAGGTGGCACTGTAAAAGAAAACTAGGGTCCTGAAACTGCGGTCCTAAAACTGGGGTCCTGAAACTGCAGCCTCCGGTTGTGCAGGAATACCCTTCTCCCACCCGCTCGGGTTTTTCCGGAAAGACTCGGTACAGCCTATCTTTCTTTTATAAATATAATAAAACTAAAGACTTTTTGGAGATATGAAGGATGCAATACTACTCTATAGGTACTCAAGATTAACATAAGATTGAGTGAAACTGAGTGTTTCACCCCCCCCCCCCCCCCCCCTTTAATCGTTTGTGATATTGCGGCTACATCTAGTCTTAAAATTAATTTACCAGGCTACCTATATGATCACTTAACAACAATTAAGAAAATATTTGAGGATGGCGTATTTAACTGTATCGGATGCGTTTTTTTCTTTACTTTTACAAAGGCTACATTTTCATTTTAAAATGTAGTTGTTGTTCTTTGTTTTACATACTCTGAACTGTACCACAAATGCCTTATATTTGTTTAGTAGTTTTTGCACCGTAGGCCTTGTCTGTAATGGAACTTTTTATATATATATATATATATATAAAAAGGTAGGCTGTGTGTAGCGTTGACAGGTCAAAGTCCTAAATTTTTCAGACGGGTAAAATGGCCTTTTTTAACTTAATTTTTGCAAAGAAATGTCCTTATATATTAACATCATGAGCCAAGTATTGTTTAACACCAATTACCAGCGTGCGCATTAAAATGTAGGCTCTCTCAAAAAATAATTTGAGGCACATAATTTGCGGCAGCACAATGACGACAAGATTCATAAAGGCAGATTATTGTCTTTGAGCTGCAAATCGATGTCAGTAATGCAGATTAGTAGACGTTACATTACAAAGCTTTTTTTAAAGATCAGGACCTCTGGCACACCATAAGGAACTTTTTGCATTGGCCGGGAATCGGACCCGGGTCTCCCGTGTGGCAGGCGAGAATTCTACCACTGAACCACCAATGCTCTACATTTTCCAAAAGACACGTCACTGTGTGATCGGTACATTCAGGGAGGTTATGCTTCATGGGTCGTGAAATAGATGGAAGATAAGGAAGACCCGAGTGGCACATAATTTGCGGCGGCACAATGACGACAAGATTCATAAAGGCAGATTATTGCCTTTGAGCTGCAAATCGATGTCAGTAATGCAGATTAGTAGAAGTTACATTACAAAGCTTTTTTTAAAGATCAGGACCTCTGGCACACCATAAGGAACTTTTTGCATTGGCCGGGAATCGGACCCGGGTCTCCCGTGTGGCAGGCGAGAATTCTACCACTGAACCACCAATGCTCTACATTTTCCAAAAGACACGTCACTGTGTGATCGGTACATTCAGGGAGGTTATGCTTCATGTGTCGTGAAATAGATGGATAAATAGATGCATAATTTTAAAGAAAACATGAACCAGTTTAGATTTTATGAAAAATATTTTTTAATGTGTTTAAAGTTTTATTCATGCTTGTTATTTTTTGATTCACGCTTATTATATTTTAATACGTGGCCGCAATACATTTGGCGGGATTTTGATCCCATAAGGGACAAGCATGTGAAGAATCAGCTAGAGTAGAAGAAGCTAGAGTTTATATTTACAACTGTAATAACAATAACAATGACAAACATTTCACATATTTAAAAAAAAATTGAGATTGGAGTCTTGGAGACCAGTGCTGTGTTCATGTCATTTTAATGACGATAGCTTTACAAACATAAATGCTTTCAAGTGTGGATTCGCGAGCCGGTTAATACTGAAGGAAGGTTCAGTACCAAGTTTATTTGGATCAGCTTCCTCCTCCGAATCACAACCTGTAAGTACTGTTAATAATTGTTGCTTTTATGGGTTTTGTAGCATGCTCAATAAGTATGTGTGTGTGTTGTGTAACGTTAAGTTACGCTCAGCGCAGCTTCTAGGTCTCCAAGACTCCAATGTCAAATTTTTTTAAACATGTGAAATGTTTGTCGTTGTTATTGGAGTTGTCATAAAGAATAGAGCGTATTGTAGTACTGCAGTGCTTTATCAATATGTTTAAGCTTTGTGTTAACGCGAAAAATAACTGACTGGGTCGTCTGACCAATCACCGCAGATTAGCGTCACGCAAAGGAGGGGTTTGGAAAAATGAGTCGTTGAACGAATCATTAGGGAGTCGGTGAGCAAATCAGGTAAAAATAAATGCATATTATAAGACAACAAACGTGTTTTTTGTCATTGCATGCACGTAAAACTGTTGTTGGGGACTCCCAGAACAATATTAGGAACATTTTAAATGCCATAATAGGTGCCCTTTAATTAACCGCCATTAAACTGTGCGGTTCATCCCGAATCTGTCACACTATTATATACTGGACCTGTTGTGTTGCATAATAATTTACCACAGAATTTATACCAACATTTTACGCTGCTGTCTGTAGCAATGAGAGTTCTTCTCAGATTTATGTTCAGAATTTTCTGAATATGCAGATCAGTTACTTCAAGATTGTGTTGACATTTTTTCCAAAATATATGGTCCTGAGTTTGTGTATAATGTACATAACTTAATTAATCTAGCGGATGATGCAAGGAAACATTATTATCTTGATTTAATTTCATGTTTTCCATTTGAGAACGTTATAGGGTCCTTTCAAACCTGGATCGATTTGTTTTGTTCCGGAACAGATCCGAAACAGAATTCTTTGTTCCGAATCAATTTAATATGTCACTCTGTTCACACCACGCTGTTGTAAAGCGGTCCAAATCGGGCACCCTTCCAGGGCTTTCCTTACGCCATTACGTCACTAGTTCATGCGTGCAGGTCGCGGAAGAACACATCTCCCGGACGCGTGCGTATTAATGCGTAGGCTATTCTAGCACCACACGCAAGGTCTCTCGTGCTCTCCTCTCTGTTGTGCGTGTGTGTAATAATGCGTAGCAGCTACTCTGAGCATACAGAGACCATATTCTACGGCGAATCCATGCAGCTGCACGTCTTCTGATTATGGCCATCAGAACAGTGTTTTGTCGAAGTCTGGACTCGAACTGGTTGTTTTGTTCATTCACAGCACATTGATACATTAACCACAACAACATACCGCAACAAATCAGCAAAATACGCTGCCGAAGCTCCATGTTGACAAGCGATCTATTGGCGTCTGTTACCAGGCAACACATTGATTTGTTCCGGTTCGTGGGTCGGTTGTGTTCTCACTACAAACGAACCGCTCTAGGGTTCGTATGGAATCGAGCCAAGACCACCTCTTCTAGGCGGTCTCGGCTTGTTTTTTTTGTTCCGATTCAGAGTGCGATTGTTGTGTTCACATATGACCAAACGAACCGGGCCAAAAGGTAAACGCCCCTTTGTTTCGGAATAACATCTCCAATCGATTCAGGTGTGAAAGCACCCTTAGGTAAAGTAAAAAAGATGGTACGGAGGCCACAGCATCCGGTGCAGCAAGATGCAAAACGTGTACATGAAAAACAAAAAGTAAAGGCAAAGGCAAATAGACAGTATAGACAGAAGGATAGTGTACTAAATAAACATAAAAAACTCCATCTCTCTGGACCATTACCTTGGGTATTTGAAGAGTCCAAGCGGTTCAAACAGTACTACAGGGAAAATATTTATATTTCATGTGGAATAGGTGACAATTGTTTTGTTTTGAATGGACAAGTTTGCCCTGTAAGCAATATATTGTACAGTTTGTCTAGGGACACATATGTAGTGTGTGATTGTTTTTCAAATGTTGACATTTTTTTAAGATTACCCTATTGATTCTTCAGCTCTGGGAATCAAACTTGTCCATGGATTACGTGGACAACTGCAAGTTTTTCCTGTGACTGAGTGCACAAAAAGAGGCCCTTTTACAATATAATGGAACTTTTGTAGCCTTGCCTCTGCTACATGACTGCTAATATTGTGGATTACATTTGTTTAGTAAAATGCTGCCCTTTGTGGTTGTGGAATTTGTTGATTCACGGACTGTGGCGGGCCAGAGGAAGAGGAGTGTTACAGGCCACCTTCCTCCGCTGTCAATGTTGAGCGATGTGTTAGAGAGGGAAGAGACCCACAAGAAGATTGGACGAAATTCCAAATGCAAGTTTGGGAAAAGCTGGAAAATTAATATTATATTAATATTATATTTTTTTATTAAAGGGATACTCCACCAGTTTTTCTTATTAAACTATGTTATTCCCTTAACTAAGACGAGTTGATACATACCTCTCTCGTCTCAGTGCGTGCACTATATCGCTCTGTATTGCCGCAAAACTGTGTTAGCACTTAGCTTAGCCCATGCATTAAATATGGGCCTTAAAGAGAAGCGACCAAACACTTCCACGTTTTCCCTATTTAAACACAATTACTCGAGTAGTGTAACTTGACCTGGGCTGGTGACACAAAATAAAACGTTGCGCTTTTCTAAGCGTTTAAAATTGATGACTATATTGTGTGGCGGAATACCATAGCAAGTGCTTTTGAGCACTTCGACTTGGCGCAATAATATCATCACTTGTGAAAAGTCCTCTTACCGGCTCCCGCTTCCTCTCCCCCTCCCTCTCATTTCCGTCAATACAACCAACGTGACTTTTACTACCTGTGCTATGCAACCTTGCAGTCTCAAGATACAGAGAATCAGATATGTTGCCACTATAACGTTATACTAAGGAGTTATACGGTTTTAGGCTTATACTACATGTTTCTTTCTGAGCTCAGTCCTTATCTAAATAAAACAGTCACTTTTTATTTCCTGTCTCAGAAGCGCACTGATTTCACATTCACAGATATGTTACTCAGCTAAAGTTACTGACACTTCCAGGACAACCAAATACCATGCAAAAGTACACTTACAGCGTTGGGTGATGATCCTCTTTCTTGTGTAAGTGATCTGAATATTGTTGGTGTAGCCTCATCCTTTAGGCGTGTTCCTGTGCAGGTATAGTCCTCCTTTGTGAAATGTTCAGAGCAAACACGCCACTTCTTCAGAGGCTTCAGAGTCATCAATGGTGTTTTGGGATTCTTGTTCAAAGCAGCTAACCAAGCTCTCCGCTGTATGTGGTGTGTTGGAATTCGGTGAAAAATGACAGCACTATGTACATTCTCCTTATTTTCACAACCCTTTACGATGCACGTTTTAACCATGATTGTACACAAACTAGCTTCCAACAACCTGTTACTTCGTCAACTCCGCTCAAACTACTACTACCGGCGCATGTCACGTTGGTTGTATTGACGGAAATGAGAGGGAGGGAGAGAGGAAGCGGGAGCCGGTAAGAGGACTTTTCACGAGTGATGATATTATTGCGCCAAGTCGAAGTGCTCAAAAGCACTTGTTATGGTATTCCGCCATACAATATAGTCATCAATTTTAAACGCTTAGAAAAGCGCAACGTTTTATTTTGTGTCACCAGCCCAGGTCAAGTTACAATACTCGAGTAACTGTGTTTAAATAGGGAAAACGTGGAAGTGTTTGGTCGCTTCTCTTTAAGGCCCATATTTAATGCATGGGCTAAACTAAGTGCTAACATAGTTTTGCGGCAATACAGAGCGATATATTGCACGCACTGAGACGAGAGAGGTATGTATCAACTCGTCTTAGTTAAGGGAATAACATAGTTTAATAAGAAAAACTGGTGGAGTAACCCTTTAAATAGAAGTAAAGAGTTTGTATTACCCATGTTAGTTATAGTACCTTAAAATGTGTGTGGAAAATGTTTTAAGTGAATGGAAAAACTTAAATAGGCCTTTATCACAGTGCTTGTGTCGTAAACCGACTTTGCTCTAGTCTGTAGCAATGGTGGCGAGCACAGCGAGGAATTGTTGTTGCATACCTAAATGTTCTAATAGTTCTACTAAACAGCCGTATCTCAGTTTCCATTCTTTTCCAACTGATGAAAAAGCGAAGAAAATGTGTATTCATGCTATTCGGCGGGATGAAGGCAAAAGTTTTGCAGTTTTAAAAGGGAGTACGTACGTGTGCGGGAAACACTACACAGAATCTGACTACTCTTCAACAGCCAATCGTTAACGCTTGAAACGTGGAGTTATACCGTCCAGGTTCGAATGGAACAACTGAGGGAGTGTTCGCCAAAAAAGACCCAATGTACTAGATAAGGATATATTGCAGTTACGATGTACAACATTGCAGTCAGAGATCAGAGATGAACAGCCTGTAGTGTATTACCCGTCCCCCACAGACCATGACTAACTCAACACCTCCGTGTCCAGGTGTTTTGGATGCTGCAGCAGAGAGAATTAGAGAGCTGGAGGCTGAAGTGCAAGCTTTGTCTGTCTCCCGCATTCAAATAAATAGACTTCGTCTCTCGGATGACGACTTCCGATTTTACACGCGGTTTCCCTCAGAGAAGGTTTTCGGGATTTTCTGGGCATCAATAGAACCATCAGCATCAAACCTTGTGTATTGGTCTAAGGCACAGAGACATGGTCTAAAGACGGTTCCAGGACCAAGCCCTAACAGAAAGCTTCAGCTTATTGATGAGTTTTTCCTTTATTGCTGTCGCGTGTCTGCAGGTCTACGAGAGAAGGCAGATATATTTAATGCGAGTACGACAACGGTCAGTCGAGTTATCATAACATGGGCAGATTTTCTGTACCTTGTTTTAGGGTCCTTGCCTATCTGGATGACCAAAAAGCAACTCAGAGCAACCAGGCCAGCAAAATTTAAGGAGTACTGCCCAGATGTCCGTGTTATTTTGGACTGTACTGAGATCAGATGTGAAAACCCCAGAGCACTTACACTACAGTCAGAGATGTTTTCACATTACAAAAACTACACTACCTTCAAAGGCTTGGTTGGTGTTGCTCCATGTGGGGCCATGACCTTTGTGTCACAGCTGTTCACTGGATCCATCTCAGACAGGGAGATAACAAAACAGTCTGGACTTTCGGAAGTGGTCGAGCCTGGAGACTGTGTTATGGCAGATAAAGGCTTTACCAAAGAGTGACTAGGGATGGGCATCGTTAAGAAATTATCGATATCGATGCCATTGTTGAGTCTGCTTATCGATGCGATTCCTTATCGATTCCCATATCGATTCCTGTACCATTTGCTGAACACTTACAGTGTGGCTTTGAGAGTTGTTGGCTTTGAATGTCTAATTTAAAGTGGTTTTAGAGAATGAAAAACAAGTGTGCAATATTTAGGGCCCTATGAAATCATTTTTATTTTTTCCTTTTTTATCTTTTGGGAATTCATTTTTTTTACCCTTTACTGTTATTTTAGTAATAAAAAGAGTGTGCTTTTAAAGTTAATGATTAAAATGTATACAAATAAAATAGGAATGACCTTAAATTACAGACATTTAGCCTTTTCAGGACAAATACTGCATGATGCCACTTGACACTGCACTCTTCAAGTAACAACAAAATGTTTATGAGCTTTAAACTGTCCAGTAACATAAATGATATTAGTTTATATAAGTTTAAATAAAAGTCACACTCTGTCTCTCTCTCGCCCAGTGTCACTCACGGAGTTCGCTTCGCTTTTGTCCAGTCTGGCGCCTCATAGACAGACGCGGTGTGTGTGTGTGTGTGTGTGTGTGTGTGTGTGTGTGTGTGTGAGAGAGAGACGCGTGAGTGATAGAGAGACGGAGGGAGAGTGGGGAAAGGAAATACAACGGAAAGAATACGCTGCGTGTTTTAAATAGCATTAAAAAAAATTAACGAAACGCAATATGTGGCGGCCGGAGTTGATTTTGTGGCCACGAATTAGTCTATGTGTGGGAAACACTGCATAAAAGTCACGAGCGAACTGCTCGGCTCGGTACTGTGAGGGCTTATAGCATCCAGTTTCTTAACTTTTTCACAGACGAAAGCAGAGCCGTGGAGAGCCGCTTCGCCATGCTTTCATTGTTTTGATGCTGTCATTGGAGCTGTAGATGTCGCCCAGATTTGCTTCCCCCGGTCTGCATTTAAAATGAAGCCACACTCTCGATCGTTTACGTCTTGGGGGATTTAAAATCCAGTCGCATACTGTAACGTCATGCCGCAACGCAGGAATGGATGGAACGGAACGGAACATTCGGAATCGTTAGTGGAATCGTTAACGTGTGGACGTGTACGATTCCGATGGATCGGAACGTTCGGAACCGGTTCCAAACCGGAACCTGGAACCGATTCCCAAGCCTAAGAGTGACTGCTTGAGAATGTGGGAGCCACACTTGTTATCCCTCCATTCAAAAGAGCAGCCCAATTTACAAAAGAGGAGACGAAACCTACACAATCAATATCCAAAAGGATAATCAAAAGGATTGTGGTGGAAAGAGTCATTAGACGAATTAAAGAAAACCACATCTGGAAACTTGAATTTAATGTTGCAACATTTTTTTAGTAAATGAGCTTGAAAGTTGCAAACTTAAAAATTGGAATTCATTTTTTTTATTGCACCACTTTAAAAATGTGAAGATACAATTTCTCATTTATTGATTAACAATTTACAGTGAACTTAGTTATGATTAGGCACTATTAGAATTTTAAGACAAAAAGATGCTCAACCAAAATAGACATTTGAAGAATCTTTAAGAGTAGTTTACCCAAAAATGAAATATATGCCATCATTTGTGGCATAGATATCATTTTTGGTTAAACTATTTATGCAACAGTAAACAATATATCAACATCAGCACTAGTTTTCAGCATTTGTGTGTGTATAGAGAGAGAGAGATTGAGAGATATAGACCAGAGCATATGAGCGAACCGGAGCGGTGTGACGCTCAGCTCAATATAGTCAATATTGATCAATATAGTCGCTCGCGTCCCAAGCGAACGCTCCACTGATGAATCGTTCACACTCACCGGTAAAACAAATCCCGCTCAGACATAAAATGTCTCTGTAGGCTACTTGCTTTCTGTTTGTACTTTGTAATGAATATCTGGAATAAATGTATAAATTACAGTAGCTAGGATTGTAAATAGAAGTTATTTCGGGGTGATTCTAAATAAAAGTATGTTCTTTTTATTCATTTTTGCATTAAATTAACTTAAAGGCCATGTTGCAGGTTAAACACCACTGTCGATTAATGGGTACACAAAGCAGTTAAGATATGTATATAAAGTTAGAAATGTCTCCAAAATGGTGTTAAAGTCCCAGTTTTGTAGTTCCCTTTCGAGGGAACTCAACACTGCGTCGAGAATCGACTCTTTGGGGACACTCCCTTAGCGTGCGCCTCTGAAGTAAAAATGAAACTAGTCCAATCTTGATTGGTGCTGCGTCATGACGTAGCATATGTGACGGCATATAAAAGGGAGTCCGCAACGCACACACATTAGCTTTCGCTCTTCAGCAAGCGCTCTGTGTTGAAACTGTCTCTGTCTATTTGGTGTTGTTTGTATTTATGGCGAGTGAACAGTTTGTGAGGTGTGTGCACCCCTGCCCAAGATTCATCACGGGTGGGGACACACATCAACTTTGTGTAAACTGTTTGGAGGCGCAGCATGCACAAGCAGCTCTTGAGGGTTCTGCTTGTGCTCACTGTGAAGCACTATCTCTAAGAGTGTTGCGCTCCCGTTTGGCTATATTTAGTAAAGATGGCCAAGCTCGTGATCCCTGCGGTTCAGGACCCGCGTCCGTTGAGGCGGCGTGGAGAATGAGATCGTGGGGATCACAAAAGGATCTGGCAGATGAGAACGAGACTGCTGAGGCACTTTCTCGTTCATCATCTGCAGATTCTATAACACCCGTTCACGGTGCAGAAGCCCGCGCTGCGGTGTGGACATTCTCAGCATCGGGAGCGAGGAACATGAGCATGACTCGCCAGCTCATATGAGGAGTTGGTAGAGGTTGTGCTGTGGCCAGACTCAATATTAGCTGGCCACAAGATAAGCAGGAAGATTCTTGTCATAGCAAGTTAGACGAGAGATTCCTGCAGCACAGGTCACAACCTCAGCGCCGGGGTTTGCCATTTCTCCCAGATCTCCATAAAGAGATCTCGAGATCCTGGGAAAAACCGCACTCCTCTCGCATCTTTTTGTGTGATTATAGTAATGTGATGGGTGCGAGGGAGGCAGGCTATGGCAAGATGCCGCAGATGGAGGAAGCCTTGGCAAGCCATCTTTTTCCTGAAGCAGCATCTTCGCTTAAAACCCCGGCGCTGCCAGCAGACCATGTAGAGAAACATCAGCTTTGGTCTGTAGGGCATATATGGCGGCTGTTCTAGCTGGTGCGTCCTTGCATTCTATGGCGATTTTGCAGGCGTACCAGGCCGACCTCCTTAACGACTTAGATGAAGGTGAGGGTCCCACTCCGTCTGATATTGCGGAATTGAGAAGGGCCACAGATCTGTCTCTCCGAGCCACTCGAGAAACGGCACGCTCTATCGGCCATTCCATGGCAGCTATGGTGGCTACGGAAAGGCATCTGTGGCTTAATTTATCTGGTATTAAGGATAGGGATAGATCCTTTTTGTTGGACGCGCCGCTTTCGCCTTCTGGCCTGTTCGGTGACGCAGTTTCCACTGTCGTCGACAGGTTTCAGGAGGCGAAGAAACAATCTGCGGCGTTCCAGCAGTTCCTTCCTCGCCGATCTAAGCCTGTTAGGAGGGCTGGTCTAAGTGGCCAGCCACAGCCGTCAACCAGCTCCTCATACCGGCAAGAGCAAAAAGAAAGCGTTGCCTCTAAAGCCCCTCCTTCCAGAGCTTGGCAACAGAGGAAACGCCCTCAGCCGAAGCCCGCCAGAAAGGTGACCTGAGGGCCGTCATTCAGGCCAAGAGAGCGGGAAAGAGGTCCTAACCGAAGTGGTGAATATAATAACCGATAACTGAATATAATAAAACATGGTTACAGACTGCCCCAAGTTTGCAGGGGTGGTGCCGACTACAGTGGTTCCAGAACAGGCTCGGGTTATGGAACAGGAAGTACAGACTCTTCTGCTCAAAGGGGCCATAGAAATCGTTCCCCTACCAGACAGAGAGTCGGGGTTTTACAGCCGTTACTTTATAGTTCCAAGAAGGATGGAGGTCTGAGGCCGATTTTAGACTTAAGGCATCTGAATCTGGCTCTGAGGAGGTTCAGATTCAAAATGCTCACCATTCCCATTATAGTGAATCAAATCAGGTCCGAGGACTGGTTTGTCACGACAGACCTAAAAGACGCCTATATTCATGTCTCCATCCTTCCATGTCACAGGAGGTTCCTAAGGTTTGCAGCTCTTTGGCTCAGTCTCGGGAGATGGCAGTTCGGCATCGAGATGTCGTCCTTGCTCATATTCAGAATTTAGGGTTGAGACTCAACATGAAAAAGAGTGTGCTAGGATCAGTTCAGAAAACTATTTTTCTGTGGTGGTGTGGGATTCCGTTACGATGCGGGCACGAATGTCTCCCGCACGTATCGAGTCTATTCTAACCATGGTTTCTGGAATAAGGCTAGGCCAGGCTATCAGTGTAAAGCGATTTCAAAGAGTGCTGGGCCTCATGGCAGCGGCATCAAACATAACCTTTACCTTTAAACAATACCTATAAACAATACCTTTGGGCCTTCTCCACATGAGGCCCCTTCAGTGGTGGTTGAAAACCAAGGGGTTTTCCCCCAGGGGAAATCCATTTTGTATGATCAGAGTAACGCGCAGATGCCTTTGTGCTCTAGTAATATGGAAGAAACCTTGGTTTCTGTCTCAAGGACCAGTGTTGGGAGCGTCATGTCGCCGGAAAACTGTTTCGACAGACACCTCCCTCACTGGCTGGGGCGCGGTCATGGACGGCCGCTTTGCCAGGGGTCTGTGGCAGGACCATCATCATTCTTGGCATATAAATTGCCTAGAGATGTTGGCTGTTTTCAGGGCTCTGAGGAGCTTCCTTCCAGACACCAAAGGTTACCATGTCTTGATACGTTCGGACAATACATCAGTGGTAGCTTATCTGAACCGACAGGGGGGACTCAGATCGCGCCCTCTATCCAGATTGGCGCATCAGATAATTTTATGGTCCCAAGGGAAAATTTTGTTCATCAGAGCAATATCCCAGGGGTTCAGAATCAGGGAGCAGACATCCTGTCGAGGCAGGGGCTGAGGCCCGGGGAGTGGAGACTTAATCCGGAAGCGGTGAAGTTAATACGGCAGAGATACGGACATATGGAAGTGGATCTATTTGCGTCTCGAGAGACGTCCCACTGTCCACTTTGGTTTTCTCTTAACCATCCAGCCCCACTGGGGTTGGAGGCCATGGTACAGGCTTGGCCGAGGCTTCGTCTGTACGCTTTTCCCCCGATCGCTCTGCTCCCGGGAGTCCTGGAGAGGGTTCGCCAGGAGGGCATCAGTCTTCTCCTGATAGCCCCGTTCTGGCCGGCCCGAGTATGGTTCTCAGACTTAGTGTCACTCCTGATAGACCAACCATGGCAGATTCCTCTGAGGAGGGATCTGTTGTCTCAAGCACAGGGCACGATACCACCCTCGCCCGGAGATGTGGAAACTGCGGGTCTCTCCCCATCCACTTTAAAAGTATACGTGGCTGCCATTGCGGCTTTCCATGCACCTTTAGATGATGGGCCTTTGGGGAGGCACCAACTGGTCATACGGTTTCTCCGTGGTACGTGGAGGATGAGACCGATAATCAGATCCAGGGTTCCTTCCTGGGATTTGGCAGTGGTTCTCGAAGGGTTATCCCTGGCCCCTTCGAACCACTTCAGTCGGCTTCACCGAAGGACTTGACTTTTAAAATGGCTTTTCTTTTAGCTATTACCTCTATAAAAAGAGTGGGAGATCTCCAAGCCTTGGCAGTAACACCGGCTTGCTTGGAGTTTGCCCCTGGCGGAGTAAAGGCTATTTTACATAGAGCCCTGCACGGGCCTCAAATCTAGGCCCTAGCCCGGCCCTTGCCCGAGACGCTCAGGCCCTAGCCCGGCCCGTGTCCGACAGCTCATCAGAATGATCAGCCCGAGTCCGACCCGAGCCCGTTTATTAAAAAAAAAAATTAAAAAAAGGGATAATACACAGCCTGCCCTATGTTGCAGTCAGTAAACCAGATATGTTTCGTTTTCAAAGGCAAAGTATTTACCGGTAAGTTTATTTTCATTTCTTTATAAAGTTAATTAAGAAAAAAAATGTTTTTTATTTTTATGACGACCAAGTAGCCGACAGCGAGTTAAACATGTTTGATCCATTGATTTATAGCCTCTCAAATCAACACTTTACTTGGCTACAATAAAATCCATAGATATAAAACAACTTAAGCATATCACACAGACAGTTAACGTTAGTTTAAACGTTTGTTTAAACGTTTTTTGTCTTTTTTGAAAAGCTGAGGCAAACTGCTCTGCTGCTCAGAGCAACAGCGCTCGCAAACTAAATGAGTTTATACAATAGGCTACAATACAGAGAACGCAATCTAAAAAAAATCAACATAAATTACATTAAAAACAACCATGCATGTTATCTTACCTCAAAAATCAAGTCTTCACTACAGAACATGGCCATTCTTATTTCCACCTTACATCCTTGTTTCCAACAGACTCATGAAAATGAAGTCAAACAAAAAACAGCCTCCAAACATAGCTAAGAACAGTCTCAGAGCATCGTGAAGAAAAAGCACAGCATCCACAGTGAAAGGTTTTAATCCAGTTGTACTTTTTCCAGCTGCGCTGAAGTCACGCTCGCTACCGGGACTCTAAACACAGAACAAGCCGGTCACGCGAATCTCAGATCGCGCCGCCGGGAAACCTGTGCGCGTGCGTGTGTGTGTGTGTGTGTGTGTGTGTGCGTGAGCGTGAGCGTGAGCAGACTGTCATGTCAGTCATATGTCAGTGTGATAGGTTATAAAACGTCTTTCTATGTTTGCGTTTCAATCGTCATCTTCTCATATTTATTTTAATTAATGTCTAAAATATGCTATAAAAAAGATAAGCCTAAAACCCGGCCCGACCCGGCCCGGCCCGCGTGTGAACTATGACGTGAAAATTGGCCCGAAGCCCGGCCCTAGGAGCGAAAATAAGTCGGGGCCCGTCGGGCTCGGGCTGAAATGCAGGCCTCTAATTTTACATCCTAGGCCTGGTTATGTGCCTAAGGTGCCATCTAATGTAGCACAGTCTACAGTTCTTCAGGCTTTTCACCCTCCACCACATGTGTCGGCAGAAGAGGAAAGGCTCCATTTGCTCTGTCCTGTCAGAGCTTTGAGAGTTTACCTTGAGAGGTCCTCTTCCTGGAGGAGGTCGGACCAACTTCTAGTGTGCTTTGGTTCACCTAGAAAGGGATTACCTGCTTCTAAACAGACTATTAGCAACTGGATAGTCTAGGCTATTACTTTGGCATATAGGGTGCGTGATTTACAGTGGTTACTCAACCAGAATAATACTTTTACCGCCGTCGCTCCCGTGGCGGTAAAATTCGAATCTGTATTTGCTGCCTTTTACCGCTAAGAGGCGCTACAATCACAGACTTTGAAAGGTGTCCGTTTATTCTCTCTATTGCGTAATCTAACGCCGCGCCGCGGCTCATTCAGAGTGATTGAAAGCTGGTAACAGATGAATTCAAGTGAAACATAAACGAATTCATAATCACAATACTGAAACTAAATTGAATAAATAGTGAAAACATTACAACATAAAACATTGCAACAGAAATATATTAGGCTATCAATGAGACTCTGGAAGAGCATAAGACGAAATTTAATAGTGTTCAGATGGTAGCTCAGTGGTTAAAGCAACAACATAAGTGTCACTGCGCTTCAAGCGATCCGAGATCGAGTCTCACTGTAGCCAACATTCTGTTGGCCGACTTCATTTATGTTTTACCATTCTTGATGCTTAAATAGGTATGCTAACTGTTTATTAGCGAGTTCATTAACTGTTTATTTAATGTCAAGCATTTTTTTAATTAGCAATGCCACATTAACGTAAATTTGCTACATTCCAGAGCCGCTGCACGACCAAACTGATGAGGGAAATGAAAATAAATAAAAAAAAGAAAGCCTATCGCGTCAGAAAATGAAAATAATGATGCTTGTCTTTAATCTGCTAAATTATTGTTTTGTGAATCATTCACGAAATTGAGTTGACTGACAGTCATATACCTGGCCATAGCAACGGGAGAAATTTTTCAAAACAGATCCATATTGAACAAATCAGAAAAGACTTGACAGACTAACTAAATAGTATCACTTTCAATATAAAAACAAATGAAAATGTAAAAGAACACTAAAATGAATTAAGTTTGCGCAAATTTTTAAGGTTTAAATAAAGAGTCAGGAGAGTTTATTTGTTTTAAACAGGGTTGCATTGAGTTTAGTTATTTCCTTTGCGATGCAAAATAAGAAACACAGAATCTTATTCTTGCAACATTTTAAACTTGTATTGCCAAAGAAATTTCAGCCAAATTAAACAATTAAAACAGTAGAAAACGAAAATACTCCAAAGCCACATAAATTAAGAACATGCGTTTTTCTTTGCCCCTCTCTTGCGCTTGATCTCTTTTTTAGCAAGTTTATTTTGTCTCCCTCCCTCAAAAAAAACTGTAACAAATTATTTAGCATTTGTTGCTTCAAAGACAAGCATGCCTTGTTGAATTCACTTTACAATAAAACGAGGTTGATCGCGAATCAAAGAGCTCTATCTGCTGTGGCATGAACGCGTTTCGTCGACAGTTCATGTTTAGAGAATGCCAGATTGTTAACAATCATACACACTGCTCAAACAATCTAAAACTCTATAAAAACCAGTTGAAACAACTGGATTGAACACTTTAATTGAAATTTTGTGTGAAAAAACTTTAAATACAAATATACAATATTTATAATTTAATAAGATATAGGGCCTAAATTTGGACACACCGAGAGATTTATCCTTAAAAGAGCCTTTGCTGATCAGGCTGGCTATCCGACATCTTCATATGAAAGACGAACATTAACACCTATTGTGCACGCACGATAAAGCCACTGTCCCTCCAACCCCCCCACAGGCTCTCTGAGTCTGAAACTGACTTAACACACACACACACACACACACACACACACACACACACACACACACACACACACACACACACACACACACACCCGCAGGCTCTCTGAGTCTGAGACTGACTTAAAACAAAAAGAAGTCGCAATTCACACTTAAACATTACAGTTAAGCATTAGACTATTAAAGTGTTGATAATGAAGGAATTACATGATGTAAGCTACATGTAGTGATATTTCTGTCATGAAACTTTATTACTAAATATTTCATTTCAATAATTCATTCAATTTCAATAAGTTGTTCTTTTTTATTCAAATAAACCTTGAACCACAGTGTTTCGTTGTGCTGCTGTTAAACTAGGCCTAAAAAACATTTATAGAATAATTATGAACTCAAAGGGTTAGTTCACCCCCATGCTGTACCAACCCCGTAAGACCTTCGTTCATCTTCGGAACACAAATGAAGATATTTTTGATTAAATCTGAGAGCTGGTTCACTGCTACATAGGCTCCCTCAGCAATTGAAACTTGACGGCCCAGAAAGTCATTGAAGAAAATGTTTAAGTATTCCATGTGCCTACAGTGGCTCCACTATAAGTTTATCAAGCGACGAGAATACTTTTTGTGCGAAAAAAAAAAAAAAGACTTTATTCAACTATTCCATTGCTTCCATGTGGGCCTGAGATGAGAGTTCGAGAGATTTCCACGACGCATGCGCGAGAACTGACGTTCTTCTACAACTATGTACAGCGCGCGTCTTCCTCTGCTTGTAAGACGCGCGCTGTGTAGTAGAAGAAGAACGTCAGTTCTCGCGCATGCGTCGTGGAAATCTCTTGAACTCTTGTCAACCCTTAGAGCAGGATGTTTTCGTTCACTTAGATCTATGTTACACAATACATGAAAGTTAATTTTCAAAATTCCATAATAGGTACCCTTTAATGCCTCAGAGAGCAACCCCCCCTTTTAAACACCCTCAAACAGCAATTGGTAAGTATTGGTGATCTTTGCAGATTTTTTTTTCCAGTTATATCAATCATATTATTACCATTACTATAATTGTTATGTATGTTATATGATAGGGCCAGTTTAGCTATATGGATGGATTACTACTACCTGTATCCACACATGGTTAATCTGGTCCCACTGTAATTGTTATGAAAACTTCAGCTTCCTAAACTGCACACTCCCTCCCACAGAGATGAATTCTGCTGTTGATCAAAACTCTGAACAAACTTTAGATAACAATGAGGTACGATTTTAATTAAATAGAATATTTAGGAGAGGCTGGGGCTGCTTGTTACTTACTCCAGTGTTTATATTAGTTGGTTTAGGCTGGTTTTCATTTTTGCATTAGGGACATACATCAAAGTCTACAAAAAAAGCTACCGAGCATTTCCACCGTTATGTACCAGGAAAAAAAAGATTATATTAAATTGAACACACAAATGTGAGGCATTTTGTCACAATATGTGTTGCACAATATTTATGACAATATGTTTGTCACAATGGAACCAGTGCAAACTTTTGGGTAAAATTTACCTTCACTGTATATTGTAGATGTTTTTTGACTGAATTAATACAAGTGTGGTTTAATTGTGTGCACTTGCAACATCAATACAAATATTACACTAAAGTTTTAAATAAAATATTGTAATATTGTAATTTGAACTAGTTGTTTGAAACAACATACAAACAAACATATTTGTAACGTATGTAATTCAGACTTTGAGTCAAAAACGCAGTTTGTGATTGAGACAACTTTCCATTGTGATTGCCAACCTCAGTCTCTCTTATGCAAGATGGATATGGCCCTCTACTTAACAAAACAACAAAAAGTCAAGAGAGAAATGTTGATTACAAATTTATAATAATGGAGACTACAGTAGTGTTATGTTTCTTGATAAATGTTTAATTTAAATTTTTTATTTCTTATAGGTAAATATCGGCGAAGGTTTAGTTATACACCGTGAAAAATGGATGTAGATAAGGACAGCTTGTTTGTGAAAGAGCTGGCAGTGTGCATTTGGGGAACAAGCACACTGGCCAACCGAAGCCTGGAAGGAAAAAGTTGCCCCACCACAAAATCAGATCCTAGGCCACCTCTGACACCTCACAAAGTCAGAACACTGTGATGTCAACTTTAGAGAATTATGTTCAGGGCTCGACATATGGAGGGTTAACACTTTATAATAACTGCATGCTATTAATCATTAGTTAAGCATTAGCAAACAATTAATTCATAATTTATAAAGCATTAATAAACATTAATACGTTGTTTATAAATACAGCTATAAATGCTTTATTCTTGATTTATGAGCATATCTATAATAACTTTCATCTAAAGTGAGGTCTATTTATGCCTTATAAACAGGGCTTGACACTTTTTTGCTCACTAGCTAATGTGGCTAGTGATTTTCCAAAGTTACTAGCCACACAGCATTTTTACTAACCTCATGTGGCAGCGCGGAGGGTGGTGGACAGTTCTCAAGTACCAAATCGTATAGTGGTAAATAAATAACAAGCTGACTACGCCACCCCTCTTCAGAGAGAGGGGAAATAACTACCCAATGTAAAAAAGGACACAGGTTCGTTACCATGGGGGGCAAAGAGACGTGGATATCAGTACAAAAGTTAATTTTATTAAGTTCAAATTAATAGGTAAAACTTTCTGGTCAATGTAGGGCAGAATGTCACACACATGACTCGTGCCACACTGTTCATACACACACTAAATGAGAAAAAAAATAATAATAATTGTTAATATGGCTGAGGCTCTCCCGTAGCTGGGTAGGCTAGCTAAGTATCTAATTCAAAAGACACACGCACACACACACACGCACGCCCAGTGAGGTATAAGCGGTTACAAGCGGCAAACCACACTCGGTGCTTAAAGTACCACCACCAGAAGGCAAGAAAAGCTAGCCTCCCAACCCGGGTTCCATCAGCCTAAAATAAACAAAAACAAGATTAATGAATACACTAAACAAATGATACTAGACACAACTAATAACAAAATTCAGAGTAGTTGGTGATACCAAACACTCCCACAAGGGAGCACTATCTTGTAGACAAAACAAGTTCACAAATCACAGTAATCAACATCCAAACTAACCAAAAACAAAGTAAAGAAACATACATACAACTTAACACACAGGCAGCCAATGATAAGGTGACTAAAGGGCGAGCCCACGTACACAACTTCGGCACCTGCAGTTGATGAACAGATCGATGGTTGTAGCGATGAAGACATACAACAAAAACAGTACCCAGCAGCAAGACAGCAGCGAAGTCTACATGGATTTTATGCAGGAAACGATCAGCCCAACGTCCACATTAAGACGGAGCATCTTCAAAGGAATCAATATCCTGCTAAAAACATCAGACATCAGTTGATTAGCTTAGTTAAATATTAGTTGAAACTTTAAAAGGATAACCTTACATACCAGTTGATCATCACGGAATTGTATAAGTGTACGGTTGCTCACAGCAGCGTACACATAAAAACAAACCAACTGAAAGGAAGAGCACGTAGGTTATCGCAAGCTGCACAAGTCTACATTACAAACATTTACCTATAACCTACCTGGGAGAACGAAACAGCCTGCACATCACCGCGGCGCTGCCAACCAAACACGGCCAGCATTGAATGGTGGCGCGCCTGCAACAAGGGGCGGAGCTAACAATGATGCATGACCAGGTGGCATAAACAGGCTTTAAATAGGCCAGGGACAGCGGCCGATAGGCTGCCACATCTATCACTCATGTGACAGCCACCAATAACAGGGCGGGGTCTAACCCGCTCTGCCACACTCATTTTTGTTTTGTGAAATTAACTTTTAAAAGTTGACTATGGCATGCTAAAATTTACTTGAACTAAATTTACAACCCTTTTAAATATAAAACTACTGTCCACACCCAAATCAAGACTACACAATACAGGTCATTATCATTAGCTCTGATAAGGTTTTGTGTAAAGCTCCTTTTTTAAAATAAAACCATGTATTATGTATTGTATGTCGCCACATAGCTCCACACTGTTTGCATGTAATACCCATTAGGGCTGTCAAAATTGCTCAAAAATGATGTTCGAATATTCCCTCTAAAAAAACACATAGCCTATATTCGAACTATTCGAACATGGTTGCACATTTTGTCAATGGTTGCATTACGTCAATAACAGGGCAAATCAATACAAAGAGACATAACTACTTGTATAGGCAGTTTATTTAAGTTTAAAGGCACACTATGCAACAATTGTACCTTAATATAACAGCTTCAAAGTCATTTCGGTGGTAAACAAACTCATAGTAGGGCGAATCATCCTGGTAGTAAAGCTCGGGGGGGACGCCGCTGGATAAACCAGCAATGTAAGTTTGAGAGGAGCGCCCCTGACAAATCTCGCGAGAATCACGACATGCTTTACGGCAACGACGTCACACACACATCAACAACAACAACATAGGAACACGAAGACAGTTGCGCGCAATTCAGACGTGATACCATGCGTGATACTCGACGATGGAAAAAGCAAAGAAAACGCGGTCGGAAGAGACTAGGAAAAGGAATAGAGAATCTGACCGTGTGAGGAACCGGATAAGAGTCACTCGGTCGGGCTTTCACTCGTTGGCGCGAGCTAAAAAGCATGCAGCACTGCGTGCAAAAGCGCCGAGTCAAGCGAGTCAAGCCCCGTGTCAAGCGAGTCGAGCCCCGTGTCAAGCGAGTCGAGCCCCGTGAAAAGCGAGTCGAGCCCCGTCCCAAGCGAGTCGAGCCCCGTGTCAGGCAAGTCGAGCCCCGTGTCCAGCCCCGTCTCAAGCGAGTCGAGCCCCGTGTCAAGCGAGTCCAGCCCCGTGTCAGGCGAGTCCAGCCCCGTGTCAGGCGAGTCCAGCCCCGTGTCAGGCGAGTCCAGCCCCGTGTCAAGCGAGTGATGCAGTGATGCTGACCTGGCGATCTTGTTGATGAACTAGTAAGTAAATCTCTTATTTGTAAACTTGTTTGCGTTCTATGTTGTATTATGTTGCGCTTGCTTATAGTATGTCACTTTTTTTACGATGCTGTTCATTCATCCATGTTTGCGATTATCATGAAGATAGTTGTCAATATCTCACATAATTATCAGGACATATATAAGCCTAGAGGTTGTAAATAGTGTAAACGAGCACAATTTGCAAAGTAGTATGATAAATTGCAATAATCGTGTCTAATGACATCATAACGGCCAATGTTATGAAATAATGCGACGTACTTTATTGATGTCATCTGGCATTTTGTAATGTTTACATTACAAGCAAAAAACACAAATGAAATTATACAGTAGGCCTAGACTATAGGCTATTTACTTGTGATTTAGCAGCAATCGTGTAAAACGTTATATGACAGCAAACGCAGTAGAGTACTTTATTATTGTAAAGTAACACTTCACACATATAGTTATTATTATCCTATTACCATCATCAGTAGTTCAGAAAACTATGCAGTAACCTAATATTTGTATGAAATCGTGAAACATTACCTGGTCAATATCTTCGGAGTGTATCTGTGTCTGTTTCATGCCCTTGACGCTTCAAAAGCATGTTCTATAGCCACTGGTATATTGCTATTTACGACAGTGCAAGTATTCCACAGCGACTCTAGGGGTCGCTGTTTGACAAAAACACAAATGCTGCATAGTGGGCCTTTAAACATATTTGACAACGTATTACTTACACAAAAACAAGTAAATCAACTAATGGCCACGACCGCAGACCTCACTTCCTTGACATGAAACGGTAAATAAAAAATCAAACAAGTGGAAGCCTGTAGTGCATGAAACTGCTGTATCTAACCTACCTTATTCATGCAATATCTATTCAGTCATCAATACAGTAGCCTACACTTTAGTAATGTTTCTGTTTAACGTTAACGTTAGCTTGCTGTTACCTATCCCTGACCCCTCAGGCAGCGCGCCCACTCCCAAAGCAGACAGCTGCGCCTCTGCTACCGCGGGCATTTTTCCACATTCAAATATTCATTTTCACCTTTGAAATTCTTCGAATATATATTTGAATTTAGAATATTTGTTGACAGCCCTATGGGAGTTGGTGTCACACTTATTTCAGATGCCTTTTGAAAAGACTACAATTATTCAACCCGCCAAAGTGGCTAGTTGGAGTGACTATGTTACCCGCCACGAGCAAAATCCACCCGCATTTGGCGGGTGTTAATGTCAAGCCCTGCTTATAAAGCATAAAGGACAATGCCAACGTTTTTTGAAATAGGGGTTATTCACCGTCTCCCCTAGATTTATTTAGGTGGGCAAAAGCATTTTTGTCTCAGTGCATGCATTAACTTCCTAGGCAGATATTGACATGGGACTATATTGGGGGGAAGCACAGGCAAAGCACTGCTACTTGGGCGCAGAGATATCACGCATGCACCCAAGTAGCAGTGCTTCGCCTGTGCTAACGATCAACAGTAATAATGCTCATACTGTCAAATTTAGCCTTATTCAAGAACAGCATCTATAGATATTTGTGGTAGTCAATACAGGGGTGTAACGAGATCTCGCGAGACTAAAACATGACGAGATTTCCCGTCGAGTGAAAAGCTGTCTCGCGATTTCTATTACCATAGAATATTCCACCGCTACACTCACATTCGCCCTAAAATATCGTTTTGCTGTTTTTATAAAAATAATTAAAAACCATTATAAACTAATGTAAAAGTCTACTCTGCTCATCCAGCACGAGTTGCCGTTGCAATCAGTGCAGCACAAATCACAGTTCACTGATCGCGTGAGGATCGCGGAGGATTCGTTGCGCAACATAGACTAAACGTCTGATCTTATGTTGTATAATGCACGCTCAGCACCGCTGCTATACACAGAGTACGCGCGTTCACAAAAGTGAAAGTAAAACACAAGCTCGCTGATGTGCATTGCGCACATATTAGGCCGCGAACATACAATCGTCCGTCTCCCAATACCCATCTCTGGACTGTTTATTTGCGGCTATCGTCTCAGTTTGCACTTCGAATATTGAGAGAGTACTGTAATGTCTTAAAGACAACAGACAAGAGGCTCTGTTTCTGAACTTATAATCGGAACGCAAGAACAACTGTGGAGACAAACACACCAGGCTCGTTTCTCTACCGGCCTTTCCCGAACTCACCGCATTAACCCTATAACTGCCGGTGCAAAATAAAACAGCAATTTCAAAACAATTATAAAGAGTCTGTGCGCTAACTTTGATTATGGTTGCTCTTGCACTTATTGTTTGCACTTAATAAGACTTCTAGAGTTCAGTTAGGAGGTCACACACAGCCTCAATCAGAAGTTCTGAAAGCTCTTAAATGTACAGTAAGGTCTGAAGAGACTAATGTGAAATCATACAGGAGAAAAGCCAGTCAATAAAAACCTTTTATTATTAAAAGGTTATATTGTTGTATATTGTTTTCTTTCAATGCATTTGATAATTCATACTCCTAATGCATGTCATTTCAGGTCTACTTAATAAGATTATTAGTTAAACATTGCAAAATGCACCTGCATACTTTTCCAGTCATGAATTGTGTCATTAAGGGATTTCTGTAAAATTGTGCAAAAATCTCGTCTCGTCTCGTTCTCGTGAACCCAATCTCGTGTCTGTCTCGTCTAGTGAGATAAGCGTCTCGTTACACCCCTAGTAGTCAAGGCTTAAAGGATTTCTCTTGTATATGCATTTTTTTCCCTAGGTTGCTTTCAAAAGTGGCTGGAGGGCAAAAATGTGGAGGAAGCAGAGCTGAAGGCCAGAACAGTGAAGCTTGGGCACTACTTGACAGAAAAAATTCAAGACATCAACAAAATAGTAAAAAAAAAAGCCAAATAAGTAAATTGCTTGCTGCACTTCATATACATTTATATTTCTCTTAAGTAGTTGCAATGAAATGTTTTATTGATTTAAGCTTACAACTAATTAATAATTTCATACAAAAAAAATCCACATCTTTGTATTGTTTAATTTACTAAAGGTGTTAGAATGAAATTCACATAAATAAATGTAATTCTCCTCTTGAATGTTTGTGTCTGTGTGCTTCATTCTTAAAGCATAGGTTTGGTTTTATCATGAGCCTAGGGTAGGTGTTGTAACTAGCAGCTAAATTAAAGGTGCTCTAAGCGATGTCACGCATTTTTAAGGCCAAAACATTTTTTGTCACATACAGCAAACATATCCTCACGATCCGCTAGCTGCCTGTCCCCTGAACACACTGTAAAAAAACGCGGTCTCTGCGGACACCCCAGGCTCCACAAACGGCTACAAAAACAAACTCTAGCGACCCGCTCTAAGAAACATAACAAACTGTTCCAGCCAATAACCGACAAGAAGTGTTTGGGGGTGGGTTTGGGGGGTTAGTGCGCAGATGAGGAGGAGGGAGGGTCTAGCTAGCCTCCGTTTTGTTTGACAATAGTTCGAACGACAACAAGAAGTGATGTCACCCAGGATCGCTTGGAGAACCTTTAAATCAGTGACCAGCAACATAAAACAGCTTCAAAACCTAGCTGGTTACAATTCTCAGAAAAAAAAGTAAAAATCCCCCCAAACAAAAAAACGGCTACCAGCATAAGCTGGTATTGGTGGTCTAAACCAGCATAAGCTGGTATTGGGTGGTCTAACCAGCATAAGCTGGTATTGGGTGGTCTAACCAGCATAAGCTGGTATTGGGTGGTCTAACCAGCATAAGCTGGTATTAGGGTGGTCTAACCAGCATAAGCTGGTATTGGGTGGTCTAACCAGCATAAACTGGTATTGGGTGGTCTCTAACCATGCCATAAGCTGGGATGGTCGTCTAACCAGCATAAATGGATATTTGATGGTCAAAGCTAATGTTAATTCGATAACAATATGAAAGTTAAATGGCTAAACATTTAAATATTTCATAGCTTTGAACATAAATTGATGCAACAAATTTATTCAGAAAACTTTAAACTGAAACTTTTCTTCTTAAGTTTGATATTTAAACAATTACAAACCCTTTTTGTAACCGCGCTGCAGTCGTGTAGCTGCTTCCTGCTGTCAATTCGGAAAATTCAATAATGGCTGAAGTGATTTCGACCAATCAGGGTCTTGTTGCTATGCCAATATATACTCAACACAGCAAACAATCATGAATGAAACAGTAATTTGACCTATCACTGTACCCTTGATGTGAGAACATGTACCTTAATTTCAATTGTACCTTAAAAGGCATAATTATGTCTATGTTAAAAGGTACCAAACAGTATCATCAGTATCATAACCAAGGTTATCATAGTAAAACCATGGTTCATTTGTAGTTACTATGGTTTTCAGTGTTGTGCCTGAGCGCGTTCATATTTTGGGCGAATTTGAACTGAACGTACTGAATTACTGCCTGATGAACATTACTGTGAACGTGTTCATTCTGGTGTCTGTGAACGCACGCTCTCTCGTTCAATAGGGTGCCAGATTTCTAGAGCCTTCCAAGCAAAAACCCGGCTAAAAACACACCGTAAACAGACCTTAATATGTAGCGAAAAAACAGGGCAAATTTGACAAAAAACACCCAATCTGGCAACATCAGCCACCAGTGTCGCATGCACCGCCGCATGCGTCATCAAAACAAAAAGCAGCATGTAGTCGACAAAGCAGCGAACGAGGAGGCGTCGTATGATCATTTAAACGAGTTTTATGACAAGGTTGGTGAGGGTGGGAAAAATCTTAAATTTCTGAGCTAACTTTGCCAGTCGATAAAATAATTGCTGTCTGTGGTTGTATATGGGCTGTGGCAATATTTAAAAAAAGAAGCTCGCAGCAACATATGTAAAAAAAGAACCATGAACTAGTATGAACTATGAACTGAACAAGTTCATTTTAAAATTTGTGAACTGAACTTTGAACGAGTTCATGTAGAAAATGAACTTTCCCAACACTGATGGTTTTACTGCAAAAACCATACCTTTAGGCGCCAGAGGTTTTTTCCTAAAACGTTCGATTTTGACATCTTAATTTCAAAAGGCTATATCTTAAAAGTGATAAAAGATAGAGACTTTCTGTAAATTAGAGAAATATTAAAGATGACCCGAAGGTTATGTATGGATTAAATTTTCCCATCTAATTGGCATATTATGACGTCATATGGTGGTGGCCATCTTGAATTATAGAATTTTCATGAAAAGTCACATGTTTAAATGATAAAATGCAGCACTTCTTTCCCCCCCAAAATGTCCACCACCTTCTGTATGCTATATTGCACAATACTGAATGCTCAGGTAAATATTATTTAGTAAACAAACTGGGTAAATCATTACCAATAAATGGTAGAAACAAACCGAATGCATGTAGCGGTTGGCCTTTTGCTGTAGAGATTTTCCATTTACTACATACAGTAGGCACTCTGATTCCATGTATGGGGCACATATATATTATTCATATGACACACAAACACAAGTAGACAAGATCTGTTTAGTTCAAAAGCTCACTCGCCACGGCAAGGCACAGATCATGAGTGAGATGACGAGACAAGACGAGAGACAATGATAGTATTTTTTTTCTTTTTGTGGTTTTTGTTGATGTTTTTTTAGTTTTTTTTTTTAGCTTTTTTTTTAGCACACTAGCTCCGCTTTTGTTCGCACTGATTCAATGCGCTCTAGCTCGAAGATTTTGAGTCAGAGATGAAGTATGACATGTCTGCTATCTAGTGGAGGGGAGGTCGAATGAAATTTGACACCCTATTTGACAAAATCGGCCGTTTAATTCAGTGCCGCATCTTGTCGAGTAAACTTGACCGTGGCGCCTTAAGGGTTAAACTATGGTTCATTTGATAGTAACTGGTTTTACTACAAAAACCATAGTTAAACCATGGTTACTACAAAAAAACAGTTATTACAAAAAAACATGGTTAATTTTCGTAAGGGCTATAGTGACTAGAGTCAGATCAGTATGAAAATCTGATCAAAGTTTTGGGGTTGTAGATTTGAATGTCTAGGAGGATAGGTCTAATTTTTTTTATTTAAAAAAAACTGTTTTAATATTAGATCAGTTTGCTTAACGTCCATTAAATGCTTTCAGACAGTGAAAAGTGCTTTATCTGTCAGACACATAGCTGGATTGTTTGAAGCTGAAGAGCAGGCAGTATTTTCTTTTGTGCTGGGAATTTGTGGAGACTTTTGTTGTGTAGATCCCTTCGCTTGTCTAATTTCCACAGCAACAAATTGACGTGTGTGAGTTTAAATGGGCCACCTTGTAGGAAGTGGTCTTCCAAAAGATCAGCGTTTTGGCTGAGATGATGAAGATTGGCTTTCTTAAGGTAAATTGAGATTGCGGCATTTGACACTGACACCTTTGTGGCAGAATCCAAACACATTGTGGCTCTTGATATTGATCTGTAGAAGCTTATTTTTTGATTCATTCTGCAGTGTCACAATGATGTGTTGGAGACTTGCTGTTGAACTCTAATTGGGGCTTGCGGCACATGGGACATTCCCATGTTTGAGAGACTTCAATTGCGGTGATTTCAGAGTTTGTGGACTGATATTTCTCATCTTCATCAGAGATTTATTCTTTGTACTTGGTGTCAGTGTCTTCCATATCTGCAATTTTTGTAATATAGAGAATTTCCTGTCATATTTTCTGGTTGTCAAATTTGTAAGCATGGAGGTGGAACTGACAGTGACTAAAGTGATTGTGTCCACAAATCTATTTTTACAGTTCCAGTCTGATCACTGCCATATGCTTTGTTTAGTTCCATTTCAATCCCTCTGACATTAATGCTCTGTGCTGCAGTTATAGACACAATTTTGACGTTCAGGTATTTCACCCCTAGAAGAAATTAAAATATTTAAATTTACTGTGAATAAAGTACATTCTATGGCATTGTCACTTGTATGCATGTTTAAGGCGAGACACTATAGGCCAAAACAATTAATGTATCTATAAAATGAGATTTTATAGATTTTAAACAGATTTGAAAAAGGCATCGATACTTTGGTACTTTGAGTCGATACTTTGGATCATGAAATTTTACTTTCTAAATTAAGTTCGTATGGATGAACTTATGGAAATTAAATCTGGGCTACCACAGGGTTCTGTTTTGGGACCTAAACTTTTTCTTTTATATATTAATGACATTTGTGATGTCTCCAAATTATTAGTTTGTTTTATTTGCAGATGATACTAATTTCTTCAGCTCTGGAAATAATATACATAAACTAGTAAAATGTATTGAATATGAAATGACAAAACTGAAAAAATGGTTTGATGTAAATAAGTTATCATTGAATTTAGAAAAGACAAATTTTATGGTCTTTGGAAATAGGAAAATAAACGAATCTGTAGCTTTATCCATAGGTGGAGTTGATATTGAGAGAGTGTTTGAGCTTCGTTTTCTTGGTGTAATTATGGATGATAAATTAACATGGAAACCTCACATAGCATACATTAAAAGAAAAATTTCCCAAAATATTTTTGTTTTAAACAGAGTGAAGGAGGTTTTAAATAAGGAAACAATGAAAATACTTTATAGTTCACTCATTATACCATATTTGATTAATTGCATAGAAGTATGGGGGAACACATATCAGACAAATATAAAACCTTTCTCTATTCTACAGAAGAGAGCTTTAAGAATTATTCATAAAGTAAATTATCGAGAACATACAAGCAACTTATTTGCTAAATCCAGAAATTTAGTTAAGTTTCAAACACTAATAATATTGTTTAAAGACTGAAAATCTTACCAGAGAAAATACAACATTTAGAGTAAAATGTGGGATAACTCATTGCATGTAAAATTCTTAAAAAGATTTGAAATCAAATTGGTCAGTTTAGGTATAAACAGAGTATTCAGTCAGTATTATATGGTGAGGTTTATGTTGCTTCTGGAGTTGTTTGGTTTGTTGTTGTGTTTTTGTTAAGTTTTTTTTTTAGGGTCTAATAATATTGGCCATTATAAACAGAGATATAAGCAAAGTAAATTTGGTTAATACTAATATGGTGGGATCCATGTTGTTGTCTTGTTTTGTTTTTCTTTATATGTATTGGATTACTTATATGTTGTTTTGCTGTTTGGGCATTGCCTGATTTATTATACTGCATGAATTGCTGTTATTTAAACCAACATTGTTTTCTTTTTTTTTTCAGTGTAATTTTGCCATTTTGCTTAAGAAGGTTATTTTGTATTTTGAAATAGGGGACAGATATTATAAGATTTTATCTTCTTTCTGTTCCCTTTTGCACATGGGAATTTAAGTTATGTAAATAAGAAAATGAAATGAAATGTTTTTGTGTTTAACCATGGAGCAATAAAAAAATTAAAAGAACAAATAAATGTACTGCTTGCTTGGCAAGGGAATATGGACATTCAGTGTGTCACAGATGCTTTTTCTATAGTGGTCTACATAATAAGTTACATCTGAAAAGCAGAACAAGAAATGGGACTGCTGCTTCAACGTGCACAAAATGAAGCGACGAATGGAAATCTTGATGCTAAAGCATCATTAAAACAGTTGGGAAGTGTCTATCTGCACAACAGAGAAGTTTCTGCTCAAGAGGCAGTGCACAGACTGACAGGCGTACATTTGAAGCAATGTTCTCTTAAAGTACAATTTATTCTGATAGGACAAAATCCTGTAAAGATGAGTTTGCATTGTTGAATATGCTCCGAAACAAAGTGAAAAATGACCAGTCTGATGATAAAAGCAGTTTTTGGATGACAAGTTTCGTTGACAGGTACAAAAACAGACTAGAGAGAGAACCACTTCAAAATCTGTCTTTCCAGGGGCCAGTTCTTCATACGTTGCTTAAAACATCCGAGATCAAATGAGACATCCAAGATGATATCATCGGCCTAATCATGATCTGGCTAATTGGGTTCTTTGAACACACCTGCCGGTTATGATTAGTATAGCTGGATTGGGTTATCTGAGATAACTGCGCGTTCATGCGCTGGGTTAAAAGGGATATGTATCGATAGTAGAAACATTGATCAGCAGCGCTGCTATTGGCTGTTCACCATGGCCAAAGAGCGCGCTCAGTTTTTCACCGCAGCAGAGCAAGAATTATTGCTAGAAGGATATGCTGAATTTGAAAGCTTAATTAAGACGCCAGGGAACACCTCAAAGTGTGCAAAAGCCAGGAGAGAGGGCTGGCAAAAAGTTGCAGACAAATTAAATGCGTAAGTGTTCCATGTTATGGTTCTATCTCTTATTACAGTATATATTCTTGTATTTTAATAATTTCATAATTGCTTAATGTTAGTGCCACCTCAGGACCCACTAGAACATGGGAACAAGTAAAAGTGAAATACAAGAATATTCTTCAAAATGGTAATCTTTTCTACTTCTACTGTTTAGTCTCTATTACCAAAATAAATGTTAAATTATGTGTTTGTCTGTTTATAACAGCAACCAAGAAAAAGGCAGAGCAGAAAAAAACAGGTGGTGGTCCTGCACCCCCACGTTATACCCCGGCAGAAGAGATGGCCCTTGGTTTAAATGTGAACCGACCCATAGTGGAGGACATCCCTGGGGGCAGCTCTTCATTAGACCAAAAGCCAGGGACCAGCAGCAACACCTTCATTACTGGTAAATGAGTTTTAAATGATCTTGCTGCACTGTAAATAATTTGTTGCTGCATTAAATTAAGTAGGCCTATAATCCAAATGGCTGGTACAGTCATATTGACTGATAAATATTGAGTAGTGATGAATTGCTTTGACTTGTGAAGGTGAAAACTGCACAACCTAATGTAAAAATATTTTGCAATATGTTATTGATCACATTTTTTCCCTAGTTGTAGTTCATTGTAATGCCATTGTGTTCTCCTCTTTTGTGCAGTTTTACATAATACAGCAACACTTTTACCTGTTCCCAAGCAAGTGGTGGCTGAAGCATGTGCAGTAAGTGGACTTTTTTCTAACTTTACATCAAAAGGAAAGAAAGTGCAACATTTTGTAATACCCATTTGTTTCTTTTGAACAGGACAGTGAAGAAACCCTCTCAGATGACTGTCCTTTGGAGGAAGTACTTGTAAGTGCAAAAATAACTACTTAATTTATAGTTGTATACATATAATTTCTGACTGCAATATTAGTTGCAGGAGGAAAGGCCTACAGACAGGCCGACAGACAGGCCTACAGCACAAAGTGATACAGAGGTGGGCAGTGTAGTATATTTCCTTTTATTTCTGTTGCATGAGGCTTGTGTTTTTTTTGTTAATTCTTTTTATCCAAAAATCGCACAGGGTGATATCCGTACCCTATACAAACGGAATCTACAACAGAAAATTGAGTATTTTGAGCTGAAAAAACAAAAATTAAGGGGAGAAATAGAACTTGACGCCTTAAAGAAGAAAAAACTGGCAATCGAGATTGAGTTGCTTCAAAAGGAAGTTCAGAGTAAGTGCCAATACATTATTTCACACAGAGTACTATTGCTGACCTTGGATAACAATATTTCTTATTGCAGGCAAAAGATGACCATCACTGGCTTTTCTTGAAAAAGAATAATTGAAATAAAAAAATCAAGGAACTAAGCTTGTTGTCTTGTCTTCTATTCATTTAATGAATGTTTTTGTTTGTGTAAAAAAAAAAAAAAAATCCAATCAAAAATGGTGTTCGACAATTCTGTCCCGTGCAGCTCTGCCACTAGGTTGGTCCAAGTGCACTGGCTGGAGGTCATCATCAGGCTGCACCTCCACCACAGGGGTCCTCTCCTTTCTGATGGTGGTAATGTTGTGGAGAATGGCACATGCAACAATAATGTCACAGGCCCTGTCAGGTGCAACCCTCCGACCCTTCAGACACTGAAATCTTTCCTTTAGTTGCCCAAAGGTCATTTCAATGCTTGCCCTTGTCCTGGCTAGAGCTGCATTGTAACGGGTTTGTGGTCCGGGGTTTGGGTCAGGGAATGGCGTCATAAAATACTGCCTGCAGGCATAGCCCCTGTCTCCAAGCAGGATCCCGTCGTAAGCACCTGGAAAAATGCAGTTTTGTTAGGCTCAGAATAAATATATGTCATACGGTGAGCTTGATATAAAAATGTTCCTTACCACGTTCAAATAATGTGCATAAAAGTGACTCTCTGAAAATCCTGGAGTCATGCACAGAACCAGGCCATTTTGCTTCCACATTTGTGATGTATGACATTGATTCACACACCATCTAGAAAGATATTTTCAATCAGTCAACTGCATACTTTAATTATTTTTTCTTATTATTTGATATAATACTAATCTGGAATATTAAGAATTGTAATAGTAATTTACCTGCACATTTACACTGTGAAATCCCTTTCTGTTCACAAAATCCCCTTCATTGGGGCCTGGTGGGGCCTTGATGGGGACGTGTGTGCAGTCAACTGCACCAATCACGTTAGGGAAGCCTGTGGAACAAACACTGTAAGTCCTACTTTTTGGCATGATCATGGTTACATGATCTTCATTAACAATTGTACCTGCAATGGCAAAAAAATTCTGCTTCACAACCTGTGGTCTGAAGTGGCTTGGAAATACCACAAAGCCCCCTAAAAACTGCTTGAGTGCAAGATACACTTTGCGAATGGCACGACAGACAGCACTTTTCCCCAGGTTTTCCGCATCACCAATAGTGTAAAGGAACGTGCCACTCGCAAAGAATCTCAGGGCAATGCACACAGTTTGTGCCGTTGTTAACGCCCGACTCCGACGAGTCGAACTTTGAACGTGTGGTTCCAACAAATTAATGATGTATATGACACCCTCACGGGAAAAACGATATCTCTCAATAAGTGTATTATCGCGCTGCGCTAAAGGATCCTGTCTATCTCTAAATACGCAATGAATTCGAAAAGCTCTTCGAATTATTCTGCCACCTTCAGCAACAGGTTCTTCTCGTAAAAACGGACAAGACATGGCTGCAAAAGACTTCCCGTATCAGCTCGGCTTATAAAGCCGGGATCTAATCCTGTTAACATGAAATAAGCCTGCTCGCGAGCAGGTTCAAGCTAGCGCACCTGTTGCTATGACAGCAAGTCCAGGATGAGCTTCGAAGAACCAAACAATCCAAGATCATGCCAAATCGCCAACAATCAAATCCAGCTAAGTGAGTTAGCGACGTACGAAGAACGAGCCCCAGTTTTTTTCTGATTACAGAGTTCAGAATCAGAGGTTTCCTCACATGAATGGTTTATGCCGTACCTGTGGAAGTAAGTTGTCAGGCGTAAAGAGTGAGCGAGTTCTCTCCCTGGTCTGTTGTAAGAACAATAATTCCTCCGTAGGTTGAGTTTTAGGAAGATGACCGTTGGAGTAGTTTGCAGACTTCACATCTGTGCGTAATCGACCTGGGAATAATATCAGCGATGTCTGGCTTTAATTTGAACACCGGAGACGACACCGCGCAAGGTCGCTGAGGAAGCGCTGTCGTCAGGATCGTCGTCTCTATCTGGTACGTCCAGTGTAGAGGTGTGAACCTATACTGGTCTCACGGTTCGGTTCGATTACGATTATCATGTCATCGATTCGGTTCAATTCGATTATCACGATGCATTGCGATGCACCGCATCCTTAATTTTCAATTTTACTTCAAAAGTGATGTATGCGTGCTCGCGCGCGTGCGTGAGTGTTCGCCTGTTCAGGAAGTTGCAGTGACAAAAACAGAGACATTCCAGTTTTAGTTTCATGGGACTAAAGCCTGTTTATGCCATTAAGAAAAGGAAATTCTATCAAAATAATTTTGTTTTAAAGAAATGTTCATTAAAAGCAGTGCTCATTCATCAGTGTATAATGTTACCCTGGAAACGCGCAAATCAACCGTCACCGAGTCCGCTGTTGAAGACGATCATCCATTATCACGCGAAACAACACAGAATAAGTGTAATTTGATCATCGAGTGCGGAAGGGTTGCCATCTGTCCCGGTTTGTCCCGATTCCCGGGACACTGAACGTCCCGGTTTTCGAAAGGCTACGTGAATGTATGTTCAAACCGTGTAGCGCGTGCACGGAGAGAGCGAGAGACCTTGCGTGTGTGTGCCTCAAGAAGCGCATGTAACTTGCTCATAAAAGGAGCGTATGTAAGAATGTTTAATTACTCGCACTCGCCTCCCTCTGCCAGCTGTGTTTGCTACCGCGACAAAGCACATACGCGTTAAATGACGTCAGAAAAGCGTCAGTACATTATAACCGGTTATGGTCTATTACTGAACCGAAACCGAATCGTCCTCGTCTGCATTGCGGTGCATCGAAGAAACGATTAATTTTGACACCCCTAGTCCAGTGGAGGGATTTCTGTAACTGTGGTGGATGGAGTTGAAGTTAAACGAATGTCTCCGTTTTGCTCTCGTGTCGACATTCGAAAACGAATAAGATTTTGAGGTCTGAACTTGAAAAAAATAGGCTGTCCCAGAATATGAGCTTCATTTCACCGGTCCTGTCGTTGACCCATATCTCCTTCAGTTCGCACTCCTCCTTGTTGACCAGCACGGTTTTGCTAAGCGCTGCACGGGACACCACTTTTACCTGCGAGTATAAAAAAAATAGCTTTATAACATACCATCTTTGGCAATAGCATATATATGATATAGCATAGGCTACTTACTTTTTGTCTGGGCCCCAGAGCTTTACAATCGGCTACACTCCTGGTGTTGCTTAGAGGTGTGATCCGGAAAAACAGAGCGCTAACAACATCAAGAGATGTGGTTTTATTACAGATCACATCAAATCCATTTGGATTGGTCCAGGCTACTGGTAATTTGGTAACTGGTAACAAGTCAATTTGGTGTAATTAAAATCTATACGACAAAAACATCCAATATATATATTTATTTATTTATTTATTCAGTGCATTCGTTTTAAGAAAATGTTCCTTCAACGCAAAAACACAATGCAAATTATAAAATATAGACAACTGTAAAAAATAGATACGGAAAATTCCTCAAAATGAATATTGTGCCCTATTTTTAAGTTACTGATTTGTTTTATACCAGTGGTCTCAAACTCGCGGCCCGCGGGCCTTGTGGCCCCCTACTTGACATTAAAGTTTTAATGTTAGTGCGGCCCGTCGTTGCGTGTGCCGCGTTTTAAAAAAAAAACGCGTTTTTTTTATCCCTTATGGGCTACCATAGATAGTCTCGTGACAGCTTACGGTGGGTTTGTTGTCAATAGTTGTCATAGACAACCGCGAAGTACAAACCTACTGCGCGCGTCGCTTCAATTATGAGCGCGCTTGCGCGCCTACATTTGAAATAACGAACTTGAGCGCGCAAAATATGCGACCGCGATATGTGAACAGGCCCCTTGGCGACCACCAATCAGGCCACTACTGGTAGCTCGCGAGCGACGTGTTGGAGAGAGACCCTGCTCTAAAACAATGTGAGAATAATCATTTTGAGCTTGTAATATGTGTCCAACAGGTTGATAAGAAGGTTTGCTTTGATTTGTGCAAAGTCAGTTATTTGAGACACTATACATGTGTAGAAAGAATTCAATAAGACGGGCAGACATGACTGCAAATATTTGTATTTCAAAAGCAATAATTGTTTTTCTAAGTATAATAAAAGGAAATGTGCCTTCCAAAAAAAATTTCAATATCATTAATGTGTTGTATAAAGAAAATAAAAAGGACATAAGCAAATATAAATATCACAAATATGTGTTATTAAAAGACAAAGAAAGTTTGTAAAATGAACTTCAACTGTCAGAAAAACAGCTCATGAAGAACCAATCATGTACAGAAAAGAATTTTCAAATTCAGAGGAACAGTTCAGAAGAAACGTTAATAATTATTTATAATAATAAATTATATATAATATACTATTTTTTGTGGAATACTTGATGCGGCCCAGCCTGACCCAGACTCTACCTCCAGCGGCCCCCAGTTAAGTTGAGTTTGAGACCCCTGTTTTAGACTGTAATTTTGTAACACTTACTGAGGCCGCGTCACACGTTCTTGAGCCATATGTGTTGATTTCTTGAACGCAATGGCCAATCAGAAGCATTTAAGATAGACTTCCCTCACCGCTCAAAACTGACTTTTTGTTCAGTTTTGAATTCTGTATGCTGGCAAATCCTCTAATTATAACAAACAAAGTGTATATATTATCAAAGATTCATTGTGCAGTCAGCTTCATTGATATTAACCCTTAGGGGTCGGCGGTATCGCCGGCGATACCAGCTCACTTTTTTCCTTATCAGTGCAAAAGAGACTCAAATTACTCTGTTGATTTTTATCTTACATTTAAGTGTTGTACATCATTAGATCCTGTTTAGTTTATATTTTTTTGTGGGTACTCACAATAAAAACAAAGTGTTGTGCTTTTCGTCAAATAAAGAAAAATATACATGCGCGTTTTACCTTCTCTCTGTCTGTGAAGTCCATTCAGAAACACGTCCGAAAAAATCTGTAACTCTGTCAATACTTGTCACAGAGATACGAGAGATGTCTCTTTATGAAGCTGAGATTCTCTTCTTTTAAATGATTCTCTTCTTCTCTTCTCTCCCTGAAACCAAGGAGAGATGCAGTTTTTTCGTTCTTCCCTAATTATCTGTAATCAGCTGAGGCAGCCACGCCCCCAGCGCTTTTCACATGGTGATCGCATCGCACACGCGGCACGCCCCGCGATCAATGCCAAACAACACAAAGATTCTTCAGATTCACTGATAGTTCATCACGTTTTGAGGATGAGCACGCTACTCTGACAAAGAGGTCCTTCAGATGATTCTGGACACTGGACAGCGAAGAACTTTTTCCCAGAGAAAGATTGCAACGGACGACCAACCCCGCCGAGGATACGTTCGGAGTAAGTTGTTTGTTATGTAATTCCTTTTCTGATCATATATAGAGCTCAAATGAATTTTCAGACTGTATTTTGCCTAGTTTTGGGTAGCTTTTGACACAGGAAAGAGTGTCAAAGACACTCACAAATAATATCCCTATTCGTGTACGCTCGTGTAAACTTTTTAAATGTGATATTCTCTAAACATATTTGTAGGCTATATTAGCCTACATATATTTCACTCAGTTTTGATAAGTTTATGACACTGATTATCATGCTAAATAGCCTACTGCCTTATGCTTATGCATTTTGTTTTCAAACTGCTTATTAGGTTATGATTTAGTGAAATATGTCAGCCTCCGGTAAAATATGATACTGTCTAAAAATACAATATATATTTTTACTAGTGCTGTCAAACGATTAAAATATTTAATCGCGATTAATCGCATTAATGTCATAGTTAACTCGCGATTAATCGCATTTAATCGCACATTTTCATCTATTCTAAATGTCTCTTGATTTCTTTTTGTCCCATTATTTTTTTCTCATTTTAATGCTCTTATCAACATGCTAAAGTGGATCGGCTTGCTATGTGCAAATGTTTTTATTGAAAACAATATTGGCATATACTGTGTTCAAATTCACACAAAAATTCTCACTTAGAGCAAATAATCTCTCACACAATGTAACACTGTCCATCAATAAAAAGGTGAAATAAATACGGATGAGGTCCTGATATTGACGAGGGGGCAGAGAATTCGCATCAGCTGTGTGTGTGCGTGTGCGTGTGTGTGTGTGTGTGTGGCCATCATCAAGCGGTATTTCAGACTGGACGTGCTGCAATGATGATAGCTCAGTTCACAACGACAAAACACACAGATCACGTTGGTCTTGTCAGTGGAACCATTTGGCAACTTTTTAAAAGTAAACCTTCCATTCAGAATTGTATTGGCATCCATTTCGGCGTCTCGCGCTCGTCATCCACTCAAAAGGTTAACTATTTGGCCGGCTCGCAAGCCCAAACGAGTGTGTGCGTCGTGCCTGTTGTTTTGTTTAGGGTCTAGATCCGCTTGCGCTTTGGTCGACGCGGCACAAGCCATTGAAATGAATAGGTTTCATAGCGCAGCGCGCGCATGCCGCGTCCTGTTGCAAACGCATGTGAAAGAAAACTACAAAGTTTGCTATGTCAAAAAGACCGTTAATCGCGCGATAAAGAAATTGACGCCGTTAAAATGGGTTTGCGTTAACGCCGTTAATAACGCGTTTAACTGACAGCCCTAATTTTTACATATAAATGTTCAGTTTTATTTAGCCGATGACTACTTATAATGCTAAAATAGCCTACTGCCTTAGCCTATGTGTAATGCATTTTTTTGCGAATAACTGCTCGGTTATTCAGACTCCGGTAAAATACGTGATAGGCTAAATACAATATAGCCTATATATAAATGTTCAGTTTTGGTTAGCCTATGACACTTTATCATGCGTAAATAGGCCTACTTGTTTGTGAATACATGTGTAAATGTTTGAAATGTAAGTTAGTGTGTCGTTCGTTCGCGAACAATCCGTTCATTGAGTGAATCATAAATGCGTGCGTTCTATATGGGCCATCAACAGATACTCTGTTGTATACATAATGTATGCTAACAGTTATTTTGTTTTGTTTTTAGGAAAGTGCGGCTGCATCACGTTTTCCTTCTCCAGCACCTCGCAGAGGAGCACGCAGGTGTCGTTCAGATCTCAGTGCGATCGAGAATAATACTGAGTAAGTGAGACGTAATATTTTATAGATGAAATGTAGACTATTATGTTTAAATCGTCATAATGTAAAAGTTCATATTCTTGTGTCAAATTACAAATGTCTTTTTGTAATCCATGGTAATTAGTGATTGATAATGGTAATAATAATACAGTTTCTTTGATTGTGTTATCAGCATGCATTCTATATGGGCCATCAACAGATGTTGTTGTTGTTGTTGATACTTTATTGATTCTTTGCAGGAAATTAAATAGTCACGGCAGCTTTAACACTCAATAACAAAACATAATACAAAAAAAAAAACAATAATACCTATATAGTCTAGAATATTCAGTAACAGATGCATATTCAGTACAGAATATTCAATAACTCTGTTGTATACAAAATGTATGCTAACAGTTATTTTGTTTTGTTTTTTAGGAAATTTGCTGCATCACGTTCTCCTTCTCCAGCACCTCGCAGAGGGACACGCAGTTGTCGTTCAGTTCTCAGTGCGATCAACTGCATTTACTGTGAGATACCTGCCTTTACTTTTGTTTATTTATCGCTCACAATTGCTTTGTTTATAGCTGATTGATCATTTATTTATTTTACTCCCATTTGATTTGCTTAGAGCAAGGCATGACTAAAAATGTGCTTTTGACTTTCATTTATATTTAGCTTATAATATATATATATATATATATATATATATATATATATATATATTGATGCATGGATATCCATGGCAATTTGTGATTGATAATGATAATAATACAGTTTCTTTGATTGTGTGTGCTCTGCTGCATCAGCCTTCAGAAATCATTCTGATATTATTATTTTTTTTTAAATCAATGTTGGAAACAGTTGTTAAACAGTTTTTTAAACCTGTGGTAGTTTTTTTTTTAGTATTCTTTGAATAAAAATATTTTTTTTTATAAAAAAAACAAGTTTGGTATTTTTATGTTTGTTTTTTGAAAGGATGTGTTAAGTGATAGTAATGACTTTAAGTCTTTACATTCTTAGGAAAGAACGTAAATTCTATTTTGAATAAATGCTGTTCTTTTTAACTTTTTATTCACCAGTGAATCATTCTTTGTTCAGGCTGCCTCACAGCACCTTGATGGGCCATTAGACATTGGGGGAGTGTCTTTAGTCTTCCCAGGTGTAAATCACATTAATATTCATGGGCATTAACACTCCCACGCATACAGCACTGCTGACCCAAAAACTGATGTAAGAAATTCAAATCGTTAAATTGTTGTTTCTGAAAGAGTGGTCAGAATGATTTTCACTTCATTTTGAAGTAAAAATTCTAGCCTACAAGAATAGTAACTCAAAAGTATTGCGGACAACTATTCAGTATGTGTTAAATGGCCTTATTGCGGTGACATTTTTTTTCCCAAAACGTACTAACCACGCATATTATTTTTTTTCTATAAAATGCAAACATGTACATCAATTTTGCTCACATATTATTGTAGCAGAGTTTGTGCTGAATACAGCAAATTTATATGTTGGCAAATGGTATGTTTTAAGTAGCTGAAATAAGCACAAATGTATCATAGACTGTATCATAGAAATGTACCACACCAGAATGGGCGTGGCTAAACGCATAAGTAGGGGCTGTAGGCTGAAATTCCCTGGTTTTCGTCGACTGAAGCGAAGTCGCTTGAGGCGCGAGCACGGCCGGTTACGCAATACCCTTTCCCTCTCTAGAGAGAACCGAGGTTACGTTAGTAACCGAGTATGTTCTCTTACGAGAGGTTCTCTCGTATTGCGTAAGTTTAGCTTACGCTACGGGAACTTTTTGTCAACGCCGTGCGCGCCAAGCAACCACCCATTTGTCGCCGAGGTTTCTCGGGGAACCCAATAAGTGGAAAAATAAGGTGGCCAGCTACGCGGCCATCACTTGTACATAAGCACACATAGGGGAAACAGAGCAGAGCACTGGTCTGTATAAGCATATAGCACATCCCTGCTAGTGCAGCTCAACCAGGAGAGCTGAGTCACGTGAGAGTGGTCTGAGCATGACATATCTGGGCAGAACGCACAACTCGCTTAGACTGACAGAAGTTTAGCCTGCAGGGCGGGGACTTCTAGGTTATAGAACCTGACAAAGGTAGACAGGGAGCTCCAGCCCGCCGCTACACAACATAGTATCGTGGTAATCAGAAGAATCCCGCATAGTACCAACATGGCCCACCGATGATGAGCCATGCCTCTTAGTGGAATGAGCCCTGATGCCCAGAGGGCATTGCAGACCTTTTGACGCATAAGCGGCCTAAGAGGCAGCGAGACCTTTGGTGCGCCCGCCAAACGAAACAAACAGCTGCTCCGCATGCCTGAAAGAGGCGGAGCGCGTAGTGTAGAACCTCAGCGCCCTGACCGGGCAAAGGAGATTCACGTCTGTCTCACTGTCTGACGCTGGCAGGGCAGACAGTGAAATGACTTGCGCTCTGAAAGGAGTGCCCATCACTTTTGGAACATAGCCATGTCTAGGTTTGAGGATGACTTTAGAGTCATTCGGCCCGAACTCCAGACATGTCGCGCTGGTTGACAGCGCGTGCAGGTCCCCCACACGTTTGACTGATGACAGCGCGGTCAGAAAAACGTTTTTTTAGTGACAGGTACTTTAACTCAATGGAGTCTAGTGGCTCTAATGGGAAGGCTTTCAGGGCCTCGAGGACCAAGGAAAGATCCCACATAGGAACCGACGGGGGGCGCAGCGGGTTCATCCTTCTAGCTCCCCTAAGGAAGCGGATGACCAGCTCGTTTCTTCCCAGTGACTGGCCGTGCGTTGATTCCGCGAATGCCGCCACGGCCGCCACGTAAACTTTGAGCGTGGATGGGGACCTCCCCTTATCCATCAGCTCTTGTAGGAAAGTGAGCAAATGCGCAGCCTCGCACGTCCGCGGGTCCAGATCTCTTGTCGGTGCACCACTTGGAGAACACCGACCATTTAGACGCGTAGAGCCTTCTCGTGGAAGGAGCTCTAGACTGTGTGATCGTGTTCATCACTCTTTCTGGCAGGGCAGCGAGTACCCGTTGATTAACCATGCGTGCAGAGACCAGCGCTCTGGATGGGGATGCCAGATCGAGCCGCGAGCCTGAGAGAGGAGATCTGCCCTCACCGGAATAGGCCAAAGAGCTGCCTGTGACAGCCGTGCTAGTTCCGGGAACCAATTCTGATTCTCCCAGTGCGGAGCTATGAGGAGCACCGAATGGCATGTTTCCGTGATTCTCTTGATTACCTGCGGTAACAGAGAGACCGGAGGGAAAGCATACAGTGGGAGGCTGTTCTTCGAAAAGAACATCGGGCAATGAGTGGTGTCTTCTGACGCAAATAGGTCGACTTCCGCTCTGCTGAATAGGCGCCACAGTTTCTGGACGTTTGGGGGTGTAGGGACGTTGTCACTGGACAGTCTGTCTGGGCCGTCGTTTAAATGGCCAGGCATCTGGGACCAAATAAGGATGCGTTCCGCCAGATTGCAGAGGTTTCTGGATCTGACGCCCCCTGACGGTTTACATAGGAAACCACAGACATGTTGTCCGAGCAGACGAGAACATGCTGGTCCCGTATGAATGGGAGGAAGCGCTTCAGCGCGTTCTCGACCACTATCATTTCCAGACAGTTTATGTGAAAACACTTCTCTCGGTCTGACCACTGGCCAAAGGCCGGTCTGCCCTCGAACAGCGCACCCCAACCCGAATTGGACGCGTCTGTCGAAATGACTTTTCGGTAAGAGATGGTTCCCATCATCACTCCCTGCTGGTACCAGTCGGCCACTAGCCAGGGCTGCAGAGCCGCTATGCAGGTCTGAGTCACTCTGATTTTCTGGCCGCCAGAAACCCAGGCTCGGCGAGACGCGCGAGCATTCAGCCAGCGCTGGAGCGGGCGCATGCGCAGTAGGCCCAGCTGGAGCACTGCTGCTGCTGAAGCCATACAGCCCAGCATCCTTTGAAACGTCTTCAAAGGGAGAAAGCTGCCCTCCTGGAAGGATGCGGCTAGGTGCCGAACACGGCGCGCGCGCTGTGTCGACAAACGAGCCGTCATAGCCACAGAATTCAACTCTATTCCTAAAAAGGAAATTGACTGACTGGGCATTAGAGCTCTTGGTCCTGTTGACTGTGAGACCCAAGCTTTCCAGGTGACTGAGAAGCACTGTTCTGTGGGATAGCAGTTCTGTCTCTGACTGTGCTAATATCAGCCAATCGTCCAGATAGTTCATTATTCGCAGCCCCTGAGTTCTCAGGGGGGCGAGCGCCGCGTCCATGCACTTCGTAAATGTACGGGGTGCTAGAGACAGGCCGAACGGCAGGACGGTGTATTGATATACCTGGCCGTCGAAGGCGAATCTCAAAAATTGCCTGTGACGGGGTAATATCTGAATCTGAAAATAGGCATCCTTCAGATCTAGAGAAATAAACCAGTCCCTCGGGCGAACGTGCGCGAGGATTTTCCTGGTCGAAAGCATTTTGAATGGTCTCTTTGCAAGCACTTTGTTCAAATTTCTCAGATCTAGAATGGGTCTGAAAGCTCCGTCCTTCTTGGGTACGAGAAAATATCGGCTGTAAAAGCCTGACTCTCTCAGAGAAGGCGGCACTCTTTCTATAGCCCCTTTGCACAGCAGCTTCGCTATTTCCGCGTGAAGTAGGTGTGCTATTTCCGCATTCACTATCTTCGCGGTCCGGGCTCGAAAGCGCGGGGGACGGCGAACGAATTGAAGTGTATAGCCTTGCCTTATTGTGCTCAGAACCCATTCTGAAATCCCCATTACTCCGGTACTGGAATCTTTACATTGGCTCCCTGTCAGATTCCGTGTTGATTTTAAAATCTTAATGCTTACTTATAAGGCCTTGCATGGACTGACACCTCATTATATAACTGAACTTTTAACACCCTACACACCAGCACGTGATCTCCGTTCTTCGGAAGCTGGCCTTTTAATTGTTCCGCATACCCGACTAAAATCGATGGGTGATAGGGCATTTTCGTCAAATGCTCCAAAACTCTGGAATTCCCTGCCTATTGAGATTAGGCAAGCAGAATCGCTTAGTGTTTTTAAATCATCACTTAAAACTTATTTGTTTAGGGTAGCTTTTAGATAATTGTTGTATTATTATTATTAATCCTATACTTCATAATGTTGTTATTTTGTATTTTATTTCGTCTCTCTGTCAGCAATTACTAATGCATTGTTTGTTTAATTGTATGTTTTATTATGTTTCTATATTTGTGAAGCGCTTTGAGATAGCCTACTTTTTAAAGGCGCTATATAAAATAAAGTTTATTATTATTATTATTATTATTAATCCCCGGGATAGTTTCCCACGTGGCTATGTGAGCCGGCAGGGGGCGAATGGCCTCCGGGTTCAGATCGCCGCCATTTGCGGGCTTGTGAAACTGAGCCGGAGCCGGAGGCGCGACGCACGCTCTCGGATCTGGGGAACGGCTGCTCGCCGAGAACCGGGACCGTCTGGTTTATTTGAGGTGTCCCAATCATAAGAGAAGGGGAGCCATTTATTCTCACTTTTTGAGGCGCAAGCAGCGCTTTGGGCGGAAAAGCTTTCTGTAAGCGTGAGCGCGGGCACGAGACTTACAAGTGTATTTGACGCCCCGATCATAACGGATGGGGAGCGTCTTATTAGTGCCCTGCGTTTTTCAAACGCTGTGGCAGCACCCGGGGGGAGGTGTGTGTTAGTAAGCGTGAACGCTCTCCGGCGGGCACGAGACTTACATTCATAACCTGTTTTATTGACCGTGTAACAGAGTGGGCAGACAGTGGGCACAAACCTGTGGACACATTTCTTATATTCAACACTCGAGCGGCTTTTATGCGCTTTATGAGAGTGTGCTCTGTGAGTGACACGAGTTTTTATGTGCTTGTGTGTAGGGGTGAACACTGGGGCGTGGGCACTTTCACTACACTTAAAACACCAACGGCGTGAGCCGGACCAGACATTATACTCTTTTTGAGATTTCTCTGGGTCGCCGTGAAAATGGCGTTTGTGTGCAGGCGAGAAGGTACATGAACCGGCTCGTTGGCTGCCAAATGAGACACTGCAGTAGCCTGTTTTAAGGGGACTGTCCGGGAAAAAAACTTTGACGGCAGTCCGGCCGCAGCGGGAAGCGCGCGTCTCTTCTCTCTCTGGGTTAGGACGGCCTCGTATGCTCAGACTTCAGCGTGATCTTTTGCCGAGGCCCTCTGGGGGGCGGCGGTCTGTCACGGCTGTCTGAGCGCGACCTAGGGCGGCCGCCATGGCGTCGCTGCGAAGGCTGAGGCTGTGCTGGACGCTGGCTCGCACCGGAGGCTGGCTCTGTTTCTCGCGAGAGCGTCCCGAGGCGGAGCTCGAGTGCCGCGGCAGGAAGAGGTTCATAGCCTGCGTGGTCTTCTGTACCTCAGAAAAACGGTCAACATACCCGTTCACCCCTGGGCCGAAGAGACCAGTAGGGGAGAGCGGCGCGTTCAGGAAGGTGGCGCGCTCAGTTTCCCTCATACCCGCGAGCGTTAACCAGAGGTGCCTCTCTTTCACAGTCAACTCGGCCATGGCTCGTCTAATGGCTTGGGCTGCGGTCTTGGTGGCGCGGAGAGAGAGATCCGTCGCGCTTCTCAGATCAGTAATCGCAGCTGGGTCCTGGCCCTTCTCGTCCCATTCACAGAGGAGGTCAGCTTGCAGGATTTGTAAGACAGCCATGGAGTGGTAGAGCAGACGCGGCCTGGCTGGAGGCGGCATAAGCGCGGCCGACCAAAGCGGACGTGGTTCTGCATGCTTTGGACGGGAAGGCTGACCTTGAACGGCATCTCGCGGAGGGCGGGCAAAAGTGCGCTGCGACAGTCTCTTCCACGGGAGGAATAGCTGTGTATCCGCTCTCGGCAGCGCCGTCCACTTGGGAAAGCGACGCGGAGGCCTGAGACTGAAGCCTCGAAGAAAAGGGTGAATTCCACGACTTTGTCAACTCCGAGTGAAGCTCCGGTAGGAACAGAGCGTGCCTGCTCACTGGGGCTGAATGGCTACGACTTTGAAGGAAACATCGTCTCTGGGAGCGGCGCTTCTTCTTGCGCGGCCCCAGGAAGGGCTTAAAGGCTTCGATCCGAGCCCACAGGGTCGAAAGCGGAAGCGCTTCACAGAGCTCGCAGCCCCCGGACGCGAGGGCGAGTTCAGCGTGTTCCTGGCCCAGGCAGAGAGCGCAGATCACGTGGCGGTCTCCGGCGCTGAGCGGGGCCCTGCACGAGCCACAGGAAATGCGAGGCATCTTGAAAAAGACCGTTCTGAAAAAGACTGAGTCCGTTGAGAAAACAACATGTGAAAAATCTGGGGGTGATTTGTGATAGTGCACTGAAATTTGATAAGCAGATAAATGAAATCGTTAGAACGAGTTTTTTTAAATTGAGGATGATTTCAAAAATTAAGCCTTTTTTATCTCATAAAGATCTGGAAAAAATAATTCATGCATTTATCACCTCAAGACTAGACTATTGCAACTCATTATATTATGGTGCCCAAAATAAAGTTCTAGATAGACTACAGATGGTCCAAAATGCGGCTGCAAGATTGCTGACAGGCACTCGCAAATTCGATCATATTACTCCGGTGTTAAAATCATTACATTGGCTGCCTGTCACCTTTAGGATTCATTTTAAAATTCTGCTATTTGTATTTAAATCTCTACATGGGTTAGCACCATCTTATATTGCTGATTTAATACAGGAACAAAAGTCAATGAGATCGCTTCGATCACAATCTCAGAAGCGTCTTGCTGTCCCGCGATCAAAGATGAAGACTAGAGGGGATCGCGCATTTGCGGTCGCAGCCCCTAAATTATGGAACAGTTTACCTTTGTCTATCAGGGACCTTCCTACACTGTCAGTTTAAAAGCCATCTGAAAACATATTTCTTTATGATAGCGTTCGAATAAGATAAGTGTGAAGGGTGCTAGTGTCATTTTTATTATTTTTATTATTCCTTATAAATATTGTTGAATATTTTTATGAAGTTTATATTACCTACTACTTGTTTTTTCTCTGTTTATTGTTTTACTGCTTGTACAGCACTATGGTCAACTGTGTTGTTTTATTCAGTGCTTTATAAATAAATTTGAATTTGAAAAAAAAAAAAAAGACGCTCGCGCTCTTTTAGGATTCAAAGGAATACAATATACAGCAATATGCAAAAAGGATACGTCGCCGGATAGCGTAGCTTGCACGGATGGCTGAAGGTGGCGAAGACGGCCGGCTTCCTCAGCGCTGTCCTAAGCTGGCTATTCGCTGTTCGACGGCGACGCGGCTTCTCTCAGATCAAGCGATGCGAAGGCTTCGCTGAACAGACGAAAATCAGGGAATTTCAGCCTACAGCCCCTACTTATGCGTTTAGCCACGCCCATTCTGGCGGGCTATGACGCTATGAAGGCGCGACGTCACGCGGGGCTCACTGGTAGGCTGCAGCAGATGCCCGCAGGGCAGCCAGTGAGCACGCAAGACTGCCTGCTCTAGGTCTGCTAGCTGCTGAACTGCGTTGACAATGAATACAAAATTAGGATAATTTTTTGGCTTCAATATCTTGAGAAGATGAATCTTTCCCGTAGCGTAAGCTAAACTTAAGCAATACGAGATAACCTTTTGTAAGAGAACAAGGTGAAGACAGGTGACATGGATGAAGATAACGATGAACAGGCTGATAAGTGAGGGAGTGAGTTCAGGTGTGGAGACAAGGAGGATTCTGGGTAGTGAAGTGCAGATGAAGACAGACGGGTGCAGACGAGGACTGTGACACATATAGCTAAAATTATTAGGTAGCAAACTAAATATTTAAACAGCTACATTCAACCAATACTAGGTATGTAACGATTCACTCGCAACCGGTTGAAAATCGATACAAATGTGTGACGATTCAAGTCGGTTGAAATGTTAAACGAATCGCGATACACGTTTTAAACAGCAGGGCCGTTTACTGTACTAGCTTGTGAACCTCTCTTTACAGGCACAATAGCAGCAAGCACACACTGGCGCAAAGGTGTATCAGTGTTTCCGTGGCAACTAGGTGTTGTATTTATTTTACTATCTCTTTCTCTAAATGTGTACATGGATATATATATATATTTTTATATATATATAATTTATTGATGGTTATGGCATATTTTTCTAAATGTGTGGTTTTTTTTTTACTCTTGCTAGTGTAATAATGATACAAATTATAACGAAATTAAAACCCCTCTAAATGTGGTACTAATTGTACATTGTCTTTTACTTAGTGTGCGAAGGTACCAGTGCCCACCCTCTTGACCAGACAGACAGAAAGACTGAGTTGAAACAACCTTGAAGGTTTTTTTTTTATTTCAATGTAGTTTTTCTATTTGACAAATATATTTTAAAATTAAAAAGAAATGTGGAGCATTTTGTCTGAGAAATAATAAAAGGGACACTTTTTTTATTTATAATTTCTTAATCACTTGTTAAAAAAATCGTGAGAAAATCGTATCATGAAACCAGTATCGTGAATCGTATCGCATCGTGAGTTGAGTGAATCGTTACATCCCTAACCAATACCTATAACCAACAATGGAGGTCCAGCTCATACCATGGTATTTGAGAATTTTAAATCTGCTAGTTTATTTATTTAAATTAATCAATTGATAAAATTTCACTGGCATTTGACAAAAAAAATCTATGGAGGAATATGTGTAAATGAATATACTTAGTTATTAACTCAAGCCTGTTGTACCTTGTGGATCAATCTGGATCTCATCAAGATTCCTTCCTTTGAATTCAGATAGCTGTCCTCGTTCCATGGCCATTAGTACTTTACTTATTTTGGCAAGCTGTACTGTGCCTTTGGGTAACCTATAATACTGCCGGTGGACCCTAATGTCATGTCCAAGGAAGTCAGCAAGGTCATCTGTTTCATTGTCCTTTAAGTTGAAGACCTTGGACATAGTGACCATGTGCTTTCTCAGTCTAGTGGAGGATAATGCCTCTGGGTGTTTTGCTCCACAGCTTCGAGCAATCTTACGAATTACATCTGATCCTCTGTAATGACTGAGTGCTTGTGGTCTTCCAAACATGAACATATTCTCATCAGGCATTTCACAGTTACGGCGAGTCTTGACAAGTAACTCCATCGACGTCAGCATATCTGGTGTGAGAAGAATGGGGACCTTTCGTCCTCGTTTGCCTCTTATCTCAATTCTTTGGAAGTGCTTACAAAGTTTCTTCTCAAGGTCTGACAAAGCAAGCTCTACATCTGGGTGAGTCGACGAGGTATCCCTCAATGTAAAAGCATTAAGGGACATCTTGGATACTTCTCCTTCTCCTGCGATTAAAAAGTATTACCTGACAAAGTGTCATTTTTGCTAGTTCTGCCCAGTTCTTGTTACTTGGTTCTTCTTCCAGTTTTGTTTGGTACTCCTTACTCTGTCTGTCAAGATACTGGTGCATTTTTTTTCACATCTTCAGCAAAGGGAAGAAGTTGCAGAGAGTTCCATTTTGCCTCACTCAAATTTCGGAGGGCCTGGGATGACACACACTCACTCCATTTAGTGTCACAGATTTATTTGAAGGCCTGCACATTGTTAAGAGAGTTCTTGTCACCTGACATTATTGCCTCACATTCAATAATGTTGGCCAATTTCTTGAGGTTGTGCCCTAACTTTAGTGCTAAAGATGCTGCTTTGTATGTGTTTGTTTCCTCATTTAAGCCAGACACACTGTGCTTCAACTGTGCTTCAATCACATGAGGAAAAATAGCCGGTACAAAGAAATCTGACATCTCCTTCAACTTGCCAGTCTGTCTTCCTTGGAGAACTAGTCGTCCTGTCTCGGTCATCTTTTGTCTGATATATTCATGTTTTGTGACGTCATGGCCATGCTTATTAAAGAGATGTTGCCCTAATTTTAATATGATTTTCTCTTTGCGGACAACATGTGTTATCTTATCCTCATACATTTCAAGCACCATTTTCCAAAATTATGCATTCACACTCTCTGGAACTGGTTCAGTATATGAGCAAAGGGCCTGAACTCGAGTTTTTCCTGGCTTCATTCCTTTGACTTTTTTGCTTAGATGGCATTTCTGCATGTGCCTCCATAATGATCTCCTCTTCAAGTAGGCCTCACAGTTTATGCAGTGCAAGCAATCAGTTGCTGTTACTGGTGCAATGGATTGCTGTCGGGGTATCACCACTCCCTTTCCTCCTTTTAGCACCTGACTATTATGACAACGGTTCCCTTTATTTCTCAATAAACTCAGCTGTAACCTTCGCTCTTTAGACCCTTTCGGAAAAGCAACTGCTCTTGCCACTTCTGGCTTATCTTTGTGATTTGATTCCAAATTGCGTGCCATTTTACTGAATGGTTTAGACCAGAACAAGCAGAAATATTTTTTGTTGTATAGTCTGCTGCCATCTGTTTTCTTCTTCACCATCATGAACTTCACATTAGAATTATCAGGTGAAGAGGATTCGCCGCTGATATGTTTATCCGATGAAGAGGATTCGCCGGTCATTTTCGTCAGATGAAGAGGATTCTTTGGTTCCACAGGTAGCCAAGGAACTAGAACATGTCACACGCGTTCTTTTACATGGTTTAGATGTTTTAGACTGAACATTTAGTCTCTTTTGCTGACCTGACACTCTCTGATTGATCCTCTGTTTCTGGTATATACTTGCTGAACTCTGAACTTGATTCTTCTGTTTCATATCCAAGCTTTTTCCTTTTAGGCTGTGAATAAAACATATGAGTTAGAAGTCTTGATCAGGAATGCCAAGACAAACAACATACTGCAATTTGCCTGTCCAAAGTGAAACTTTCAGTGTGCAGATTTTTATAAATAACAATGCAACTATTAATTTCCAGGCTGTAGTAGCAATAGTAGTAGTAGTAGTGGCATTAGCAGGCATGAATATAGCAAAAATCGAGTAGAGTCATTGCTGATAGAGATATATATCAAGAAACCGCATCAGATATGAAGAAGAACTTAAAGAAACACAAGATTATAATATGAACAGAAGAAAAAAGAAAGCAACACAGGTTTCTCATTTGTTCTGCATTCAAATGTTATTGGCGCTTTTTTCGCAGACACACATAGCACGAGCATGATCATCTGAGGAGGGAATAACTGTTTCATAACATGGCACGAGTGGAGCCATGCATTAGCAAGCATTTCAAGTTTCAAGGTGCCGACTACAGAACCGGCAGACGGAGGAGAACTCACCCCACAACCTCCATGCAACACGAGTCCCTATACAAAGCAGGAAGTCTGAACGGCATCAGGTTACGTGACCTGCCGCTAAGTAAAAGGAGTGGCTTTAGTTGGATGAGGATGTAGAGAATATCCTGGAGAAGACATCGAAAGGCAATGGGAAAATCCAGACTATGTGCACACTCATAATAAAGATAGGCACAGAGTGTTTCAGCAAGAGAAGTTATCCCACAGCACGGGACTTACAGCGCCAGGCTGGCAGCTTAAGTTCCCAGAGAACATCGCAAGTCACACGGCTCCGCCCAAACATGGTGTTGACATCGGTAGCGAAACCAAGTGGTTTTGATAGAACTAACTGTCCTCTAAAGACAGGATTGAGGAAGCCAACAAGTGCAAAAAGGCAAAATATGAAGAGCTCGTTTCAATGTGTTGGAGCAATGGCGGGAGATCTCGTGCAAGCCAGTTAAAGTTGGATGTCAGAGCTTTGCTGGGAAATTCTAAAACTTCTCGAATTTAAAGGGAAGAGCTATCAAGAACATTCATGAGGCTTCTGAAGAGGCCCTGCGATGACTGTGGTTCCGGAGGGGCGGATCCGTGGCGTAGTGCGGCACTTGGACACAAGTCAGGGCTGCATCATCCAAGCAAGGGTGTATGATGGTTAAAGACCCGAAACTCCATATGACCCCAGGTTCATCACTGATGACATGTCCAAGTAGCATAGAAGAATATACTCTAAAACTAACTGGAAAATCAGTTTTACAACACACATATCATACAATTAAAAATTAAATATGTAAAAAAATGTCAGTGTCCAATGCAATGTGGTACTAAAAAAAAATAATAATAATAATTCAAAATGTTAGCATGTCTGAAATTTTTAATATTGGAATTCTGCTGTTAGATATGTACAGGAAAAAGGGCCTCCCAGAACTCCATATTTTTTTTTTTAAATCAGAACAAGTATAAGAGTACAGATCACCAGGCAGTCTATTAAATCTTTATTTTGGGGAACCCTGTGGCTCACTGTCTAGGGTGCACACTGAGGGGCGTGGGGGGTGCTCGAGGAGACCCCCCCCCTGTGCCCAGAGTATGGAGCCCCAAATCGGCTTGGTTCCAGAGACACGCCCCCTCAAAGTTGGAAATTTGAGCACTGTGACCTGGGCTCAAAATCTAACCCAGGCCCTCTACTGCATGCCAACACATTACCAATTGTGGGCCAACTGCTGACTGAAACAGACAAGCTCAATGTTATGATGTTGAAAAATGCCCCAAAGTTGACTTTTTTTACGAACAAAATACTGACCTAGCAACCGAAACCATTTAGTACAACTAACCTTTGTTTTCATGCTCTGATGTAACAACATGGTCTTCTCCCGTTCATCATTTACAGTTTTTGTGTACGCTTCATGTATCGTTCTTCACAAGCATTGTGATGTGCTCTAAATTTCTGGAGGCGACTCAAGTGACGCTTTGAACCTACAAAACAAACAAACAAAAATGTTTTTTGGAAGCTTTTCTTTTGCCATTTATGCTACCTCCAGAACTGAACCTTTAAATAACGATTTATTGTTGACAGCAAACACTTTACCAGATGAGCCACAGGGGATCCCATATATTCCACTGAACAACTCATAAAGAGCAGGAAAATAAAAGGGAAAAGTCTTGGTTATGGATACAGTGTCCTGTGACACAATTGTGTTTGTCCGGTAGGGTTCAGTTGGTTGCCTGACACATACTTTTGCAGGCTTGGTGGTGCAGATTGCCTCTTGTAATGGCTTGGTTGAGGCCTACTTCGAACCCAGACTGATTTAACCATTTTATCTATAACTGATTCTTGAGACAAGGGACAAAACATGTCCTACACACAAAAGCCCTCTTTATATTTAAAATAAAGAAATTCATCAAAATTAAAATACTTCAAGTTCAATCTAAATGAAATCTGGATACTCAGGACATTCATTGCTTTTATTTTTAAATAATTTATTTAGTTTTATTTTAAATACATGCTCTATGTTTGAAAAACACATGTAATTTAACCTGTACTCAATGTAAAACTGCCAAGCAAAGTGTTTAAAAATGTAACAAATTCGAAAATATGCATTTAAATTGAAAGGAAGAGATCTGTAATTTATCAAACAATACAAAAAGTAAATCTTGAATTATATTTTCCATAAAAAATGACTATCTAAGTTGTGTTCTCACTTTGCATCAACTCCATCAGGATTTTTTAGAATTCTGAATAAATCAGGCAATGCCATCAATGTCAGGAGAGAGAATGAAGGGCACTATCTGTCACTTTTGAGTGATTTATTGCCCTATAATTAGCCCCGCCCCTTTTCCCCACGCTTAGCCCCACCCCTTTTTACCCTCCCACTCACTTCTGGTCTAACCATCTGGACCGTGGGAAAATTTCCACGGTCTGCCCTCCTCTTTCCAACCCAGGGTTTTTCCTGCATAGACAATTATGAGGCGGCCGCCTCCGTCAAATTTCGTACCGCCTCCGTCTCTCCCGGCAAAATTAGGACAGACAGTCACGTGCTCATATACACTTTATCCACCGTGACAGTTCTGTCGCGATTCCCGCTTGTGTCCATTCTCTAAGTAGTTTGCCGATAGTGCTACACGGATCATAATCCGCGGGCCGAGTAATAAAAACATTCCATTCAATCGAGGGTGGATGACAGCTAAATGAGTGTAATAAAGACACGGAACTCCCATCATGTATAATGTACGGACGGTAACAAAGTTGCGCTGTTGAGTCTCGCGCATTTATTTATAACATTAATTATAGTTAAGAAACAATATATAGGCTATACAACCAGAGTGCTGTTTTCCTGAATGCCATCACGATTGAAACCGAGATATTAATTTCATAACAGTTCAATAAACAAATAGTTAAAATTAAGTTACTTACATTTTTAGACTGTTTTTGTTCTGTTTTAGCAGCGAAAATAGTTCCAAACAACAGAACCATATCGCGTCTCACAGCAACACTCATCCATGATTCATTAGGCTAGTGAATCATTCAGCGTTTTGAACTAATCGCTTGAGTCAAAGATTCAATTGCCCATTATTAAACCGCCTCATTCTGAATCAATCAGCCGTTTGAACAAATCGTTTACCTTAATGACTCAATGACTCGCTCATTAAGACGGCCGCCTGGCGCCTCCTACTGGCGGTTTAGTTTCAAATTATCATTCTTTTCAACATTCCTTGTATATTCAAAAAATATTCAAAATAATCTCATTTAATACAGTTATAATTTTTCAATGTAAGTTATTTAATTTGATTGGTAACAGCCTAGTGTCTTATTATTTTAATTGAATGTATTGATAAAATGTAAGAATTTTAAATGAAATTTAGAGCATACATTAAATAAAATTAGGGGGAAAATGCCCTTTATAAAAGGTACAAAAAATTATTCCGATAAGAGTGTTTTCAAAAATGAAACATTGACAATAAGTTTAAAGGGAGTAAAGCCTCTGTTTAGGCTATAAAGAAAATGTAATTTTGCCAAAAGAAGAACTTTTAATTTAAATAAATGTTAATTGTGTGATATGTTACCATATTATCATGCTTAATTGAATAATTGTAATGTGATGATCAGATGCAGATATCTAAATCAAAGAATATGGGTGGTTGGCGGGTGGATTATTATTTATTTTTAACAACAGATTCGAGCGACTCAAAGTGCACCAGATTAATTAATTTATCTTTAAAATGTACAAAATTTTCTCCCGGGGGGGCATGCCCCCGGACCGCCCTAGTGTTACAATTTTACCACCTCCGCCTCATTTTGAGCCAGGAAAAACCCTGCAACCCCACCACCCGCCACTTCTGGAGAGGTCATGTGATCGTGGGAAAATTATCCCACCGACCACATTTGATGATGTACTTTTGTCAGAATAACAGTGCTTAAAGGTATTAAAACAATTTAATCATTAAGATACATATGTCTTTAGTGTTCATACATTTGTAAAATGTTAAACTGCATTTCTAAAAGTGATCAAAATGCTTTAGCATTAAAACTTCTAAAACAATGTGTAGTGCAATTTTATATCAAACAATAGATCTATTTGCTATCAAATAAATGTATTAAAGCATATCAAAACTTTGTTAAAAATCACAGTTTAAAAAACTGACTTACACTTTTACATCCACGTTCTGTTGTTGAAAGAAGAACAAAAGTTATCCAGTTTAAAGATTTAATCCATCACCAAAGATGCATCCAACAGCAGCGGTTTATCCAAAAGGTATAGATCCAGTTTAAAGATTTAATCCATCACCAAAGATATATCCGACATCAGAGGGTTATCCAAAGGTATTAACCCATCTCCAAAGGTATATCAAACTCCGAAACTTTAGAGATTTTAATTCCAAAAGTCCTTGTGAGGAGCTCCACGAAACACGTCTACACTCTTGCATCCCAAAAGTTAGACTGACATCTCTGAGGTCTACAAAGCACCCTGACATAGACTCCGCCCCCTAGACCCTCCCACAACAGGTGATGAAGAGTCGTGGGAAAAGACGACAAAGAGTTCCCACGCATCACAAAGGACAGTAGGAGGGGCGTTCTTGTAGCTCCTCCCACAGTCTACAACCTTAAATACCCTCCCACACAGCCATTCTGTCTCAAAACACTCAATATGTCTCAAGAGGATATCATCCCACCATTCTCCCCTTCCGGATCTGCTGATGGATATGCTACAAAAGGATTATCAAATCCATCGGAAAGACGTGTCGAATGGCTAAATAAATTTGGTATGGAACTTGGATTTCACAATCTTGCCTTCCTCACGAGCTACGGGATTGGTGGATGTGTTGCTGCTGCTGCTACTGTTGCTGCTGAGACCCCTGACGTCACGTCCAGTGACGAGCTGGACCGGTGCCTTGGTGATACTGGCCACAGGATTATTAAAGCCGTCGTTACTGTCATATTGGAATATCTGATTGATAAGCAAATGAGGAAGGATTGTGTTGGATGTACCGTAGACCATCCATCCCAAACAAGACATTCGTGCCTGTTTGAGCCTACACTGTATTATTTTTATGGGTGTTTTGACGAGATCAGTCTGAAAGTCCTCAAACCTGAGCTGAAAACTATACTAGCTCAGGCTTTGAACCTGTGTGGAGTCACACCGCATCTGCAAACAATCCAGGGATCTATCGAGACGATTTTGTTTGAGCTCAAAGATGAAATGTACATAGTGGAAGAGCTGGCATCTATCAGACAGAAACTTGTGGATGAAACCTGTGAACAGATCGTATACAACGCAGTTGACAACTGGAAACTCATTGATGTTGAAAACCCTGAACCTGTCCTTGTGTGAAAATGTGGAACCACTGCACCTCCTGGATTGCCAAACATTTCTTTAAATCATGTGTAAAACGTGAAATATCAAACTTGCTGTACAAGATTATCGATGATAATCATGCACCAGATGATACCGTGACTATGGCTGATAAACGTCTGACAAAATTATCGAATCAGATGAACACTGTAAGGGGAATATCAAATGAATGGAATAATATGATAAACATGTCCCTCAAACACACACCGTGTACGACTATCAACAACATTCTTGAACTGATGCCTGAATGCAAGGAATCTCTTAGAATAGGAAATATATTATGTCTTTGTACGTATGTAACGGATGTTTGTAAATTGTCAAGGAATGAATATCCCGATGTCTGTAAAATGATTGATATTTTAGTTGAATACATGCTGGAGAAAAATTTTGAAATGTGTGTAAAATTTATTTTGATGTTTGGATGAACCATGTAGATATCTGAAATAAAAATCTGTGTGACATCAAGACAACTGGTCATTATTTTATGGAGAGTGACAGAGGTAGTAACATGTCAGAGCTAATGAAAAAATTTTTTCTATAATCCCTCAAGCCCCGGAGCTTTTGGCGGTGAGGATAGATTAAAACAGGCTGTGTTAAAGGAATACGGCGTAAAATTAAATGATAAGGATATTAACGAATGGTTGTCCAAACAGGATGTATATACGTTACACAAGACTGCACCAATAAATTATAAACAGAACCGTGTAGTTGTATACGGTAATGCCTGGCTCACACTACAGGAGTTTTTAAATCCTAACCGATTTTGAAATCTGGTTGCAGCACACACTAAAGGAGAATCTTTGCAGATTTTCTTCCCTCAAATCTTAAACACGCTCACACTACAAGATTTGAACATCGCGGCGCATCACACACTACACAATGTTATTAAGATTATCGTGCCAGAGGAAGCGCCTTGATATGATTCCACCCTGATCACGTGATCTCACGCAACAGATCGGAAGCAGAAAAGTGGATGGTAACTAAATATCTGTCCTTTATATCAAGTCATATTCGTGAAAAGTTTGCCTGGACCAAGGAAAGCAAAATCTTTAGAAAAAAAATCATCCTTTTAACATTTAAGGATATTTCTAATGAATGGCGTCAGCTCTGGTCAATACAATGAATCAATGCCATTGATCTCTATGAAGTGACGCCTTTGGTTACCCATGCGGATTGCTGCTCAGCTGAGCCTTGTAAAGTGGAGCTCAAAGTTAAAATTAAATATTAAAATAATTAACAGCTTGTTTCATTCTACATCTTAGAATGAATCCGATTTCCGTTAAATGAACAGTTTAATGACTCACTTAAAGGCAGTGCCTTGTAGAGCTTAGATCGGCCCAAAAAAATCAAGCCCGACCCGACCCGAGCCCGTGCACATTGTGTCCGAGCCCGGCCCGGCCCGGCCCGACACATTAACTGTAATTATGAGTCCGAGCCAGATTTAAACCCGACCATTTTTAATACGCGGGCCGTTATAACCAGGGGGGACGCCAGATCATTTTTTTTAACGCAGATGCTGAATGGGTGCTATACCATTGACAGGGGGAGCTGCGCAATTTTATACATATATAAATGTGCAAAAATTGTCCACTTAATATTTAATATTCAATTATTTTAATTATCACAATGAATGTTTAAATTTTATTAAATTGAACAAGCACAACATTCAGCATTCAATCAAATATTCTTAAAGATTCATTATTATTAATAATGTTATTTCGACGTATGTGTGCGTGCAACAAGCAAGATGTGCATTTGTAAATTCGGTGACAAACGTGCCGAAAATTGATTTAATTTATGATGAGATGCTCCAGTTCACGTGCTGGTGACCGCGCATGATATAAATCATGTCATGATTTATATTGTCTGCTATATTTGCTTCTAATTTATAAAATCCAGGCAATTGGTTAATGAAAAGGTTATTAAAATTAAGATACAATTTATACAAAACGAAATTTACTTTAACCCTCAGGGGTCTGAGCTTTTTTGGGGCTCTTGAGTTGTTTTGGCATGCCCTGACATTTGTGCTTATTTCAGCTACTTAAAACATACCATTTGCCAACATATAAATTTGCTGTATTCAGCACAAACTCTGCTACAATAATATGTTAGCAAAATTGATGTACATGTTTGCATTTTATAGAAAAAAAATAATATGCGTGGTTAGTACGTTTTGGGGAAAAAAAAGTCACCGCAATAAGGCCATTTAACACATACTGAATAGTTGTCCACAATACTTTTGAGTTACTATTCTTGTAGGCTAGAATTTTTACTTTAAAAATCATGAAAATCATTCTGACCACTCTTTCAGAAACAACAATATAACGATTTGAATTTCTTACATCAGTTTTTGGGTCAGCAGTGCTGTATGCGTGGGAGTGTTAATGCCCATGAATATTAATGTGATTTACACCTGGGAAGACTAAAGACACTCCCCCAATGGCTAATGGCCCATCAAGGTGCTGTGAGGCAACCTGAACAAAGAATGATTCACTGGTGAATAAAAAGTTAAAAAGAACAGCATTTATTCAAAATAGAGTTTACGTTCTTTCCTAAGAATGTAAAGACTTAAAGTCATTACTATCACTTAACACATCCTTTCAAAAAAACAAACATAAAAATACCAAACTTGTTTGTTTTTTTTATAAAAAAATATTTTTATTCAAAGAATACTAAAAAAAAAACTACCACAGGTTTAAAAAACTGTTTAACAACTGTTTCCAACATTGATTTTAAAAAAATAATAATATCAGAATGATTTCTGAAGGCTGATGCAGCAGAGCACACACAATCAAAGAAACTGTATTATTATCATTATCAATCACAAATTGCCATGGATATCCATGCATCATATATATATATATATATATATATATAATATATATATATATATATATATATATATAAATGAAAGTCAAAAGCACATTTTTAGTCATGCCTTGCTCTAAGCAAATCAAATGGGAGTAAAATAAATAAATGATCAATCAGCTATAAACAAAGCAATTGTGAGCGATAAATAAACAAAAGTAAAGGCAGGTATCTCACAGTAAATGCAGTTGATCGCACTGAGAACTGAACGACACCTGGGTGTCCCTCTGCGAGGTGCTGGAGAAGGGGAACGTGATGCAGCAAATTTCCTAAAAAACAAAACAAAATAACTGTTAGCATACATTATGTATACAACTGAGTTATTGAATATTCTGTACTGAATATGCATCTGTTACTGAATATTCTAGACTATATAGGTATTATTGTTTTTTTTTTTTTGTATTATGTTTTGTTATTGAGTGTTAAAGCTGCCGTGACTATTTAATTTCCTGTAAAGAATCAATAAAGTTTCAACAACAACATCTGTTGATGGCCCATATAGAATGCATGCTGATAACACAATCAAAGAAACTGTATTATTATTACCATTATCAATCACTAATTACCATGGATTACAAAAAGACATTTGTAATTTGACACAAGAATATGAACTTTTACATTATGACGATTTAAACATAATAGTCTACATTTCATCTATAAAATATTACGTCTCACTTACTCAGTATTATTCTCGATCGCACTGAGAACTGAACGACACCTGCGTGCTCCTCTGCGAGGTGCTGGAGAAGGAAAACGTGATGCAGCCGCACTTTCCTAAAAAACAAAACAAAATAACTGTTAGCATACATTATGTATACAACAGAGTATCTGTTGATGGCCCATATAGAACGCACGCATTTATGATTCACTCAATGAACGGATTGTTCGCGAACGAACGACACACTAACTTACATTTCAAACATTTACACATGTATTCACAAACAAGTAGGCCTATTTACGCATGATAAAGTGTCATAGGCTAACCAAAACTGAACATTTATATATAGGCTATATTGTATTTAGCCTATCACGTATTTTACCGGAGTCTGAAATATATAACCGAGCAGTTATTCGCAAAAAAATGCATTACACATAGGCTAAGGCAGTAGGCTATTTTAGCATGATAAGTAGTCATCGGCTAAATAAAACTGAACATTTATATGTAAAAATATATATTGTTTTTTAGACAGTATCATATTTTACCGGAGGCTGACATATTTCACTAAATCATAACCTAATAAGCAGTTCGAAAACAAAATGCATAAGCATAAGGCAGTAGGCTATTTAGCATGATAATCAGTGTCATAAACTTATCAAAACTGAGTGAAATATATGTAGGCTAATATAGCCTACAAATATGTTTAGAGAATATCACATTTAAAAAGTTTACACGAGCGTACACGAATAGGGATATTGTGAGGCACTCTTTCCTGTGTCAAAAGCTAACCAAAACTAGGCAAAATACAGTCTGAAAATTCATTTGAGCTCTATATATGATCAGAAAAGGAATTACATAACAAACAACTTACTCCGAACGTATCCTCGGCGGGGTTGGTCGTCCGTTGCAATCTTTCTCTGGGAAAAAGTTCTTCGCTGTCCAGTGTCCAGAATCATCTGAAGGGCCTCTTTGTCAGAGTAGCGTGCTCATCCTCAAAACGCGATGAACTATCAGTGAATCTGAAGACTCTTTGTGTTGTTTGGCATTGATCGTGGGGCGTGCCGCGTGTGCGATGCGATCACCATGTGAAAAGCGCTGGGGGCGTGGCTGCCTCAGCTGATTACAGCATACCTGCCAACTTTTCAAAAAACCTTGGAGTGAGATTTTGTCCGGGGTGACCAAAATTATGCCGCGCACGCAGCCACACAAGTTGGTGGCTCAGATATCAGAGAATTGGATTTAATTTGATGTTGCACCCTGCATTCTGCTGGTTTGTGGGGAGGCACAAAGCCGGTGATAGGGGGAGCCTACTGAGATGGACAATATTGGTTACATTCTGTGAAGCAAACTTAGCTTAAGGTCCATCCCCAGGAAATTTTTGATTAAGTAGATGTGATTTCTTGCTTTCTAGTGGATTTTTGGGTGGTCTGCTAAAGATGTGCAATACCTGAACTTATTCTGATTCATGTTTGGCATCATGACTTGTAGGACCTTCTAGACTTGAGCTGAACATTCAACCAGAAAACTATTGTTGTGCCTAAATGACTGCCTATGTACCACAATAAAGCCTAATTCATAGACCATTAACCTAGGTAGGTTGATTTAAATTTTGATTAGAGTGGTATTAAACTAATTCTTAACTGAAACCTAGCCTATGTTGTGAATAATTGTATTATTGAGAGCACTTTATTTATGTTCAGCCAAAAACAACAAGATTAGTTAGGGAGGGAAATTATTCTTCATTTAAAGCCTTCCACAGAAACAAAGTGCATCAAATAAAGTGCTTAAACAGTACAACTTTTTCAAGCAGTAAAACAGATGAATGAATTACAAAAATAACAACAAATTAGGCATAATCAGATTAGATTAGTCTCAGATGCAGATCAGAGTCTGGGTTAAGTCCTTGTCTATAATCTGTGGGCATGGTTATACTGGCCTGTGGCCTTCTTGGAGGCCTTGATGATATCTGAGGGGGGCTCCCATTTACAGCAGGGCTCCAGATTGGCCATCTTTACGGTCATTATTGATGACAGGGTGCCATCCAATGCTAGGCTGCTTCTTCTCTTGGTTTTGTTCAGTCCCACAAGTGAAAACACCCTCTCAGCATCTGCATTTGCATGGGGCAACACCAGGACCAGCTTGGCGACGGCAGCAAGCCTCTCGAATTCTTTGGCTCCTGTCAACTATGCACCAAGAACACAATGGAAAAACATTTTAATTTTGTTTTTTCAACCAAACTTTCATTTTTGATTGATTAATCCTGCAAGTACACTTCAGGTTGATCGATTAACAAAGTTCAGATAAAAAAAATAAAAAAAAAAATCATAATTTGCAACATGCATGACATGCATGCAACAGATGTAGCCAAGCCACACCTGTCAAAAAGAAAGACAAAAAAAAAGTGTTTACCTTATGTTTCCGGGTTTCCATTTCAGCCCAGAAACTTTCCATTTCAGTTTCGTCCTGCAGGGATATCATTGGCATGGTCTGATCATTTAAAAACTCCTCGCCCAGTAGGTCATGCTCCTCTGGCCCATGGTATGGGAGGAGATGGGGAAACCTATTTATGAAAGTAGAGTTACAAGTTGTTAAGATTTAGGTATATTGTCATCAACCAGCAGCAGTTCATCCGCATCTTTGAGGAGAAGCCACATAATAATAGCTCATGTGCAGTTTAGGAGTGAGCATACCTCATCATAAAACACAGGGTATTTTAGCTCAGATGATAGACAATAATTAGAGAAAAAAAATTAACCTTTCAACAAAGTACAGGTGTTGAAGATTTTATTATTTACAAAACAAGTAATTTAGCCTTATAAGAATACACAATTATTTATCTCTCTGTGTTTGACTTTGGATTTCCTCTGTGTGCCTGTAACAAGACCTTAAAGGTTGAGGCAGCAGTCAACTCTATTCTAAGATGTCACATGGTACAGGACCTTCACCCATCTATAGGATGTGTTACCTTCTATGGAAGATGATGTATGTATTTAACTCTGAACCCAAAAAGACTCGAGAGCGCCTGTGGGCCGGATGGCCAGTGCGCTCGACTTTGTTCGAGCGCCGTTCTATGGAACGGAGCGGCGTTCCAGAATAAAGTCTAATTGTTTCTGAATCAAAGATCTCTGCGAAGTTATTTACAGAAAAGTTTAAACCACTTCACAGGACATCTTCGATGTCACTTTAAGCCCTCTGCCGCACATCTACGAATTTTGAATGTTTGATCAGTGGCTCTTCCAGTGGCAGCTTCTTAAGTGCATAGTCCACAGCACTTGTCAGGAAACACAACACAGCTTCATGGAATGAATCCACCTGCTGTGGTGTGATGTCACCCTCGTTGAGTAATGTGTTAAGTTTAGCCCTGGTTGTGAACCCAATGTTCAACTTTCTTCCTATCACAGATACAGCATATCAAATGCTGTTAACAAATGGTATAACATGCTGATGCAGCAATATCAGCTAGACACATAGGGCAAGAAATCCAACCAGAAGCTCACGGTTAATGGAAGAACTACCACAAACCTTACTAGGTTTCTACTCATGAAGTGGCAAAAGGCTAGGTACAAGGCTAAATATCACAGTGTTTGATCCTAATAATAGTCAAACACTAACCTGGTAAATGGTTTGTCTTCTCTTTAACCCTCTGAGCCCGACGGCATCGTCGACGACGCCACAAATCAGCTCCGAGAAATTATGATATAACTCGACAACAGATTTATCGATTTTCTTACCGTTTTTTCCAGCAGAAAGCTAACGAGCTAGCCATCACGGGGGTGTCTTTGGTGTCTTTCTAGCCTTTACAGAAGGTTTTCTATCCAGCCTGGAACTTGTGCATCCTTTCGGAGTTTTTCAGCCATAAATCCAAACGTTTATATCCAACTTTGATACACTTGAAGTCCATAATTTATAAATATTCCGTCATATTTGCCGCTAGCTCGATGCTAGCTGCCATTTTGGATATCCACGTGATGGTTTTTGACCAATTACAGGCTGATCCGTCGTAAACATTGGGTGCGTCACTGGGTCATTGCGCTCTCTCCAAGGGAGGGAGGGAGAGAGAGTAGCATGGAGACGCAGGTTTCACAGAGAATCACAGAGAAATGGATCTAAATCGAGCGCAGAATGATGGATTTTCAGGAGAACAGAGCTTTTTGACAGATGAGGAACTAGATTACCAGGATAGACCCAGCTGAAGTGCCATTTATTTATTTACTGTAAAAAAGTATTATAGAAGTATAAATGTAGTATAAAAGTATAAAAAGAATAGAATAAATAAAATAATAAATAAAATAAATAAAATATAAATGCAAAGCCTGTGATGTGGCCCTCTTTGTGATTGCTGATAGGAACTGTTTTGAGGCTTGGCACCAGTGAATTTCATGAAAACGCCTGGACTTCTTTTGGAAAAATGTAAATAGTTTTGGTTCTGTACAAGTTATAATGTTTATTCCTGTGCTCCAGGACTCCAAAGACATTAACAAACTGTTTTCCAGAGGAAATTTGCTTAGCTTTTATTTATTTGTGTGTGATTTCAATAAATATTTGAGTGATTCAATTTCCGATTTCTTTTTTCATCTGTCTTTATGGTCCCATAACTTATTTTACATTCAGGTGACATCAATGTAACACAGATATGCTGAAAGTTCAATTTGTCCTGAAAAAAAAGAGGTGTGTCAATTGTCTGTACACAAAAGGGTTGATGTTTTACAAGCTTTTTTAGTTAATAACACCAGACGGAAAAATTATTGTAAAAATACCCTTAGGTCTCTGAGGGTTAAAGGCAATTTCACAAGGCTCATGGCCCTGCAGAGCTGCTGGAACCATAAACTTGGAACATAGCTTGCGGTATGAATTTCACCATCTATAGCAGACGTTTACAAAAAATAGTAGGTGACACCTGTTTTAGAAGATCCCAGCAGATATCAGAAAGAAACAAAGAATGGCAAAAAAAGCTAAATCCAATCCCACCTCATCATGCAACAAAAATATTGACGACTGCTCTCTCTGAAGAAGCAAGTTGAAAGAAGTGAAAGTTGGTATGGTTGCTTGGAAAAACATCAGGTACACTTCTGTCATGGGGTCATTGAATGTTTTCACAAGCCTCTTGAACCTGGCCTGATTTCCATCTTGAATCAATCAATAACACAAGACAAGAGGTTGTCATTAATACAAGTATGTGACTAACAATCCATGTAGCTGCTGAATAATGAAATTGAAAATTGATGACCATACTAGCAGATTTGTAGTAGCTGGCCAGAGGTTCATACAGCCTCAGGATCCTGGTCACACAACGTTCAAGGCTTAGCCAACGAACCGAGATATGCAGGAGGACCTCCATGTACTCTGCTTCATGGAGCTCACAAAACTCTGTTTCAGACATTTAATTCCATATCATATATTTTCTACAGCTCAGCATTTCAATATTACACTTAATAGTATCAAACACGCATACCTGTCAGGTATCCTTTCCGATTTGTGCTACCCTTGAACCAGTAACCGATGTCCACTACCATATCCTCCAAATCAAAACCAGACACCTGCAATGCATTAATCAAATCATAACACATTCAGTCAATGCACGGAAGTAGGATACAAATAAAAAGTTAAATGTAAAGATAAATCAGGCCTTAACTCACTTTAAAAAATCCCACTCCTGCAGCTTTGGCTGTGTTATGTACCACATGACAAGGACAACCATGAATATAGGTATTGGGATGCTTCTGGAGGACCCTAGAGGCAATTGAATTGCGTGACCCAATGTTGACAGCTGCATTGTCGACTGAGAGACCAATGCAGTTCTCCCAAGGGATGCCATGCTCCTCTAAAGTGGAGTTCATTTTGGTGACGATCTCACTTGCTGTCCCACATCTCGCCCCACTTGTTGTGCACATACTTAAAAACTGGTGGACAACTTTGCTGCCGATGAAGACCCGGACAGTAAGCGGGTTCATCTTTTCCACTCCTATAATAATGACAAGTTAGAATCATACAGATGTTCATGTTGTTAGATGTTTAAAAATACACAAAGTAAATGTTTTGCAGAGGAGACAAATCTCAAATAGTATGGGAAATACCAGTGTCATTCGACCCATCCGTAACAAGGGTATACGGGGCTTTTTTCATCTCCTTCACAAGCTCCTGTGTGAAATATGGTGCAAGTGCTTCATTGGTAATGCAGCATGACTTAGTCCTGGCACACCTGTACTCCTGCGCTGTCTTCGAATCTCCAAAACTTTCTTTTAGGAGAGGCCCAAGGTGGTCCGCAAAGGCTAGGGGGATGTTGTGAACCACCAACCCAGCTGTCACTTTGACCTCAGCCCTTCTTGTCTGTAAGAAATTAAAAATTATTAATCCTCCCTAAAGACCATAGTTTATTTCAAATAGACACCTGCGATAATGGTAAAAAAAACACATTCAGCAACTGTCAACAGCAAGATCTCAAATTAAGAAACCTGGACACTACACTACACTGAAATACAAACCAATTAGTCAAAAACTATCTACCATGACTTTACTGTGATCAACTATAACACAAAACTCTTGACTGAACCTTGACAGAACCATTACACATATCATACCTTAAACTCTTGTGCAGAGATCCCCCCGACAGAGGGAACGGGCATTGCATATTGGGATATTGTGGATGTGGACTGGAGAGCCCGTGTCTTTTCTTGGTGGCCTTTGCTTTTTATGTGGCGCACTACATCTGCCACACCCTGGTGGCAACATGAGTTTTCAATACGGCAGACTGCACACCAGTAGTGCGTCTTGAGGCTTCCTCTGGTAATAAACGCCCATGAAGAGGTCCACTCATTTTTGAAAATGGATCTATATGTTGCTGCTCCAGCAAGAGCACGACTATTCTGGCCCTGCTGTTGGATTGGGGGGATCTCCTCTGTTTGTGCCTCTGTCTTTTTCCATTTGCCCTGTTGGTTGTTCTGTCTGTCCTGTCTGTTGCTCCTCTGCATCTGCGTCTATCTGTCCTGTCTGTTGCTCCTCTGCATGTGCGTCTATCTGTCCTGTCTGTTGCTCTTCTGTCTGTCCTGTCACTTCTATCAGTCGTTCTGGCTGTTCTGTCAGTGTGTTTGTCTGTCTTTTCTCACTTGACTGGTTCTTTAAATAAAATAAAAGGTTCCGCTTTTGTCCTGGCAAAGGTCTCTCACGGGACATCTTTGAAACCTTAAAGAATTCATGGTCATGTTGGTTTAATAACTCTACTCTCAGTTACATAAACATGCCTACTTCTATGCACAAAGTTCCCGTATTTATGTTAAATTCTTTTGAATACATATTACCTTTCGAAGTGCTGTTTGGTCCTACAGAAAGTCTTCATCCACAGTGAGTCCTTTATCTTTGGCCAGTTAATAAAAAGATAAATGTCAAGTGAGTAAATAAACAATGCTATGAGCTGATGTTTTGAGCATGCAGTACAGGTGAACATTGAAAAATTAGATAATCATGCAAAAGTTCATTTATTTCAGTAATTCAACTTAAAAGGTGAAACTTAATATTATATAGACTCATTACATTCAAAGTGAGATATTTCAAGCATTTTTATTTGTTATAATTTTGATGATAATGGCTTCCAGCATATGAAAACTCCGCATGTGAAAAGGTAAGCCATAATCATAAATTAACTTTTGAACGATATAAAACATTTTCAAGTCTCACCTGTATATCACAAAGTTAACAAGGTGCTCTCCTGCTGCTTGTATGCTGTGAACATTGGGTTCTCCCGTTGTATTAGGCGGTATCCTTTCTTCTTTCGCTAACTTCGGGGTGCAGTGCATAGGGTTCAGTGGCGCTCATCAGCGCCATCTACGGTCGGGGAGTTTTCAAGATCTTTTTTTTTTTTTTGCGTGAGAAATTGGATGTGTGGCGTGAGTGCGTGTGAAAACAGGCAAAACCGTGTGTCACACGGCGAAAGCGTGAGAGTTGGCAGCTATGTTACAGATAATTAGGGAAGAACGAAAAAACTGCATCTCTCCTTGGTTTCAAACGGATTACATAAACTGGAAATATTTATTATTGTAGTAAATTACATCATTTAAAAGAAGAGAATTTCAGCTTCATAAAGAGACATCTCTCGTATCTCTGTGACAAGTATTGAGAGAGTTACAGTTATTTTTTCGGACGCGTTTCTGAACGGACTTCACAGACAGAGAGAAGGTAAAACGCGCATCATGTTTATTTTTCTTTATTTGACGAAAAGCACAACACTTTGTTTTTATTGTGAGTAGGCTTGCCGCGATAGACGGTGTTGACGGTGTTACCGGTTTTTAGCCCCATCACCGGTGACATCACTTTCCCACCGTGACACCGCGATGTCTTGACTTTTTTAAAGTAGGATATTCGTTTTTGCTATTTTTGTTTATTGTGTTAATAACGCATAAACACAAGATTTGTACGCATATCCAAGTGTTTAGGCTATGCCAAAGAACGTATATTGCTATGCGGAGTGTGGAGCGTGCACTGCATGGTAGGGAGGCTCGGGCGTGAACACTTGCATTTTCCTATCAACATGGAAACAACTTAAAATACTCTATCATTTCTGGCCATACAGAAAATAATAATATATTATTCACAACTACTTTTATTTGTCTAAACTCAAAATAACAAGACAACGTTGTGCTTTTGTAAAATAAAATAAAACAATCAGGCGCGGTTTCAAGGTCTCCGTGAACTGGAGCGTGAGAACTGAAACAAAATATCTAGCCTAGGCTAAAGCTTGAAATGTCCGCTTTAAAACGAACAAATTCGAATCGAAAGCTAATACCTTCTGATGATGTAGGCTAATCCGAATGAAAGATGCATTTCTCTCTAGAAAGATGCATCCGTTACAGCGGAGATGGAGATATGTATAACCGACCCTGTTTAGAACACTAGTTTATTAAACACTAGTTTATTAATAAACAATTAAAATGCCTCGTTATTTTTTCAGACACATTTATTATTAGCCTATAAATCACCTTTCTGTAGCCTATGCTGTGGTTCCAGAGACATAGGCCTATATTTTTCCCGCAGTGCTGAATGAGAAGAGCCATAGGCTATAGCCTATATGGCTCTTCTCATTCAGCACTGCGGGAAAATATCATTTCCAGGTTCTAATTTGGCCTTAGAAAACCAGTCAAATCTAAAAAAAATCATATTAATTTGTGAATATTTTAAATGTTTAATAAAGGGGTAAAAGTCGTAAACAAAAATCCGAAAATCTGTTAATATAGGCTAGGCTATATATATATATATATATATATATATATATATTGCGCAGCATTTGGTGTGTACAGTTCTAATTTAAATTTTGGTGTTCAACTTTGCAAATACAACAACCGTTCATTTTTTGTTTTGCAAAATTACGGGTTAAAAAAGGAAAAACGAATGGACACAAAAGTAGGCCTATATGACCGTTTGGACAGAATACGAGACATATTTATTAAATTCATAAAAAAGAAACAATAATTACAGGAATAGCCTACCTAAACCTCAAAGAAATGCCAAAATCAAGACATCGGAGCAGAAATGAGGGAGAAACACCCAGAAACTCCTGGCTATATGCCGTTCGCAGCCCTGCCATTAATTATTGGATAACACACCACGTCTCCTTCCATTATTAATAATAGCCTACTAGTAATGTCTTGTCTAGTGGGGTGGCTGTGATATAGGCTATAAACCTCCGTTGCCATGATTTTTAGAATGACTTTTCGCGAGAGGAAAAAAAGGACGTTTTAGTCGCATAACATCGGTTAGCCTAATGGAAACGCCGTCATTTCGCAATAGTTTTTACTCAGTCTACATGTTCTTGACTGCAAGTCTGTCTTTGTCTCACCTGTCATGTTCTTTGACTCTACTAGACTGCAAGCAATGTTAATAAATGCCAATTTATAGTGTTTTTTAGAGTGCTGTCATTTATATAGGCTAAGGTCCTTTTTGAAGTTTTTATTTTATATTCGTCTCTTATTTATTTGGTTTTATCTTATTTAAACTTTGTGTAATTTATTTAGGCCTATTTTTTCTTATTAGTTAAAAAACATTTTATGGTTCTTATTTGTTTGGGCCCACAGTTTGCCGATTTTCACTTTTTTCAGCGCATGGGGTTATTTTTATTCATTCGGTATGCTAATAAAAGTTCTGTCTATAAATAAAGTTTTATTATCAGCGAGTTTTTTTTTTTTTTGGTCCATTCAAGCAATTGACGCTGAATTGCCAATTGACACTTTTTTCGAAAGTGAAAGTAGCCTAAACGCGCACGCATTTAAAAGCTATTTAACCCCCCCCCGCCCCGCCCCCCACGGTGACACCGGGATTACCGGTGTTGTCACACGTCGATTAACCGGTGGGAAATTTTCCTCACCGCCGCAACCCTAATTGTGAGTACCCACAAAAAAAATATAAACTAAACAGGATCTAATGATGTATAACACTTAAATGTAAGATAAAAATCAACAGAGTAATTTGAGTCTCTTTTGCACTGATAAGGAAAAAAGTGAGCTGGTATCGCCGGCGATACCGCCGACCCCTAAGGGTTAAAGAAAGGCTTTCTACAAGACAAAACATAATGAAGTGGTAAAAATCATGCATGAATGGATGGATTGCAAATGGATCCGAATGAGGGACATTGAAGGCCGACTATCATCCTTTCTGTCATGACAAGTTTGCATGCGTCTGTTCATCGTCGAAGTCCTTGTTTTTTTTTTTGCTGTCATAGGCGAGCAGCGCGCCGGACTTGCACTTAACAAAGACGACACATATGTTGTCACAGTCACATAACATATGTTTAACATTTTAAACTGCCCACGACTATATTTCTGTACCTCCAACTTTCCTTCATACTTGCTCAAAGTTAATTCTTTTTTTAGTTTCGGTTTCATTACTGAACATAGGCCTATAACGTTATGCCTGCTGACAACAGCGTAACACTTATTTATTTAGCAATAAATAAATAAATGATGATGATAATATGATATCGCATATCACTCTGTTGAGTCACTCAAAATTACCTCAATGGAAATTCCTTCACCACCGTTGTTTTTTATTGGCTATTGTGACAGTACTGACCTAATCACAATCTTGCTCATCCCGATAAATATCAAACATGTTTGATATGATCGGGGCGAGCCCGATTTTTATAAGAGCAGATTGGAATGTGCAGGATTCGATCTGTGAACGCCTCACATTACCAGATAATCTGCACCTAACATCCGAACCGATCGAGGCTCTCGACAAGATATTTTCTCCGATTCTCGGGAGGGGGAAATCGGGCATAAATCGGCCTAAAACTCCTGTAGTGTGAGCCAGGCATAAGGATCACCAATTCCAGGCTGACTTGGTCGATATGACCGCATACTCAAAAGAGAACGATAATATTAAATTTATTCTTACAGTTATTGATTTATTCAGCAAGTACTCATGGACACGTGCATTGAAAAATAAGATGGGCCCGGAAGTGACTAAAGCTTTCGAATCTATCCTGAAAGAAGGTCGCGTACCAATAAAGTTACAAACAGATAGGGGACAGAGTTTTTCAATAAACATTTTCAACTGCTGATGAAAAAATACGGCATACATCATTTTGCCACAGCAACCGATTTAAAAGCGTGTGTAGTCGAGAGGTTTAATAGAACTCTAAAAGGACGAATGTGGAAGTTTTTAACGGCTGTAAACTCCAAACGCTACTGTGATATACTCCAAGACCTGACAGAGGGTTATAATTGTAGTTATCACAAATCCATCAAAATGCGTCCGTTGGACGTTCATAAAGAAAATGAGGCGGTAGTGTTTAATAATTTATACGGAAAAATACGTAAAGAGA
>CM070839.1:0-70000 GCA_036326025.1 Chrosomus eos
CCCGCCCTCCAAGCCATATAAAGCTGGAGTGAACGGGAAGTATCTTCATTTAAAATTCACCTGATGAAGCTGTGGTGGGCTCGAAACGCGTCGTGGTAAAACCCTATAAAGACACATACAAACATTTCTAAACCTACCATCTTAATTTTTCAAAGTATCCCTATTTGATACAGCCCTCGTTTATTTAGCCCGGGTTAGTGTGGGACCCGTGTGGCGTGTTGATGAGCTGTGGGATTTTTTTCAGGTCCTGAAAAATAATTTAGAGACGCGTTGGCTTTGGGTTCGGGCGGTGTCGGCTTTTGTATGTTTTGGGTGTGTGCTTGTACTCTTGCGGCCATTAGAACCAGGCCCCGGGACGGCCGTTTTCGGATCCTTCGGATTGGATCCTGGAATTTTCCCCCAACCACGCCAGTGCCAGGAACTTTGGGCCTGAGTTGCTTGGTTTGCCTGAATTTTGCACAAAAATGCCTCTTACCTGTTTCAAGTGCCTGCAGATCGACATTTTTCGACGAAGTACCTGTTAAAAAATTTAAAAAAAAACAATAAAGTTTATTTTTAAAGTGGAAATTATATTTATAAGCATCATACAATGCTGATGATGGTTCGGTTAATTTTGAAGGTGTGTAGCCCCGCCCTCCCAAACCTAATAAAACTGGAGTAACGGGAAGTATCTTCATTTTAAAAATTTACCTGAGAGAGCTGTGGTGGGGTCGAAACGCTCGGGGGAAAACCCTATAATGACAATACAAAAAATTTCTAAACCTACCCTCTTAATTTTTCACGTATCCCATTTTGATACAGCCCTCGTTTATTTAGCCCGGGTTAGTGTGGGGCCCCTGTGGCGTTTTGATGAGCTGTGGGATTTTTTTCAGGTCCCGAAAAATAATTTAGAGACCGTTTGGCTGGCTTCGGGCGGGTGCTTTTGTATGTTTTTGGGGGTGTGTTGGACTTGGCGGGCCCTTAAACCTAGGCCCGTGCACAGCCGTTTTCGGGTCCTTTGGGATTCGGGTCCTGGAATTTTCCCCTAACCCAGCCAGTGCCAGGAACTTTGGACCTCGAGTTGCTTGGTTCGCCTGAAGTGGTGCACAAAGGTGCCTACTTACCTGTTGCAAGTGCCTGCAGATCGACATTGTTCGACGAAGTACCTGTTAAAAATTAAAAAACAACAATAAAGTTTATTTTTGTGGAAATTATATTTATGAAGCATCATACAATGCTGATGATGGTATCGGTTAATTTTGAGAGGGTGTGTAGCCCCGCCCTCCAAGCCTATATAAAGCTGGAGTGAACGGGAAGTATCTTCATTTAAAATTCACCTGATGAGAGCTGTGGTGGGCTCGAAACGCGTCGTGAGAAACCCTATAATGACACATACAAACATTTCTAAACCTACCATCTTAATTTTTCACGTATCCCTATTTGATACAGCCCTCGTTTATTTAGCCCGGGTTAGTGTGGGACCCGTGTGGCGTGTTGAGTGAGCTGTGGGATTTTTTACAGGTCCTGAAAAATAATTTAGAGACGCGTTGGCTGGCTTCGGGCGAGTGTCGGCTTTGTGTATGTTTTGGGTGTGTGCTTGTGACTCTTGGCGGCCATTAGAACCTAGGCCCGTGCACAGCTTTTGGAGTTTGGATTCGATCCTGGAATTTTCCCCTACACAGCCAGTGCCAGGAACTTTGGACCTCGGTTGCTTGGTTCGCCGAATGTGCACAAAGGTGCCTACTTACCGTTAATGCCTCAGATCGACATGTTCGACAAGTACCTGTTAAAAATTAAAAAACACAATAAAGTTTATTATTAGTGGAAATTATATTCTAAGCATCATCATGCTGATGAAGGCTATCGGTTAATTTTAGAGGTGTGTGCCGCCCTCCAAGCCATATTAAACCTGGGTAATCGGGAAGTACCAAAAATTTACCGATGGATTGGGAAGCACATCGGCGATTTAAGCCTACCATTATGTTTTATAATTTACACTCTCTCTAGAATTTGGGTTCATTTCCGTTGTATGTTTTTCTGAGGCGGCAGTAGAAGTGAAGGCCCGTGCACGCTGAAGTGTCTTCGGACAGTTATGGATTTTATATTTCCTAACCCAGCACTGATAATGATCTAGGACCCGTTGATGCTTAGGTCCTGGGATTGTATGAATAATTTAAAATGATACAAATTTTTACATGGAAAAGTTATAGGCAAATTTTGTAAGGTATTTTGATGAGCCCACTTTACTTAAAGGGGGGACCAACCTCTCCTCAAGAGAACTAGACAATCAGTTCTTCAATTCGTGAAAGACCTTGAAAGTAAACCCCCGATCTGAATAACTTATAAATATAGTGCCATATTGGGGATTGAAAGTCTGAAATTTTTTTGACCCAATAGGCTTTGAGTTGTTTAAGGCTCTTGGTGGGAGTTGAGAACAATTTATCTCACTGAGTGGTTGTCAATGTCTAAGACGGTTGTGATGTGATCTTAGTGCCTTCAGATCTGATAAACCTCCTGTTTTTTTGTAAAATTAAACCCTTTTGATAAACAGACATTAGCCATTGGCGATTGACACATGGCATTTAGCGTCCATGTTTATGTTATAATTAAGGCTCAGGCATTGGGATCATTCGGGTTGTTTTCCGACGGTTGCCATAGAGGAAGGCCCGTGAACTTAATCCTTCGACAGTTTATGGATTTAATTCCTAACCCAGCATGCTCTGACTCGAGATTTTATCATTAGAGTGATTGAGTGTATACCTGGGTGTTTGTTATGTATTAAATTTTAAAATCTTGAAATAAAATTTTTAAAACACGATTATGAGGCCTAAGTCTAAGTATTTGCAAAAGTGGTAGCCAGCCTCTTGACTATAAAGTACGGGACCCTCTGACATCAAAGCGAAAGGACAGCATTGTGTCCATTGCCTGAAGAAACTTGGGAATTTACAATGTATATGAATCCTAAGACATACGTAAAGGGTACTCGTTTTTGGTCGGGGATGAGGGACTCGAAAATTCCTGCCATAAGGTTTGAGTTTAAAGGCTCTATTTGTAGGAGTGTGCCATAACTTTTCTCCTTAGGGTCGAGTGTCTGTCATGTCTAGATTGTTATTTAATCGATTTTATTGACGAAACGCATAACCTATGTTTTTTCTGAAAATTGAAATGTGGCTAAACCCTTGAACTATAGCAGGGTGAAGCCCTGGCATTAGGACCCAATGTTAAATTGTCCGTTCAGCGAATAATGGGAAGTTTCGTATTGTTTGCGAGGAACGCCATAGAAGAAGAGGTGCACCTAAGTGTCGTGAAGTTAGGTTTAATTTCCTACCACCATTGATTGGTCTTTATGCTTAGTCTTGGTGTCTGTGTTGGATATTATTATTTTAAAACGTAATTATGTTGAATACTTATGAGCTATAGTGTGAAATATTTTTGAAAATGGGACCCAGCCCTCTGACTAAAGTCAGGAACCCCTCTTCTTGAAAAACAGTCGATTACGCAAATGCCCTTGTGAAGAGATTGCCAAATTTTTGAAATTGGAACTCTATGACCAATACGTATAATGGTATTGCTCATATGAGGGGGTGAGTGAAAGCTGGAAATTTCCTTCAGCCCATAGCTTTAGTGTTTAAAAGGTCATATTTTATATTTAACCAATATTTTCCGCACTGACGTGAGTGTTCGCCATGTCATATACGTTTTGTTTGTTTAAATTTCACATCGACAAACTACCTGTATATTTTGAACATAAACTTTTCGGTAAAGATTCAAATGAGCCCTGGTTGACTGGATTTAGCCCCCATTTTGTGTTTAATTGTAACAGCTCAGACATTATGGTTCATTCGTTTGTTTTGGGAAATCGAAGGAGGCCCGAGCTGAATACTTCGAAAGTTATGATTTTATTTTACTCAGCAGTGGACTTGAAATTGCTCTTACCATAGAGTGTTTTAGGCTCCTGTGTGTGTGATGGTAACAATATTTTAATCGTCAAATTATGATAGTGAAAAAGCATTAGAGACATATGTTAAAGGTTTTTTGCAAATGTGGAGCCCACCCTCTTTCTTAAATATCGGGAAACACGCATCAAGGAGTAAGAACATCGTTTATCCATGTTTAAATGTACTGGATTCGAACCTGGGGATCCTGATGTTAATACGGTAAAAAGGACGTGCACACTTTAGGGTATGGAAAAGTTGGAATTTTTCACCCTCCAATGTCCATAAAGACGTTGTGATATCGTGTTTGCCCTTCCACGCATCTGCACTAACCTACCTCGTTTTTTCTTGAAAATTAAACCCTTTTCGTATAAACCACGACAATATAGCCCATTGGATGAAGCACATGGCGATTTAGCCCTCATTTTATTGTTATAATTGTACACGTCTCTCTAGGACATTATGGGTTCTTTCGGTGTTTGTTTTCGAGGGCGGCCATAGAAGGAAGGCCGTGCACAGCCTGAAGTGTCTTCGGACAGTTTATGGATTATATTTCCTAACCCACCAGTGCCTCTGACTCTGGACTCCTTGTACTGCATAGAGTGTTCCTTGAGGTGTTCCTGGTGTTTGTGATGATTATTAAATTTTAAAATCGAATACAATTATTGATAGTGAAAAAACGATTTGAGCCCATATAGTGCTGAAAGGTATTTTGCAAAAGTGGAGGCCAGCCCTCTACATAAAGTCGAGGGGACACGCCTCTGCCAGTCAGAGAGAGAACAGAGACAGAGTCATTGTCGTTCCAATTCGCCGAAGAAACCTGGAAAGTTCGAAACGCTCGCGAGGTACCTGAATGACACAATACCGTAAAAATGAGTACAGCTGCATCATTGAGTGGATGATGTGGAAAAGCTCTGAATTTTCTCTTCAGCCATATAGCTTTGAGTGGTTTAAAAGGCCTCCATCATTGTTGAGTGTGTTGTAGAGCCAAATATTTTCTCCGTCCACCGTGACGTCGAGTGTCTCGCCAATGTCATAAAGACGTTTGATATCGTGTTTATGCCCTTCCACGCATCTGCACTAAACCTACCCTCGTTTTTTCTGAAATTAACCCTTTCGGTATAAACCACGACAATATAGCCCATTGGATTGAACACATGGCGATTTAGCCTCCATTTTATTGTTTTATAATTGTACCGTCTCTCTAGACATTTGGGTCATTTCGGTGTTTGTTTTCGAGGAGCGCATAGAAGCCTGCGCTGAATCTTGCAGTATGATTATATCACCAGCATGCTGACTTGACTCCTGTACCATTGAGTGTCCTTGAGTGTTCTGGTGTTTGTGTATGATATTATTAAATCGATAAATTTGTAGGAAAAAACGTTATAGCACCAAAGGTGAAGTTTTTGCAAGGGGGCAGCCCTTTGACTAAAAGCGGGGACACGCCGCAGTGAGAGGAACGGACAGAGTATGTCGTTCCATTGCCTGAGAGACCTGGGAAGTCGAGCGCGCGAGGTACTGATGACACATACCAAATATACAGCTGCATCTTTTAGGGGTGATGTGAAAAGCTGAAATTTCTTTCAGCATAAGGCTTTGTGTTAAAAGGCTCATCTTGTGGTGATGTTAGACAAATTTTTCTCGTCACGTGCTCGGTCCGCCATTCATAGAGTGTGTATCGTGTTTACTTCACATGCACAACCTACCGTTTTTTCTAATAAACCCTTTTCGGTATAACAACATAAGCATGGATTGAAGCTGGATTGCCTCTTATGTTATATTGTAGTCTTTAGCATTATGGTTCTCGTGTTTGTTCGAGGACGCCAATGTCCATAAAGACGTTGTGATATCGTGTTTATGCCCTTCCACGCATCTGCACTAAACCTACCCTCGTTTTTTTCTTGAAAATTAAACCTTTTCGGTATAAACCACGACAATAGCCCATTGGATTGAAGCACATGGCGATTTAGCCCTCCATTTTATTGTTTTATAATTGTACACGTCTCTCTAGGACATTATGGGGTTCATTTCGGTGTTTGTTTTCGAGGAGCGGCCAGTAGAAGGAAGGCCCGTGCACAGCCTGAAGTGTCTTCGGACAGTTTATGGATTTTATATTTCCTAACCCAGCCAGTGCCCTGACTCTGGACTCCTTGTACTGCATTAGAGTGTTCCTTGAGGTGTTCCTGGGTGTTTGTGTATGATTATTAAATTTTAAAATCGAATACAAATTTATTGATAGTGAAAAAAACGATTTATGAGGCACCATATAGTGCTGAAAGGTATTTTTGCAAAAGTGGGAGGGCCCAGCCCTCTTGACTATAAAGTCGAGGGGGACCACGCCCTCTGCCAGTCAGAGAGAGAACAGAGACAGAGTCAGTTGTCGTTCCAATTCGCCTGAAGAGAACCTTGGGAAAGTTCGAAACGCGTCGCGAGGATACCTGAATGACACAATACCGTAAAAATGAGTACAGCTGCCATCATTTTGAGTGGGGATGATGTGGAAAAGCTCTGGAAAATTTTCTCTTCAGCCCATATAGGCTTTGAGTTGGTTTAAAAGGCCTCCATCATTGTGTGAGTGATGTTGTAGAGCCAAATAATTTTTTCTCCGTCCACCGTGACGTCGAGTGTCTCGCCAATGTCCATAAAGACGTTGTGATATCGTGTTTATGCCCTTCCACGCATCTGCACTAAACCTACCCTCGTTTTTTTCTTGAAAATTAAACCCTTTTCGGTATAAACCACGACAATATAGCCCATTGGATTGAAGCACATGGCGATTTAGCCCTCCATTTTATTGTTTTATAATTGTACACGTCTCTCTAGGACATTATGGGGTTCATTTCGGTGTTTGTTTTCGAGGAGCGGCCAGTAGAAGGAAGGCCCGTGCACAGCCTGAAGTGTCTTCGGACAGTTTATGGATTTTATATTTCCTAACCCTAACCCTATATTTCAAGTTAATATCATATATTACAGTCCATATTTAAATTTCCAAGTAATATTGATAACCAAACTGGTTTCTCTAATCCTAATTTAATGAGGGGTGTGAAAGGAATTGATGGTTTTGCGGTGTCCTCTGGTCGAATCCAGGTCAGTCGGTTTGAAGATGAGTGCAGCTACAGCTGCAATAAAGTCATCTTGGGGACTCTGGATCTGCATGAGGGCTGAGAGAGAAAAGTACTGGGTGATGTGGGAAGAGGAAAAGCCCAGTCTGTGTTCTTATGCAGGTAAACTGTTTTCACACAACTAGGCATAACAGAAGTATTGGAAATTAAGCAAAACAATGTGCATCTTTGAGTTGTGAGCCATTTAAAGGTCAAATGAGAATAGAAAACATTGGAATTGTGAAATGGGACTTACAAGTCAACAACTAGGCTTCAATCAAGAACAGGGAATGATTATAATGGAGCATTTGTAACATCATGAAATTAGGAGTTATTGCACAGAAGTATATGTTCACATATTGCTGAAGATAGAAGCTGGCTGAGAGCAGGGTGTTGTGGTGTCCTGTGATTGACTCCAGGACTCAGTAAAGCCAGAGATGAGCAGAGTGTGACTGTTATGGAAGTCAGCTCTGGGACTCTGAAACAACCAGACAGATGAAAGAGTGTGAGGTGCAAAAGGAAAAGCTTAGTAGAACATTAAAAGAAAGGAAATGCACAAAAAAATATATTCCCACTTTACCACACCAGGAGTGCTTCATAAGACAGGCAGAGGATATAAAATCAGTGCTTATGCTCCATTTTAAGTGCAATCTGGGATGTCGTTCCAGAAGACAAGCACTTAAACAGCAAATTAATAAGGATAAGTCCATACTGGTTGCAAAAGATGTAAATGAACAAACAGACATTAACAAGCAGTCGCAACTATGATCACCAACGAAAAGGCTCTTTAGTGTGCACATTGAGAAATGCATCTAATTTTACCATACACTAAGTTTAGGGCACCCATATCCATCTGATATCTGAGCTCAAGTGAGTCAGTTGCCGTTCATATCCCTAAATAACTCCGGCAGCACCAAAAGATATATAACACATGCAGTAACTTTCCCAGCCAAGGTTATGTCATGTTTAAATTGAACACTTTGTTCCAGTAAAAACAAGTAATTAGACTGTTAAAGCACTTTAAAAACACCTGATATATATGGAACACAGGCATTTAAAATGTACTTGATAGATTGTAAAGGGATGGTAAGTTGGATGTGAAAATCAAATGTTACAATCGACATACCCTGTAAGTTTCTTACCAGAACTTCAAGAGACCACATCACACCCCATTAGATCTCAGACCTATATAGAGAAACAAGTTAGCATGATACCATTGTTCAATCATTTTTTTAAAACCATACATTTCCCAAAATCTGTGTGAAAGCAGCAAAAGAGAAAGACAAAAGATAAACTCGAAAAAAAATGATGAAACATTGCCATAGACCAGCTGCTAATACACTGCAAAACACCCTCATTTATGCTACTAGGTCTGTAACAAAATCAAACTGTCTAAAGACAACTCAACATTGATGTACAAATACAAGTCAAGTCACGTCTCCTTCATTTATATAGAGCTTTTAAAGGCACACTATGCAGGAATTCCGTTTTTGTCAAACAGTGACCCCTACAGTCGCTGTGGAGTACTTGTATTTAATGTTACTGTAGTAAATACCACTCAAGCAGAGTGTCTCTGCACTCACGGCCTGATACCCATCAATAAAGTTACATGTACGTCGCATTATTTCATAAAATTGGCCGTTATGATGTCGTTAGACATAATAGTTTTTAAATTGCGCTCGTTTACACTATTTACAATGTGTAGGCACAACCACATACAACATAGAACGCAAGCAAGTTTACAAATAAGAGATTTACTAACTAGTCCATCAACAAGAACGCCAGGTCAGCATTGCTGTTGCATCCAGTGCTGCTTTTTAGCTCTCGCCAACGAGTGAAAGCCTGACCGAGTGTGACTCGTCTCCGGTTCCTCACACGGTCAGACTCTCGTTTCCTTTTCCTAGACTCTTCCGACCGCGCTTTCTTCATTTTTTCCATCGTCGAGTCTGCCATCACGTCTAAAATGTGCGGTACTGTAGTGTCTTCCATAGAGGGTGCTTCATATGTTGTTGATGTATGTGACGTCGTGCTGTAGAGCAAGACATGATTCTCGCGAGATTTGGCGGGGTGCCACCTCTCAAACTTGCATTGCTGTTTTTTCCAGGGGCGTACAAATCTTGCATAGTGGGCCTTCAACAATATGGACTGTTTCAAACCAACCTTACAGTGATAATAGGAAATTAAAGTAACAGAGATTGTTTAGGCTTTACAGCAGATCTAGAATAAAGTTATTGTCCAGATAAAGTTAGTTTTGATTGATTCACTTCCTTTGCAAAGATCATTAGTTATTAACTTAACGGCCCTAACACGACAACGTTCTAACAGAAAACCCTTAACACACTCCGGCCGCTCATTCGCACAACAACAGTCAGTGCCTGGTGACTCGATACAGAAACTGCTCATACAGTAATACAATATGTTTCACATTAAATCTAAATCTACATAACCTATTAGTAATGGAATGTTTATAGAAGCAGTACACAAAGTTATTAACATGCACTATATTTCTTACATTTTTATCTGTATAAACAAGTATTGTGTATACAGCACCATATCACTATGATCAGAGGATTCAAGGTGTGTATTCCTATAAACAGAAAACTCATCACATACCCGTGCTGCGTGGCTGGACAGTTGATGCAAATGATTGCACACCAATGTGCACTGGCTTTAGTTTCACTCGAAGTAGATTAGCCTCTCTAGCGAGATTCCTATGCGATAGTATATCCGATGCCTCATGCGATAGTAAAGTATTGATCAGATGCGCACTTCAGAATCTCAATGGAAGTAGTAGGTAATTCGATCATTTTTCATCCACTGTCGTATAAATACTGATTGCATTCTGATGACATACGGATTTTTCAACTACTACTATATACTATAAGTGTGCGTATTGCAGACTGTGGGTGGTTCTCAATTAGAAGCTGAGACCCGCGGCAGATGTACGTCACACAACATGCTCTCGCTCACACATGCACAACACACAACACAAACAGTAGTCTGAACCAATTCAATCAAACTGTATTAAACATTTCAACATCGTATTCTGATCTACCACTAAATTACACTTTAACCCAGTTTCACATCTTTAAATATGTCAATTTAAACAAATAGGACAACATGAAATATTAATAAATGTGTATTTTATTGTTATTAATGATAGTTTCTCTTCAATTAACATTGCAGATACAGAATAAAAAAGAGAAAAATTCAAAAACAGGAGACAAACAGAACCTTAATCTTTAGTTTAAGATTGGTGAAAGTGCCAGATACTAATTCTGTGCTCATATATTATATATTAAAATATATATATATATATATATATATATATATTATATATATATATATATATATATATATATATATATATATATATATATATATATATATATATATATATATATATTATATATATATATTATTATTATATATTATTCGTATTTTGATCAGTAATATCAGAAATGTTTATGAAACAATTTGCCACTCTATTTGAAAATGCCAGCAGTTATTTTTCCATGAATCTGGCTAGATTGTCTTCAGTTTTATTACCATTTAAATTTATACTTATACAATGTAATATAAAATACAAGGAAAAAATCCTTGTAAAAATATGAAAAGTAAAATAATAATGTGGAAATAATCCGATTGGTGTCGTTCACTCGGGTCAGTGATTGTGAGATGAGCTCAGCATAACAGATTATTCAAACAGAGCTGGCATCAAAAAACTGGAAATCTGGGCTATGTTTAAGATGAAATGCTTGATGAGAAGGTTGGCACGACCCTGTTTTATTTGTCTCGCTTCTGTGAGTTACAGGTTTTTGCATATGATTTGTTCTTAATATTATACAATAACTCTTTTGGCACTACTGATAAATATACAATGTGAACAACATATCTTATACTGTTCTGTATAGATTGGTACAACAATGAATTTGCAAGAAGATTTTGATCTTTTTTCTCCTACTTTAAATTCAGGGTGGTTTACTCCTGATATCTACCAGCGCAACTGAGAAGGCAAAATATAAGTATTCATCCATCGCTAATTGCCAGCTTTGGTTTCACTTCATTTACATGCTAACAGATTTGTGAGTTATTGATGTAAAGCCTTCATTAGATTGACAGTGAGACTAATAAAAAACATGGCATCTAAAACTAAACTGAACATCTGCACGACTCAGAACCTGTCTGTGCAGTGTGTGTCACGGGACAGCTTCATTAGTGAATGCCTGGACAGTAAAGCACACGAGGGCTGAATAACTGACCCTAGTAAATATATTGGACATTTTTCTTTCATTCGGTCCTCTACTTGTCTTGCGTTCAGCTACGAGAGTAGAGGTGTGTGTAAGCTGCCCCTAGTTACTGGCCCATTGTAGAAAATGAGGTAAAAATTAGCCCAGGTCTGCTCCTTCTCCTAATGATAGTTTCTACAATCACTAGAACGTGGAATTCACACTGATGAGGTGGAGAGAAGTGATGTGATGGCAGTACCTTTATAAACAGTGACAGAATGCAGTAACACTCCAAACCTGTTGGTGGTGTTCGTTGTGGAGCAGCTGGAGGCACTATAGTGGAGGTTAACAGGTTTAAATGTGCAGTGAAGAGGACAAATAATGCAACTATTTAGAGACAGATTAAGCACTTTTTCTGATGTGAAAATGTCTTTGCAAATACATATAGAGAGATAATTATATTATAAATTGAATACATATCTAGTTGCTATGCTCTCTCATAAATGATGCTAGTTTCAAGGGGAAAATGAATACACAAATATTGGTTTTCCCCTGCTCATCCATGATTTGACAGGGACATAAAAAATACTTTTGTCAATTTGTTCTCTATGAAAAGAGATTAATTGATGAGCTAAAATGTCTCTCCAGTGCGTCCATTAGAGGAATGAATGAAATGTGACTTAGTATGTCTTTCCAAGCAAATTCTTTTGTTATAAAAATAAACAAAATTCTTTTAAAATGATATACAGTTTTTCTTAAGTTCACCCTATCAAAGCAAGGCTGTTTTTCTTCTTTCTTTTTAATAGAAAGTCTCAATATGTTAAATAGAGAAACAGAGAGCAGCAGAGACACTAGATCTAGTTGTTCCTCGTGAATGTCGTCGTCATCTCGGCCGTTCATTCAGGAAGAAGAAGAGCTTTCAGGTCTCAGTAGCATTTGCATAAAGGTGTTTTTCCTTGATTTCATTAACCAACCACAAAAAAAAAAATCAATCTCAAAGGAGGAAAACATCACAATGGCACAAATTCTATAATGACTCAGAAAACAAGTATTATTTCAAACCGTAGGTCAAGAGAAAAACACATCGGGTCAGCCTTTACTCTGTCTCACGTGTCTCTGCTCAGTCATTTTGTAATAAGGGGGAAAAGAACAAATCAGACATGGTTAAAAAAAAAATTGTGTCAACTGAAAAAATACCAATGCTACAAAGAAACTGCAAACGATATGTACAAGACCCTGTATTCCTTGAGAGTATATGAATGAGCTGTTTGTGAGAGAATGAAACTGAATGGGCTTTCCTAATCTCTCATCTCAACTGCATGTCTCAAGTTTTTGCCCCTTATTTCGAATCCCTGTGAGTCAACAGGGACAACAGCAGCGTTTTTAAGGGTCTTAAAAAGTGCCATTAACATTCGCCCAATGGAAGCGGTCCCTTCCCGGCGATGTCACCAGATCACACTGGAAATGCTGGTTTCTCTAGGCAAGAGTGGCAGCATAGCATTGTTCACGAGCTGCTCCTCCATGGCCTGCTGCTCACGGGGTAGTTTCCCCGGCGCTCGCTGGCCGTTCACCAGAGTCATGGGGATGTTGCAGTACGTGTGCTGGTTACCGAGTGCTGACAGAGGCGGGAGGGTACCGGAGGAAGGAATGTCATACTCATAGCTCCTGTAGTAGTGCTTCTGTCGCAGCTGCGTGTGGTACGTGTTGTGGAAAGTAGAACGCAGCTCAGGATGAGCGGTGGCCATGGCGGTGGACGTCGCTGCGGCCATTGAGATCGCAGAGACGGTCTGCAACTCCCCGAACGGGCCCTGCTCGCTGACGTCCAGCACCTGCTCATGCGACAGCTTGGGCTCCGGCCGCTTAAAGGGCATTTCATACTGCAGCTGCTTCCAAAACTTGGAGTTGAGCTTGCTGCTCTTGGGTCCCGGCCACTTGATGACCGTTAGCAGTTTTATGGTATGTTTGAGAGCCTCAACTTCCTGGTAGTTCATGATTCCCCGCAGCTCAGCGCATTCGATGAGGATGACTTTGATATCTCCGGTGACCAGCATGTTCCGCAGTCGAGTCTCCAGCTCAAAGATGCTCCAGCCGCGTCTCACCACATAGTTGGGCGTCATAACGATGATGAGACGTTTACTCTGGTCAACACAGCGAGCCACATCCTCAATGTATGCTGAGAGAGAGAGAGAGAGAGAGAGAGAGAGAGAGAGAGGAGAGAGAGAGGAGGAGAGAGAGAGAGAGAGAGAGAGAGAGAGAGAGGAGAGAGGAGAGAGAGAGAGAGAGAGAGAGAGAGAGAGAGAGAGAGGAGAGAGAGAGAGAGAGAGAGAGCAGAACATCAATAGCTTTCACACATCATTCTTGTTATTTTTCAATCTGTTTTGCTTTGAAAAGGACAATACTGTATGCAAATAAAACAGAAGGAAACACAAATCTAATGTGTCCTAAATACTGCCATGGCATAGCACTGTGTGAAGAGTAAAACTCTACATCAAATTACTTCACTAACGTCTGACGACAGCAGAATGATTCAATGAGGGAACACTGAAAACACAGAACGGGGGAACAGGACAGACAAAGCGACATCAAACACAAATCTTGCTCTGATCTCATGGAGCTGAAGTCTCTAAACAGGCAGTTTTATATATTGACCAAAAATAGCTTTGATGAGAAAACAAAACTCGTTCAGTGTAGCATTACTTTAGCCTAAAAAAAAATGCCTACAGATGGTATTTAAGTGAAAGAGAGGGAAATCTACGTGTGTGTGTCTCTGTGTTCGATGACTAGACACATCTAGTCCAAAAGGTCTTCTTGTGGAAACTGACAGTGACTATTTAATTTACAATAAATAGTAAAAACATAATAATGCTGTTCAACACTCACGCACGATGAGTGCAGAACTAGCAGCAGAATTAAATAGATCTCGACCCTGATCTCTCCTTCTAATTTTACACATTCAGAACATGATGGTGTTCAGTTCAACCTGAATCCGGTTCAACTCAGCGCCATGTCCCAATTTCCCCCAAAAGTGAAGTTTGTAAAAGGGTGTGAGTCAGATTTGTTGACACAAGTGGAAAAGGCTAGGGAAGAATACCTCTAAGGAGTCTTGTGTCATCCTGGAAATGATCATTGCTGAAACCTAGACATAAATATTTCAACATTGAAAGTCGGATCAGCTGATTCAGCATAAACTCAATCAGAAAAAAGCGAGGACTTCCACAAGAGAAACTGGCATAACTGTATCTTTTTATCTTAGTATTTTCAGTTAGAATCACCAGTTTATCCAGTTTAATATGGGACTGAGGGACCGCAGGGTTAACAGAGTAACTTTACACTGCTGCAATTTTAGTTAAAGTCTTTCGCATCAATCATGGCTTGAGCTGCTCATTGAAAGTTTAACTCCTAAAATCAAATCAATGCTTAATTAGCCCTGATTATGAGCACCTTGTCCCATATTAACATCTAACAGTCCCCGGACAACAGACATACAGTCGTGCTCAGAATTAATGGTACCCCTGGTAAATATGATCAAAAATGGCTGTAAAAAATAAATCTGCATCGTTTATCCTTTTGATCTTTCATTCAAAGAATTGGCAAAATCCTAACCTTTCATTGAAGTAAAAGATTTGAAAGTGGGGGGGAAATCACATTATAAAATAAATGTTTTTCTCCAAAACACGTTGGCCACAATTATTTATACCCTTTTATTAAATACCTTTTTGCAATCTCCTTTTGCCAAGATAACAGCTCTGAGTTTTCTCATATAATGCCTGATGAGTTTGGAGAACACCTGACAAGAGATCAGAGACATTCCTGCATACAGAGTCTCTCCAGATCCTTCAGATTCCCAGATCCATGTTGGTGCTTCTTCTCTTCACTTCAACCCACTAATTTTCTATATGGTTCAGGTCAGGGAACTGGGACGGTCATGGCAGAAGCTTCATTTTGTGCCCCCTAACACATTTTTGTGTTGATTTTGATGTTTGTTTTGGATCGTTGTCCTGATGGAAGATCCAACCACGGCCCATTATAAGATTTCTAGCAGAAGGCGTCAGGTTTTGATTTTTTATCTGTTGATATTTGATAGAATCCACGATGCCATGTGTCTGAATAAGAAGTCCAGGACCTCCAGCAGAAAAATAGGCCCACAACATTAAAAATCCAACGGTATATTAAATTGTACACATGGGGTACTTTTTATCCTTGTGTGCACCAAACCCATCTAGCGTGTTTGCTGCCAAAAAGCTCTTTTTTTCAGTTTCATCTGACCACAGAAGCCTGTGCCGTTTGAAGATCCAGTCGTGTCTGACACCTGAATATGCTGGAGTTTGTTTTTGGATGAGCGAGGAGCATTTTTCTTAAATCCTTCCCAAACAACATGGTGATGTAGGGGTTGTTTGATTTTTTTTAATAGGCTTTCTGACCCCAAGACTCAACTAATCTCTGCAATTCTCCATCTGTGATCGTTGGAGAGTCTTTGGCCACTCAAACTTTCATCCTCACTGTCCATTAAGAAAATATAGACACACGTCCTCTTCCTGGCAAAATCGTAACATATTTAGTTGATTATAACTTCTTAATTATTGCCCTGATGATCAAAATGGGATTTTTCAATTCTTTAGCTATTTTCTTACATCCACTTTCTATTTTGTGATGCTCAACAATCTTTAGATGCACATCAGAACCATGTTCTGTGGTTTTATTCATTGTGATGTATGATTAAGGGAATTTGGCCTTTGTGCTTCCTCATATTTAAACTCCTGTAACACAAGAAGTCATAGCTGGACAGTTTCATGTTCCTAGTCACCCTGGTGTGCTAAAAAAGGTAAATATTAATGGGAATATACTTCATAGATATTTTATTCATAAAAAATTCTAGGGGTGCCAACAATTATGGCCAGCGTGTTTTGGAGAAAAATATTTATTTTATAATGTGATTTCCCCCCCACTTTCAATTCTTTTACTTCAATGAAAGGATAGAATTTTACCAATTTTTTGAATGAAAGATCAAAAGGATAAACGATGCATATTTATTTTTTATAGCCATTTTTTATCATTTTTACCAGGGGTACCATTAATTCTGAGCACGACTGTATGTATAGACAAACACACATGGAATTATTTTAAGTAAAAAGGGCAAGATAGATACAGTATATGTGTAGAATCAGATGAGCAAACAAAAACACACACACTTGTACAAGAAGCTTCACTGAAAGAACAGATCTAAAATATATATTTTTTTAATTAAAGGAGAACTCCGGGCAATTTTAAAGTTAATCTTGATCGTTAGACCTTTGTGAGTACTGTCTATAGAAAAAAAAAAAAAAAAACGGATTGTTGCTTGCGACGCGGAGCTGCGACCGCGAATGCCCAGAGCTCCCACTCAGCTAAAACGGCAGCTCTGGGGGCATAACATAAAGAGCGTTTTTTGTGCCTCTTAACAGACACAAAATGCAATTAAAATGTCTGTCCAACATGAACAGGGGCCATACCTGTGAACAAGATGCGTTTAGGAACTTAGCCATGGTTTAAATTCACCTAAATAGTGTTTTAGACGGCAAGCTGTAGTCTCGTGCTGAAGTCTCGCTCCTCCCACCTGGACACTATTTACATTTCCCTGCCACAACTGAGTCCAGGTGGGAGGAGCTAGACTTCAGCGCGAGACTACAGCTTGCCGTCTAAAACACTATTTAGGTGAATTTAAAGGAACACTCCACCGTTTTTTGAAATAGGGCTTATTCACATTCTTTCCTACATTTAGATAGGTGTGCAAATGCATTTTTGTCTCAGTGCATGCATTGTTTTAGTTTGACAGGGTCGGCGCTAGCTTAGCTTAGCACAATGAATGGAATCCTGTGTTGCCAGCTAGCATGTCCTGAGTAAAAGTAATAAAAACATTTTTTTTTAAAAACCCACGTAATTACTTCTTGTGGCCTGTGTAATCACAACGAGTACAAATAGCGATGCAGATTAACACTAGGCGATTTCCTAGGCAGATATTGACTTGGGACTATATTAGGGGGAAGCACAGGCAAAGCACTGCTACTTGGGCGCAGAGATTTCACGCAACACATGAAATCCCAAGTAGCAGTGCTTCGCCTGTGCTTCCCCCTAATATAGTCCCAAGTCAATATCTGCCTAGGAAATCGCCTAGTGTTAATCTGCATCGCTATTTGTACTCGTTGTGAATACACAGGCCACAAGAAGTAATTACGTGTTTTAAAAAAAAAAAAAAAATCACTTTTACTCAGGACATGCTAGCTGGCAACAAAGAATTCCATTCATTGTACTAAGCTAAGCTAAGCTAGCGCCGACCCTGTCAAACTAAAACAATGCATGCACTGAGACAAAAATGCATTTGCACACCTATCTAAATGTAGGAAAGAATGTGAATAAGCCCTATTTCAAAAAACGGTGGAGTGTTCCTTTAAACCATGGCTAAGTTGCTAAACGCATCTTGTTCACAGGCATGCCCCTGTTCATGTTGGACAGACATTTTAATTGCATTTTGTGTCTGTTAAGAGGCACAAAAACGCTCTTTATGTTATGCCCCCAGAGCTGCCGTTTTAGCTGAGTGGAGCTCTGGGCATTCGCGGTCGCAGCTCCGCGTCGCAAGCACCAATCCGTTTTTTTTTTTTTTCTATAGACAGTACTCACAAAAGTCTAACGATCAAGATTAACTTAAAAGTTGCCCGGAGTCCTCCTTTAAGAAATTCACAGACCAAACAAATAAAAGCTTCTAAAAAAAAGTAACTTGACATGAAACTTTCTCCATACAACATTCAACAGGATGAAGATGCAACCACACAAACAAGAACACACACATAGTGATACATGTTTACACACACACCATACAAATAATGCAAACTTACTTCCAGTTGGGATCAAGTCCCTGTCAGGAATGAAGAGTTTATACCCATAATGCTTTTCCAGAACATCTGGCAGAATCTCCAAAGCAAACCGTTCTTCCTCTCTGGTTTCCTGACTCCACTGGTCTGGATCCACTTTAGTGTAGGACACGTACGCATCATAGTCTTTATTTTCTTAAAACACACAAACAGAAAGGAGACTTACAATTCAACAGTTCCTCGCACACTAAGCATTCATAACTTGTAACGGCAGCAATATTTTTGACCCTGAGCAGTAGCTACAGGATTCCCTTTACACCGCCACACATCTCGACTGGGTTCATGAAGGATTTGGATCTCAAAAAGCTTGAATTTGGTGCAGTGCCTAGAAACATGAAATATACTCACAAACCTCTGCCACTTAATTATGAAAGAGATTCATTATGAAAAGCAGCTTTAGGTAACAGGCTTTAAAATGACAGGTTTTCTTCACTTTATTTCCCTGTGTGGATGAAATTCACTGAGTAAATCATCCTGTGTGTCTGTGAGGAACGGTCATGCTCAGTATTGACTATCCACTACAAATGGACAAACCCTGATTCCTTTCAACTTTGAGCAAATTGAAAATCTGTTTCTGTCTCCCTATAGAGGAACAATTAAAGACAGTTTAATAGTAGATTAAAAACAAAGGTTTTACTGTCCCTCTTCCACAGAGGCACATGTTCCACACACACACACACACACACACACACACACACACACACCACACACACACACACACACACACACACACACACACACACACACACACACACACACACACACACACACACACACGGCCAAAAAGCTAAAGTTAACAATAAAAAGCTAAAAATATATAAACATATCTTTCTTGGGATATGTTAATGTTAATAAAAATATGTTTCTCAATAATCTGACCAAATGTTTGGCCAATAAAACATTTTAATGCCTCATGCCTCTTCATTGATTCATTTATTGTGAAGGAAAAACTGCAAATAAAAAACTGATCCACCATAATGACTCAAGAAAAGATTTTTTAAGGTGTTCTATCTGGATTGTTAGAACTTTTTTATAATATTTCTTACCTCCGTCCACATCCTCACTGCCAAAGTGATTTCTGTAGAAGATCATGAGTTCAATTCTGTAACACTTATACAGGGACACCAGAAATATCAACATCAGCAGAATGGCTCCCAAACCTCCAGCCAACTCTACCGTATACATGAGCTCTGCTGAGAGAGAGAAACAGAGAGAGATACCATTATAACATGCTCAACAAACACTAACTCTGTCAATGAACAAAGTGATGAGGTTAGATACACACGTCTGTCCCTCAGTTCAGGATGCCTGACACTTCATTCCTTTATGTGTTAAACATTTCAAATAAATGCAAAGGAACGAACCTTTCCTTTTTTCAACTGGGTGTGTGTGTGTGTGTGTGTGTGTGTGTGGTGGTGTGTGCGTGTGCGTGCGTGTGCGTTCGTGTGTGTGCGTGCGTGCGTGCGTGCGTGCGTGTGTGTAGGTTTATATTACATTGTGGGGACCAAAAAAAGCTTTGTGTAATGCATAGGTTTATGGGTTAGGGTTAGTGTAGGGGGAGAGAATATACAGTTTGTACAGTGTAAAAAGTATTACGCCTATGGAGAGTCCCCACAAAAACAGCAAATTTGTGTATGTGTGTCAGTGGGCATGTTTAGCTATACTTGTGAGGACCAAATTTATCTGAGAATTTGCTACTGGGATGTTAAATGCAAGATGATCATTCACCTCTACTTGACACAGTGGCAGATGAAGATGAATGCCCTTTAAATGGACAGAGTTCACGCTGAGACAGACCTGACAGACCCAGCAGACACAAGCCTTGTGCTCTATGTCATGTCAGGGTTAGGTTAGGTTAGGGTTAGGGATAGGTAAGAGTTCACGCTGAGACAGACCTGACAGACCCAGCAGACGCAAGTCTTGTGCTCTATGTCATGTCAGGTCTGCATCAGCAGATGTGTTCAATGGTGACATTTGATTGTGTCAGAGCGGAGATGGCGGCTTCAATCGCATGTTTGTGTTCAACATTCTGGAATGAAAGACAGAGGTGAGGGTTAGGCTTCATTGATACAACAGATGTGGAGGTGTGGAGGTGTGGAGATGTGGATGTGAGGTGTGGAGGTGAGGAGGTGTGGAGATGTGGAGGTGTGGAGGTGTGGAGATGTGGAGGTGTGGAGATGTGGAGGTGTGGAGGTGTGGAGGTGTGGAGTGTGGAGGTGTGGAGATGTGGAGGTGTGGAGGTGTGGAGGTGTGGAGATGAGAGATGTGGAGGTGTGGAGGTGTGGAGGTGTGGAGGTGTGGAGTAGATGGGAGGTGTGGAGATGTGGAGGTGTGGAGTGTGGAGGTGTGGAGTGAGATGTGGAGTGTATGTGGAGGTGGAGTGGAGGTGTGGAGATGTGGAGGATGTGGAGTGTGGAGGTGGATGTGGAGGTGTGGAGTGTGAGTGTGGAGGTGTGGAGATGTGGAGGTGTGGAGTGTGGAGGTGTGGAGATGTGTGAGGTGTGGAGGTGTGAGAGTTGGAGTGGATGTGGAGGTGTGGAGGTGTGGAGGTTGGAGTGTGAGTGGGGTGTGGAGGTGTGGAGTGTGGAGGTGTGGAGGTGTGGAGATGTGGAGGTGTGGAGTTGGAGGTGGGAGTGTGGAGGTGTGGAGGTGTGGAGGTGTGGGAGGTGTGGAGGTGTGGAGGTGGAGATGTGGAGGTGTGGAGGTGTGGTAGGTGTGGAGGATGTGGAGGTGGTGGGAGGTGTGGAGGTGTGGAGGTGTGGATGTGGTGTGGAGTGTGGATGTGAGTGTGGAGTGGGAGGTGTGGAGATGTGGAGGTGTGGATGAGTTGGGGGTGTGGAGTGTGGAGGTGTGGAGGTGGATGTGAGGGGAGTGTGGGTGGAGTGTGGAGATGTGGAGGTGGAGTGTGGAGGTGTGGAGTGTGGAGGTGTGGAGTGTGGAGTGGGATGGGTGTGGGGGTGTGGGAGTGTGGGTGTGGAGGTGTGGAGGTGTGGAGTGTGGAGGTGTTGAGTGTGATGTGGAGTGTGGAGTGTGGAGGTGAGTGTGGTGGGAGATGTGGAGTGTGGAGTTGGAGTGTGGTGTGGAGGTGTGGAGTTGTGGATGTAGTGGAGTGTGGAGTTGTGGATGTGGAGTGTGAGGTGTGGAGTGTGATGTGGGTTGGAGTGTATGAGGTTGGGGTGGAGTGTGTGGAGGTGTGGAGTATGGTTGTGTGAGATGGGGTGGTTGGAGGTGAGGTGTGGAGGTGTGGAGATGTGGAGGTGTGGAGGTGTGGGTGTGGAGGTGTGGAGATGTGGAGGTGTGGAGATGTGGAGGTGTGGAGGTGTGGAGGTGTGGAGATGTGGAGGTGTGGAGGTGTGGAGATGTGGAGGTGTGGAGGTGTGGAGATGTGGAGGTGTGGAGGTTGTGGAGATGTGGAGGTGTGGAGTGTGGAGATGTGGAGGTGTGGAGGTGTGGAGAGTGTGGAGGTGTGGAGAGTGTGGAGGTGTGGAGGTGTGGAGATTGGAGATGTGGGGGGTGTGAGGTGTGGAGTGTGGAGGTGTGGAGGTGTGGAGGTGTGGAGGTGTGGAGTGTGGAGGTGTGGAGATGTGGAGGTGTGGAGGTTGATTGCTCCTGTCTGCCTCGCTGCCTGCTGTTGTGTGTGAGTGTGTTTGCTCCGAGGCTGTTAGCTCCGTCTAAGCCTCGCATTTCTTTCTGTTTTGAACCATCGTTTACTATCATTTCTAGTTGTTTATACTACTAATTACAGCTTACCTAACATCGCTAGCTTCCGTTATTGTTAGCACAACACGCTAGTATCTCGCTAGCCTGTTAAGGCGCCACCCGTGCGCTCAGTTATTTATTTATTTTTCTCGTGCGCGCCCGCACATCTGAGTTCATAAAAAGCCCAGGTGAGTAAGAATCAGTCAACAAACACGGTGAGTAATGTCTTGTCCTGTTATTGTCACTTGCACATCATGCCATATGTTTACCATAGCCTTCCCCGTCGGCATAGGGTTTATATGTGATAAATGCAAGGAGACAGTCAGGCTGACGGAGAAGATTTCAGAATTAGAGACACGCATCCAAACTTTAATTGAGGATAGTAAGTGTGCTCGAGCTTTAGATACTACTTTGGATGCGCCTAGTATAGTGAACCATTTACATGATTCGGTTCCGGCTGAGTTATTGCCTGTGCAGCCAGGCAGATGGGTGACGGTGAGAAATCGCTCTAGTCGCGGATCAAAAAACCACTCTTCTGTTCCGGTTACCATAACAAATCGATTTGCCCCTCTCAGTGAAACACCCACTGAGAATGCTGTTGATTGTGCCCTGGTAATGGCGATTCTATTACACGGAACGTGAAAATAGAGACACCAGCCACCATAGTCACATGTTTGCCGGGAGCCAGAGCGCCTGACATCAAATCAAATTTAAAAGTGCTGGCTAATGCTAATCGTAAATTCTCTAAGATTGTTATTCACGTCGGCACTAATGATGTTCGACTTCGCCAGTCGGAGATCACCAAAATTAATATTAAAGAGGTGTTTGAACTCGCAAGTACGATGTCAGGCACTGTAATCTGCTCTGGCCCCTTCCTGTTCGAAGGAGTGATGAGATAGTTAGTAGATTGTGTTCACTCAATGGCTGGTTGTCTAATTGGTGTCCGCAACATAATATAGAATTCATAGACAATTGGAAAAGTTTTTGGGGCAAGCCTGACCTGTTGAAAAGAGATGGTATTCATCCCACCTGGGATGGTGCTGCTCTTCTCTCTAGTAATTTGGCTCATAGTCTTAGAGATAAAACATGACAATCTGGGGCTCAGGTCAGGAAGCAGACAAACTGGCTAAACCGACCGTCTGCTAGCGGCCTCACGTCACCAAGGTCAGATAAATCTCATCACATAGAGACTCTTTCACCTAGATATCATCATATAGAGACTGTGTCTGTTCCCCGAATTTGGAAATCCAAAAAACTGCCAAACCTTTCTAAGGTTAAAAATCTAATTGATGTTCAACAAATAAAAAACAGATATAATACAGATGAGCAAACGATAAAGCTTGGGTTGCTGAATATTCGATCCCTTAATTCAAAATCGCTCATAGTTAATGATAAGATTAAAGACTATAACCTAGATGTGCTGTGTTTGACAGAAACCTGGCTAAAACCAAACGATTACATTACTTTAAATGAGTCCACTCCGCAAGATTATTGTTATAAACATGAGCCTCGTCCGAAAGGCAAAGGGGGAGGTGTTGCTGTAATTTATAGTAATATTCTGAAAACCACTAAGAAATCTAGTTTTAAATATACTTCTTTTGAAGTGTTGGTGCTTAATGTAAAAATTTATAGTGTAAACAATAAATCACGTTTGAGAATTCTGCTGGCTACTGTATACAGGCCACCAGGGCACCATAAAGATTTTCTCAAAGAATTTGCTGACTTTCTATCAGAATTAGTATTGGCTGCAGATAAAGTCCTAATTGTTGGTGATTTTAATATACATGTAGATAATGAAAAAGATGCATTGGGATTGGCATTTAAAGACATTATAAACTCAATTGGAGTGAGAAAACACGTGTCAGAATCTACTCATTGTCGTAATCATACTCTTGATCTAATATTATCACATGGAATAGATGTTGATGGCGTTGAAATTCTGCAGCAGAGCGACGACATCTCCGATCACTATCTAGTCTCGTGTAAATTACATTTAGCCAAGGCTGCAAAGCCGACTCCGTGTTATAAATATGTTAGACCTATCACTTCTGCCACTAAAGATTGCTTTATCAATAATCTTCCAAATCAGTTTCATAATCTCAGCATCCCAGAAAGCTTAGAAGAACTTGATATTGCAACAGAAACTTTTAACTCTCTCTTTTCCAGCACTTTAGACACAGTTGCTCCGCTGCGCTTAAAGAAGATCAAAGAAAATAGTCCAACGCCGTGGTACAATGAGCACACCCGGGCCCTTAAGAGAGCAGCCAGAAAAATGGAGCGAAACTGGAAGAAAACAAAACTAGAGGTATTTCGGATTTCATGGAAGGAGAGCTCGATTGCTTACAGAGAGGCCTTAAAAGATGCTAGAACTAATTATTTTTCAACCCTATTAGAAGAAAATAAACATAATCCTAGGTATTTATTTGAACAAGTGACTAAACTAACGAAAAAGAAAGCTTCAAGCCCAGAAGTTTATAAGAAACACAGCAGTAATGACTTTATGAACTTCTTCACTTATAAGATTGATAATATCAGGGACAAAATTATAACTATGCAACCGTCTACTACAGTATCGCATCAGGGAGTATATTGTAGTCTCTGTGAGGAACATTTTGATTCATTTGTTGCTATAGGAGAGGAAGAATTTTGCAAAATTGTTAATTCATCTAAATCGACAACTTGTATGCTAGACCCTATACCGACTAAGCTACTGAAAGAGATGCTTCCAGAGGTCATAGATCCTCTTCTAGATATCATTAATTCATCTTTGTCATTAGGATACGTACCAAAAACCTTTAAGTTGGCTATGATTACATCCAGTCATGTGTCTAAAAAAGATCCCTTCACCTACCAGCGAGTTATCAATTACAGGCTGATGCTGCATGCTGCAGTTTTATCATAGAGGATTAATGTAGCAAATAAAGCGCTTTCCAAGGCTGTGGCTTATAAATGCGTCATGATTAAAACGGTTAAAAAACGCAATTGATTCCTCCCGAATTTAGTCAATTTCCAGCGATCTCGAATCTGCCTTCTCTTCAAAGATACAAAATAGCAGTATCCTCACATCTGGTTTTATCCTTTTAGAAAGAAATAATAGCTGCGAGGATTTCAGTCGATTTAGACGTACCATAGACTGGACTGCTTCATTAAAGTACAAATGATTTGTCCTATCATCGATCGGGTTGTATCTCTTATAGTGTTACTTGATCTAAGTGCTGATTGATACTATCGACCACAACATTCTTTAAATAGACTAGAAGATATGTTGCATTAGCGATTGCATCAAGGTTAAATCTACTTTCTGACATATCAGTTTGTAGCATATGAGAGATGTCTTATCGATCACAAGTTCAGTATGGCGTACCATAGGCTCATACTAGGACCGCGTCTTTACTGACATGCACCATTAGAGATAAATTAGGAATATGAATACTTCACTGTTATGCTGATGATACTCAGCTGTATATTTCTTCAAAACCTAACGAAACTTACCAATTCACAAAATTAACGGAATGCATAGCTGATATAAAAAATTGGATGACCAGTAATTTCCTATTACTAAATTCTGAAAAAACAGAGATTCTAATCATTGAACAAAAAACTTCCTCACCTAATAACCTAGAATACTGTCTAACACTTGATGGCTGCTCTGTTAAGTCTTCGACGTTAGTTAGGAACCTGGGTGTGCTCTTTGATACCAATCTTTCATTTGAAAGTTACGTGTCTAGTATCTGTAAAACCGCATTTTTCCATCTTAAAAATATATCTAAATTACGTCATATGCTCTCACTGACAAATGCGGAACAATTAGTTCATGCGTTCATGACCTCAAGGCTAGATTATTGTAATGCTCTACTGGGTGGTTGCCCTGCACGCTTATTAAACAAACTACAGCTAGTTCAAAATGCAGCCGCTAGAGTTCTTACCAGAACCAGGAAGTATGACCATATTAGCCCGGTTCTGTCAACACTGCATTGGCTGCCTATTAAACATCGTATAAATTTTAAAATATTGCTGATTACTTACAAAGCACTAAATGGTTTAGCTCCCCAGTACTTGAGCGAGCTCTTAACGCATTATAGTCCTTCACGTCTATTGCGATCTCAAAATTCTGGCCAGTTGATAATACCTAGAATATCAAAATCGACTGCTGGCGGTAGATCCTTTTCCTATTTAGCACCAAAACTTTGGAACAATCTTCCTAACACGGTCCGGGAAGCAGATACAGTCTGTCAGTTTAAATCTAGACTAAAAACACATCTCTTTGGCTTAGCATACACATAACACATTATAGATTTCTATAATTCAATGTTAGGCTGCATAGATTAGATCAGCCGGAACCAGGAACACTTCCCAAAATTCCTGATGTACTTTGTACATCATAAGAAGGATGGCGTCTACGCTAATATTAGTCTCTCTGTTTATCCCGAGGTTTACCGCAGACCGCCGGATCCAGGGCATATCCAGATCTGATGAAGGACCATCACATGGACACGACGACACGCATTATCAGGGCTGTGAAGGCCCATGGACACCTCACCACTCATCTCCTCACCGGCCGGATGACCCAACCCAACCAGATGAACTGGATAATATCGTGAAAGTTCTGATCCCATCTGACTCCTGACATTATGCTGCCTAACTCATAATCATACACTGTTCATTCGTTGGCCAAAGGAGGACTGGCCCCCCGACTGAGCCTGGGTTCTCCCAAGGTTTTTTTCTCCATTCTGTCACCTGATGGAGTTTTGGTTCCTTGCCACTGTTGCCTTCGCCTTTTGGCTTGCTTAGTTGGGGACATTTAATTTTCAATTGAACAATACTATTACAACATTGTTTTCCTGTTATCTCTGTAAAGCTGCTTTGAAACAATTTGTATTGTAAAAAGCGCTATATAAATAAAGGTGACTTGACTTGACTTGGAGATGTGGAGGTGTGGAGATGTGGAGGTGTGGAGGTGTGGAGATGAGAAGGTGTGGAGGTGAGAAGGTGTGGAGGTGTGGAGATGTGGAGGTGTGGAGATGTGGAGGTGTGGAGGTGTGGAGATGTGGAGGTGTGGAGGTGTGGAGGTGTGGAGATGTGGAGTGTGGAGATGTGGAGATGTGGAGGTGTGGAGGTGTGGAGGTGTGGAGGTGTGGAGATGTGGAGGTGTGGAGATGTGGAGGTGTGGAGGTGTGGAGATGTGGAGGTGTGGAGGTGTGGAGATGTGGAGGTGTGGAGGTGTGGAGATGTGGAGGTGTGGAGATGTGGAGGTGTGGAGATGTGGAGGTGTGGAGATGTGGAGGTGTGGAGATGTGGAGGTGTGGAGATGTGGAGGTGTGGAGGTGTGGAGATGTGGAGGTGGTGGAGGTGTGGAGATGTGGAGGTGTGGAGATGTGGAGATGTGGAGTGTTGGAGGTGTGGAGGTGTGGAGATGTGGAGGTGTGGAGGTGTGGAGATGTGGAGGTGTGGAGATGTGAAGAAGGGCTGTTTTCATCACCTTGAACTCTCAATGTGTCTGTTAGATGGACATTGTATCAGACAAATGTACCAGGAACAAATGTATCTCATGTGGAATTCCTGCATTCAGTCATTTATGGATCATCTTCTGTTGTGACTAAAGTGTGACTAAAATATTTGAGAACCCCTACAGAACTGGTGCTTGTGAGAGTTACACTGCTAGTGTATTCAAACTGAGACGTCATTGAGCGCAGTTAGGGATCTGAAGATAACTCATCATGGGGCTGCACGATTGATCACAATTAGCATAGAATCACGCTTAAACCGATTTGGCTTATTGCTACTATGGAATCGCACAGGCAGTGAATATTTTTAATACGCAGCTTGTCAGTGACATATGGCTCTGTGATCAGTAGTAAATGCTGCTCTATCTGAAAGCACTGCGAGCTTGAGTCACTTAAAACGTGCATTCAAACAAGCAACACACGTCAAACATCTTTGCAAACATGAGAAGCATTAATGAACCTCTTGTCCAACAAAAGACAACATTTAATAAATCAATCAAAGTGTTTAAATCTTCTGTTTATTCAGCTACAGCGATAGCATGATGCCCATAGGGATTTCCTGGAATATCGTGCATTATCTACTTCTGCATTATCTATTATTAATCGTGCAGCCCTAACTCATCATTAAAAGCCTAACCCTTGGATGTGTGTGGGCAGAACACATGTATTCTTAGACAAACATTTCCCTCATTTAAGCCTTTTGAATTTAAAATAAAAAGAAATGTCAAGTGTTGTAGTGAATTGGAATCTGTCCATATAGATGTATATTTACTTACAGGACACTGAAGGCATGAAATATACATCAGAGTGAAAAGTGAATCTCAACCGCACCATAATCTGCCCAGCTTCATTCTCAGAGTCACTCTCTTTCATGTACCCAGTGAAGAGGATCAGTCTGCCATCAAACCAATTTTTCACATTCCAATTTTGAAAAGAGAAATGATTGACTATGTAAAAATATTCTCAACTAAAGGCAACTAGGTCTCTAAGAAAGAAAATAACCTTATTGTTGCAGAAAAATCCAGGTACGCAGGGTGCAAAATGTTAAGAAGCATCAAGTTTACATTTAGCTTTTTTTCCCTCTTTTTATTGTTTTTTAACAGTTACTTCAAACAAAACGTTTATAGACAAGATCTGGATAACTGTATAACTGGTTCCCTTTATCGAAAAAGGGAACTTCGAGATGCGTCGAACGACACGGTGGGAACGCCTCTTGCGTGATTGCGTCTGAAGCATCTATGCCAACTAGTCCAATGGAATGAGAGAATGAGCGTCACGGGCGGGTGACGTCATGAACCAGGAAAGGATAAGAGCACTTCCGCTGCTCGCCGGCATTTAGCTTCTGTTGCCTCAGCAAGCGATCTGTGTCAAAACTGTCTCTGTCTATTTATTGTTGTCTGTTGCAATATTGTATGGAAACGTTATGGCGAAACAAATTACAAACAGTGTGTTTCTCCCTGCCCGCGTTTATTTAAACGGGTGGGGACACACACGAGTTTTGTTTAATTTGTTTGGGGTAGAGCATACTTCTCAGCCCTTGAAAAAAAAAAAAGGTGGGGGCTGAGTTCCAACTCTGTGAAATAGTATGCTCTGCTCTCGCCTGTCACTCTGTATGATAGTGACAGGCTTGCGATTCCCAGGACCCGCGTTTGCCGAGGCAGCGTGGGGAATGCATTCCTGGGGATCGCAGATGGATCTTTTGGAGGGGTTTGAAACGGGTCCGTGGGCCTTTTTTCCTTCCTTACCCGGAAGATCCAGCTCTATCTCCCCGGTGTCGGAAGCACGCTCTGCGGTTTCTCCGCTCGGGGAGAGAGAGCCCTTTTTCCTTCATATTCTCCTCCGAGGAGGTTAAATGTTTTAGAATATTGAAAGTGAAAGCAAGCACACACACTGTTGAATTAGATTCGCCATCTATTTCCCCAGTATATGATGAACTGGTGGAGGTTTTGTCCCGTGCTGTTAATAAATTAAATATTTAATGGCCAGCTGAGATTAGGGACGCTCCTAAAAACTTATCGAGCGTTTCCTACATCTATCACATTATCTCCACCACGAGGCTTCCCTTTTCCCTGATTTACACACTGAATATTTAAATTGTGGGATAAACCGTATTTTATTACTACTTTCAGCCCTCGTGTTAAAGATTTATTCAAGGGTTGAAAGATTACGGTTATGATATAATGCCCCAGGCTGAAAAAAAAAAAAAAAAATATAGAAAAATGCTGTTTTCACCTGGTCCAGCATCGTCATTTAAAGCCTCTGCTTTGCTCAATAAACCTATCACTAAAGAATCTCGCGTTTGCCGAGGCAGCGCGTAGGTTCAATGTTGTAATCAGAATCTAGCTCGGATCTCGCGTTTGCCGAGGCACCGCTTAGATTTCGAGTGTACTTTGCAAAATAAGATTCTGTGGCTGGGATCTCGCGTTTGCCGAGGCAGCGCGTAGGTTTAATTATAGCTACTTTGGTTTTATGGGTAAAGCTTATACGGCAGCAGGTCAGCTGGAGAATGTTTATAGAAAACTATAGTATAATGCTCCAGGCTTATCAGGCCGATCTGCTGGGGTTCTGGATATAGTGAAATTTGAGCCTTCGCGTCTCTTCGGCGACGCATTCCATGCGTTCGTTGTTAGGTGATGCATTATATATATATATATATATATATATAAAAAATATATATAATAAGGTTTCTCCCTCGCTGTGTCCAGCCCCCTGGGGCTGCTGGGCGTGAGCAGCTCCAGCCGTCTAGTTCATCATATTATGTGCACAGAAAGTGAGGACAGCCCCGACCGAAGTGGAGTGGTGTACACCTCATTACACGGTGCCCGTTCCATTTCGGGGTCCTCACGAGACCCTCCTGCCAACCCTGCCACCTCCGGTGCTTCAGGGCGCAGCGGTCTCCAGCGAGTCGCTGATGCTATGCTGCGGCACAGCATTGGTTTCGCGCCCTCTGAGGGGGGCTTTTGAGTAGTCAGGTCAGGTAGTTCCTGCCATTATGTTTCAGGCTCCAAATTTGGCTCTCTCAGTAACACCAGAGGCCAGCCTCGAGAGGCTGGTTCCCTTAGTAAATTTTTTGGCAGCGTGGAAGCTTCTGCCGAATATTTCTCATTGGGTCCTGCAGATTGTAGAGAGAGGATACAGAATCCAGTTTGGCTCTCGTCCTCCTCATTACAGCGGGGTGCTGCCCACAGTGGTGCATCCCGAGCAGGCTCTGGTAATGGAACAAGAAGTAAAGGCCCTGTTAGCAAAAGAAGCTATAGAACAGGTGTACTCACCCGTCAGAGAGTCGGGTTTTTACAGCCATTATTTTATTGTTCCAAAAAAGGATGGAGGGTTGCGTTCCTTTTTTAGATCTTCGCCTGTTAATTCGGTCAGTTCGGAAACTAAAGTTCAAGATAGCTGACCCTCAAACAGATCGTGACCCAAATCAGATCCGAGGACTGGTTTGTCACGATAGATCTAAAGGATGCATACTTCCATATCTCCATCCTCCCTCAGCACAGGAAGTTCCTATGGTTTTCTTTCAGGGGCAAAGAATACCAATATCGGGTTCTTCCTTTCGGCCTAGCTTTGTCACCCGTTCGCATTCTGAATTATATCGACGACTGGCTGATTCTAGCGGAATCAGAGCAGTTGGCGGTTCGGCACCGAGGTGTCGTTCTCGCTCATATGCAGATGTTGGGGTTGAGGCTCAATACCAAGAAGAGTGTGCTTTCTCCAGTATTGAGAACCACTTTCCTTGGTGTGGTACGGGATTTAGTATCCTAACAGCTACAGAAGAGCTGAGGCTAGGCCAGTCACGCACTGTAAAACAGTTCAGGAGACTGTCGGGTCTTGTTGCAGCAGCGTCCAACGGAATTCCTTTTGGCATGCTGTACATGAGACCTTTACAGCGCTGGCTCAGGACCAGAGGGTTCTCCCCGAGGGGAAACCCACTTTGCATATCAAGGTCACGCGGCGATGCTTTCGTGCCTTAGTTATATGTAGTAAACACTGGTTCTTAACCCAAAACCAGTCACGCATTGTAAACAGTTCGAGAGACTGTTGGGTCTACTGGCAGCAGTGTCCAACGGAATTCCTTTTGGCATGCTGTATATGAGACCTTTACAGTGCTGGCTCAGGACCAGAGGGTTCTCCCCGAGGGGAAACCCACTTGCATATCAAGGTCACGCGGCGATGCTTTCGTGCCTTAGTTATATGTAGTAAACACTGGTTCTTAACCCAGGGTCCGGTGTTGGGAGCTCTTTGCCATCGAGTTGTGATCTCGACAGATGCTTCCCTCACCGGCTGGGGAGCGGTAATGGAAGGCCGCTCGGTTCAGGGTCTGTGGAAAAGCCATCATCTTTCGTGGCACATAAATTGCCTGGAGATGATGGCCGTCTTCAATGCGTTGAGACATTTCCATCATGTGCTCGTTCGAACAGACAACACATCAGTGGTCTCTTATCTGAACCGCCAGGGGGGTCTGCGCTCGCGTCCGCTTTGCAAACTGGCGCACCAGATCCTCCTGTGGTCTCTGGGGAAGGTACTCTCCCTGAGGGCAGTGTATATTCCTGGGGACCAGAATATAGGAGCAGACATCCTGTCGAGGCAGGAGCTGAGGCCAGGGGATTGGAGACTCCACCCCGAGGCGGTGGAGAAAATCTGGGAGGCATATGGTCAGGCAGAGGTGGATCTGTTCGCGTCTCAGAACACGACGCACTGTCCTCTCTGGTATTCTCTGACGCACCCAGCCCCCCTGGGGCTGGACGCCATGGTGCAGACGTGGCCGAGGCTACGTCTGTACGCCTTTCCCCCTGTTGCTCTGCTCCCAGGAGTTCTGGAGCGGGTCCGTCGGTATGGAATAAGCCTACTGCTAGTAGCACCACGCTGGCCAAGTCGGATCTGGTTTGCGGACCTGATCCTTCTGCTAGACGGGCCTCCATTGGAGATCCCTTTGAGGAGGGACCTTCTGTCTCAGGCCGGGGGCACAATATTTCACCCTCGACCAGACATGTGGAATCTTTGGGTTTGGCCTCTGAGGGGGCCCAACTTATAGATAGTGGTCTTTCAGCTGAGGCTGTTGAGACCATCCTAAGCTCCAGAGCTCCAGCTACGAGGAAACTTTATGCGCTTAAATGGAGAGTTTCTCCTTATGGTGTCACCGACACCAGTGGGATCCAGTTAACTGTTCTGTCAACACAGTACTCGAGTTCCTGCAGGAGCGCTTTGTGTCAGGTCTTTGTCCTTCCACACTAAAAGTTTACGTGGCAGCCATTGCGGCTTACCATACTATGGTGGGAGGTATATCTTTGGGTCGAGACCCCCTGATTACACGTTTCCTTCGTGGCACTTTGAGGCTGAGGCCTGCAATCCGCACTAAGGTGCCAGCTTGGGATTTGACTATAGTTCTAGAAGGCCTGTCTAGGGCCCCATTCGAGCCCTTAGATTCGGTCTCAGAAAAGTTCCTGACTTTCAAGACTATCTTTCTGCTAGCTATTTCGTCCCTAAAGAGAGTTGGCGACCTTCAGGCTCTTTCGGTCTCCCCCACCTGCCTTGAATTTGCACCGGGGGTGGTCAAGGCGTTCCTATACCCAAAACAGGGATACGTCCCTAAGGTTCCAACCTTGACTCCGAGGCCTATTGTGCTGCAGGCTTTCTGTCCTCCTCCATTTGCGGACCAGGAAAGACTGCACCTGTTGTGTCCAGTGCGAGCATTGGACACATATGTACATCGGACATCCTCAATCAGAAAGTCCGACCAATTACTGATTTGCTTTGGATCACCTAAGAAAGGTCTTCCTGCTTCAAAACAGACAGTCAGTAAGTGGATAGTCGAGGCTATTTCACTGGCATACGAGTACTCGGGCCAGCCTTGTCCTTTGGTGGTCCGAGCCCACTCGACCAGGAGTATGGCGGCTTCTAAGCCATATTGCAGGGGGTATCTCTTCAAGATGTTTGTGATGCGGCGGGCTGGTCCTCTCCGCTCACATTCGTGAGATTTTACAGTTTGGACCTGGATACCCCAGGTTCTCAGGTGCTGAGTGCTTAGATCAACAGACTGACACTCAGGTACTTGTAATTATGGCGGGTTGGGTATTCTCGTTCCCACCGTGTCGTTCGACGCATCTCGAAGTTCCCTTTTTCGATAAAGGGAACGTCTCAGGTTACTATTGTAACCATAGTTCCCTGAGAAACAGGGAACGAGACGATGCGTCCCCCTGCCATACTTCCTGCGTCCCTGCTATCGGCTTGCTTCGGCAACTGTCGAAGCTAAATGCCGGCGAGCAGCGGAAGTGCTCTTATCCTTTCCTGGTTCATGACGTCACCCGCCCGTGACGCTCATTCTCTCATTCCATTGGACTAGTTGGCATAGATGCTTCAGACGCAATCACGCAAGAGGCGTTCCCACCGTGTCGTTCGACGCATCGTCTCGTTCCCTGTTTCTCAGGGAACTATGGTTACAATAGTAACCTGAGACGATTTTAATGTAAAATAACTTTAACATCAAGTTGTTTTCATCAAAACTGATAAATAATCAGCAAGCCACATGGATATTTTTGGTCTACAGTAAACAACATAAAACAAAACAGCATTAAACTTGTTACTGAAAAATTGCCTTTACACAATGCATCTTTTAAACTTTGAAATGCAGATTCATTTATAACAATGAATGAATGAATTGAAATCTATGGAATTGGTGGACGCTGACAGTAGCAGCGGTGTGTGCTGTACCTTCATAGAAAACAATGGTTTCAAATGTTAGCGTCTGGTGCACAATCCTCTTACAGTTTTTCTGAGTTGCTAAAACACTAAACCTCATTCTTTGAACCAAATTCTCAAAGGCTTAAACCAAATTGTTGAATAAATCACTCTTTCTGTAAAACCTTAAACAAGTTTAGGCAGTTAGACACCATTTGCAAATCTCAACGCTTTTTTGCAAAACTCTAAACACATTCTCATTCACTTAAACACATTTCACACAGATATATATATATATATATATATATATATATATATATATATATATATATATATATATAATATATATATATATATATATATATATATATATATATATATATATATATATATATATATATTTTTTTTTTTTTTTTTTTTTTTTTTGAATTTATGCAAAAGAACATCTGACAATAAAATCAAATCAAATAGACAAATCAAAATAATTAGAATAAGACAATAAAACCATGATTGATTTTACTGATTGATACTTCACAAGATCTGGGAATTTTAATAATTTTGACTGTAAGAATAATGAGTGAGTGTGATCCCTATACCCAGCATTGTGAATAATTCCTATTGCTCTTTTTTTGGAGAACAGATAGTGAATGTAATGAACTTTTGTAGTTGTTTCCCCAAATCTCAGCACAGTAAATGACATATGGTAAAACTAGTGAACAATACAACATGTGGAGTGATTTTTGATCCAGAACCTGCTTTGCTTTGTTTACAGTTTTTCTCGATTGCTTAAACACATTTCTTGAAACTATGCCTCTTATTCTCAAAACAGTAAACACAAATCCATAACGTCTCACCCAATTCCCCAAACATCCTATTTTCAGGTCAAAATGAAGCTCTACACTCAAAACCATTCACTCTTGCTGAAAAACCAAACTTTGCCCTCAGACAGGACACACCAGCCCTCAAAAACACACACACACTACAACATAGTCTTACACACTGGTGCTATAAATTCAAAACAACATTTCCAAAACTGGTAATTCATGTTGCTTGTGGTCTGTCTGTCCCCCCACGCCCCCCCCCCTCATCTTTTTTTTTTTACTCTCTCCTACTCTTACGTAAGATGTGTGTGAGCATCATATGACAGTAAAAGAGCACACACAAACCGTATTCAAATATGGAGTTGTATTGGAATGGTAAAGAGTGTTGGTACATGCCTCCACTCAAGGATACAATATACAATATGAGGAACAAGTCTAAGAATGTTCCACATATGGTTGAAATACCATCATTGGCCTAGAAAGATAACATTCTGGCAGTCAAGACTATAAAGGAGAAAGGATGCCCTCCCTTCACTGTCACACTCTGCAGCCAGTCTGTGTGACTGTACGAATGCTGGCTTTTTCTTGCAAGAACATAAACCTCATCAAAGACAATTGGAAATGTTTGTCTCTTATTCAGTGATAGAAATTTGTTTGCCACCACGCCTCCCTGAAGGTTCTGATAATGGAGGCGATGGTGAAGCGACTCAAATTTGGCTGTACTCGTTGCCCAGCCTCCCTCATAACATGGACAAGTACATGGCCAACTAAAGTGGCTTGAATTTCATCCGAGACTGCTTGTCTTCTTGCCCTTGGCCTTCCTCCTCCTCCTTCTTCTCCTCCTCTTCCTCCTCCTCCTCCTCCTCTTCCTTCTTCTGTTCCTCTTCCTCCTCTTCCTGTTCCTCTTCCTGCTCCTCTTCCTCTCCCTCCTCGACCTCTTCTTCCTCCTCCTCCTCCTCTTCTTCCTCCTCCTCCTCCTTCTCCTCCTTCTTCTCCTCCTTCTTTTCCTCCTCTTCCTCCTCCTCCTCCTCCTCTTCCTCCTCCTCCTCTCCCTCTCTCCTCCTCTTCCTGTTCCTCTTCCTGCTCCTCTTCCTCTCCCTCCTCGACCTATTGCGTAATTTCTCTGTGGATCCATTGTTCCAAAACTCAGTAAACTGATTTGTATCTTTTATAAAAGATTGTATAACCTTTTACAGTTTTTCTCAATTGCTAAAACACTAAACCCTATTGTCTGAACCAAATGCTCAGTTGCCTGAACCCTCTGATTAAATCAATCATACTTTTGGCAAAACCATAAGCACTTTTCACCGGTTTAGACACAACTTGCCAACACATTTTCATTGTGATGCACCCGTGCTGCATAATGGTGAGCACTGGTGACAAAAGTCAAACACAATTAAAGCACATGTGTCACCACTTGAACACAACAACTCAAAATTGATCACACTTGTGGCTAATGATGTGAGGGAACATATACAGTAAGCCAGTTCAGAGAGCACTGGTTTGTGAGGCACTACAATGGATAGAAATCTGAGAGGAAGAGTTTGTGTGAGAGGAGGTCGAGGTGGTCGAGGTGGTCAACGAAGACAAAGAACAGTAATATCTGATGAACTCAGAGCTACTGTGATTGACCATGTTCATTTCCATGGTATGAGCATTGAGCATGAGGGAGGTGAACAAAGGGTACAACCAAACATCAGTAGATTCACTGTGTCCACCATAATCCGAAGATTTAGAGAAAAGATGTTGACAGCAATTACTGTGACATACTATATACTGTACCACAGTATACTGTAAGTAAATATATGTTTCAGTACATTACTGTACCAATGTACTGTAGTATTGTAATGTAGGGTTGGTCTAACTGTTTGTAGTCCTATATTCCATGTATATTTTTGTACTTTATTTTTACATGGGCTTACTGTACACAAGTGGCAAACGCATAAGATTTCTGTTTGTTTGTACAAGTGCTATGTGTAAATGCACAAGATTTCTGTTTTGTCTTTTTGTACAAGTGCTAAATGCACAGGTTTTTTTTTTTTTTTTTTGCAACATGCATTTAGCCTACAGTGAACAATAAACATTTATTTCTCCAGCTTCATGTCCTGAGCATTGTGTTTTCTATTTTTCTACGTAGTGTTTAGTGACTGTTCAGTAGTGTGTTTAATTTTGATTGACTCTGGGCACGATTTGACAACATAGTTCAGTTTTGAGCACAGATTGAACTGTTTTGAGGAGAAAGTTTGGTTTTGCAAGAAGAGTCTGAGGTTTTGTGAATGTAGCTTGAAAATTGGGTTTTGTGTTCACAGCTTAGAGAAAAGGAGAGCAGCTTTCAAGAAATGTGTCTTAGCAATCGAGAAAAACTGTATCTATCTATTGAAGGATCTGACTGATGTGTGTTCAATTTTGACTCTTAGTGTTTTCACCTGGGTAATTGTGTGCTAACTGAGCTGAAGCTGTGCTGACTTGAGTGAACAATTTTGAATGCTAGTGCTTTCTAAATGACCACATGGTGTAGGCAATGAGAAATGAAGGGATTTGTGTGTAGAGTTGTGCTGTGACAGTTCAACAAATCTGACTAATGTGTCAAAACAGGGGAATAGTGTTCATAGTTTAGTGAAATGGGTGTGCTTTTTGATAAATGGCATTATGGTTTTGAAATTTTAGTTCAAAAGCCTGGTTATAGTGTTTAAGCAATCGAGAAAAACTGTAATACTGCAATTTATCTTGATAGTTTAGATTGTACATGATTAATGTGGGATTTCCAACTGATTCTGTCTGTTCTGCTTCAAGTTAAATTGTCACTTGTATTGTTTTATATAGTTGATTTAGTTCTGGCGCCCCCCTGTGGTAGTTCTCCAGAAATATAAGTGATCACATTTCATGCAGTCAGCTTCTCTTCAATCTTTCGAAGCCATCCTTTGTTTTGCGTTTGTAAAAGCATCATCTGTAAGTTAATTCTTCGTTACATAATGTTTGATGATGTATATTTGCATATATTTGTGATGGGTGTATTTGAAGCTTTGACTTGATGTTGTTTCTGTGATAGCCTTTAGCTATTAGCCTAGCCTTTCTTCAATATAGCATTTAATGTGTTGATTCCGCTCTACTTTGATGTGATAACTTCACTATATGAATCAATATCTGAATTTAATGCTATTTTCTTTGTTACCTGATAATTCAATATAAGTAAATTGATGACACTGATTTACTTTGCCATATTTTCAGATAAGAGTTTCAGTCATTGTATTATTGTTCTGATTATTGTTTATTTGCTATTATTTACAGTTTTACTCCTAATTCATAATGTACCTGGCATCTTATTAAACGGCAAAGACTAAGATGAATCCTGACTCATCTGTACTTTATGGATGGAGTTTGGCTGGCTGTTAAATTGCATCTGTACATGCGAGGAGAACAGTACACTGTCATCTATAATTGCACTTTTGTTGCAAAATGCTAAACACAGACATGCAAAAGTTAAACACAACTACAACACAGCTTGGCAGCAATAACAGCAGCAGCGTAGCAGATCTATTCCACCAAGACCAAACATACAACATTATCATAGCCATTACCATGACAATCACTCCGAGAGTTGTCATGACAGCTGTGTTTACAGTGACTCAAAATTGTTCACACTATTTATAATGATTTGATCAAACTAACTGTACAATGTAAGCCAGTTCAGAGTGCACAGGTGACACAGGTGCAGTGAATGATGATATGAACAATAGATGGAGACAATCTGGGAGGCGGATGTGTGTGTGTGTGTGTGTGTGTGTGTGTGTGTGTGTGTGTGTGTGTGTGTGTGTGTGTGTGTGTGTGTGTGTGTGTGTGTGTGTGTGTGTGTACGAGGATGAGGACGAGGAAAGTGTGTCAAGGCTGGATCGGCACACTAGAAGATTTTTTTTTTTGCCTAACCCTAACCCAACCTGAAGACGTGATGCCGAATTTGTTTAGTTTGTTACAATATCCTTTTTTGTCTGTAATTGCATGCTTTGGATGCTGTTCTCCATTTTTTGATGTAATGTCTAATGAATGGTATGTAGTGTTTATAATATTGACTGCTTCTGTGTATAATCTAAAAGCATTATTTGATTTTGAGTACAGATAAAATTGTTTGATTTTTCCAAAAGAATCAGATCTTCTCTGAATGTAGTTTGAAGATTTGGTTTTGTGTTTAAGGTGTCGAGAAAGGTGTTTTAGCAATTCAGAAAAACTGTAAGTGTCTCTTACCCTTCTTGCTGAGCTGGATGTTGGCTTGTCGTCTTCCGTGGCCATTTTCCACATAACATGAATAGTTTCCCAGGTCGCTCTCCTCCACGGCATCTATTGTCAGTGAGATGGACACTTCCTGCTCCCCCAAGTGCTCCCGAACAGTTCTGGAACGGTGAGAGAAGAAAAGGAGAACTGTTCAACAACCATCTATAATTTAAATCAAGTTCTGTCATGACAACTCTCGGAGTGATTGTCATGGTAATAGCTATGATAATGTTGTATTTTTGGTCTTGGTGGAATAGATCTGCTATGCTGCTGCTGTTATTGCTGCTAAGACATACATGACACACTGCTGTGAGCAAGTAACCCATACTGATGCTGTACAATCTAGCGGATCTATACAGGCGGAGCTGGGGAAGGTGGAGGGTTTCTGAAGCGCACTGCACTGCTAAGGCAAATGCTACCCAAGTATTTGAAGGTTGAGAAGCGAGCTCATTGGCTACTGATACGGCAGGAACCAATCAGCTGCGCCCTATAGATAATGACGTGATTATGATCAGGTGCGTAAAAGGACTTATTAGCCTACACTATCTAGAGTTTCATGCCAGAACTCTCACAGCACCGCCATAGTCTCACATGCTGAACTCTTTAGTGTCTTACAGTTCCTCCAGATACTAAAATCTATTCTGTTAGTCAGACATCCTAACCCAATCATCTTCATGCGGCCCGATGGCACAGGCATCACGCCCTTGTCATCGGTCAAAACCTTGTGGAGAAATAGCAGACACTAAGCTCATGTGCTCATGTGTCCGACTAAACACCGGCGATATGTTATGCTTAAATTTATACATGATTAACTAACTGTATTTTTCTTTGTACATTTCTGAAATGCACTTTCTGTAAAGCTGCTTTGAGACAATGTGTATTGTGAAAATCGCTATACAAATAAACTTGAATTGAATTGAATTGAATGTGTCGACCGGCTGTGTTTGCGCCCCTTTATCAAATGTAGTGTACTTTGAAAGGCTATGCGTAAAAACTGAAGTACACTTTGGCTTAATGTATGTTCAGAGCAAGTGCGTATTGTGACATCCAGTGAGAAGTGTTTCAATTCGAGACACACACATTTGTTACAAACCACAAATCACTCAATGATTAAACTAGTCAAAAATCAGATGAAACAGAATATTTTAATTTAACCCAATAAAAATTAAACATTTACTTTATAGATGTTAATGTTGTTAATATCAGTACATTTTTGTTTAATTTCTCACAGGCCTCCGGAAAGAGATCGGGAGATCGGGATTCCCTATAGATCCCCTATAGATCCCCTATATATCCTCTATATATATTCCCTATAGATCCCCTATATATCCCCTATATATCCCTTTTATATCCCCTATAGATCCCCCATAGATCCTCTATAGATCCCTTATCGATCCCCTATAGATCCCCTTTAGATCCATATATCCCCTATAGATCCCCTTTAGACCCCCTATACAATATGGGATCTAAACAGTATATCCCCTATATATCCCCTATAGATCCCCTATTGATCCCCTATAGAACTATAGATCCATTTTTCTAAACTCCACACAAAATCATGAAAATATTTTGTGATATCATGATTAAATTATGAGAACCGAATTAAATTCTGCTCTAAAAAGACAATAGTGTCATTGGTCAGCTGAGGTGAGTTCATTGCTGGTCCTGTTTCGACTGTGTAAAGAGCATCAAATATGAGATGAGTTCAATTCAGTTATAAAGCAGAAGACAGTGATGTCATCACCCAGTTCAGTTCAGTTCTTATTTTAATAGTTTCAGTACAGGCAAATCAATAATTTGGAAACACTTTATTTTGATGGTCCCTTTTGAACATTCTGTTAACTATAAGTAACTTTGCAACTACATGTCAACTAACTCTCATTAGAGTATTATTAGAGTATTAGTAGAGTATTATTAGAGTATTAGTAGACTGTTAGGGTTAGGGTTAGAATAAGTTGACATGTAGTTGCACAGTGACTAATAGTCAGTAGACTGTCTGTTGGAGGAGCATCACAATAAAGAGTTTGCAGATATGAAGCAGACAGTCTACTAATACTCTATTGAGAGTTAGTTGACATATAGTTGCATGGGGACAGAGACGAACTGGAGTGTCAAATGTGCAGGAGAGCGAGGAGTGCAGAGAGAGAGAGAGAGAGAGGGGAGGAGAGAGAGAGAGAGAGAGAGAGAGAAGAGAGGAGAGAGAGAGAGAGAGGAGAGGAAGAGAGGAGAGAGAGAGAGAGAGAGAGAGAGAGAGAGAGAGAGAGAGAGAGAGAGAGAGAGAGAGAGAGAGAGGAGAGAGAGAGAGAGAGAGAGAGAGAGAGAGAGGAGAGAGAGAGGAGAGAGAGAGGAGAGAGAGAGAGAGAGAGAGAGAGAGGAGAGAGAGAGGGGAGAGAGGAGGAGAGAGAGAGAGAGAGAGAGAGAGAGAGAGAGAGAGAGAGAGAGGAGAGAGAGAGAGAGGAGAGAAGAGAGAGAGAGGAGAGAGAGGAGAGAGAGAGAGGAGAGAGATGAGAGAGAGGAGAGAGAGAGAGAGAATCGATGAATTAATTAGATTTCTGTAAACGGATACTCAAAGTCCAAAGAAAAAAACGAACAACGGATGCAGGGCAGAATTAGGCCAATACCCTTCCTTCTAAACATCCAAAAAGAGCCATCAAATTCTGGAAACACCTAAAAACAAGCGACCCCAACACATACCATTACCAAGCCTAAAACACCAAGAGCTGAGCGTAGCGAGGAGTCCCTGTGCACCACACACACAACACACACACACACACACACACACCACACACACACACACACCAACCACACACACACAACCTGAGCGTAGCGAGGAGTCCCCTGTGCCACAACACACACACACACACACACACACACACACACACACACAACAAAACACACACACACACACACACCTGAGCGTAGCGAGGAGTCCCCTGTGCCACACACACACACACACACACACACACACACACACACACACACACACACACACACACACACACCTGAGCGTAGCGAGGAGTCCCCTGTGCCACACACACACACACACACACACACACACACACACAACACACACACACACACACACACACCTGAGCGTAGCGAGGAGTCCCCTGTGCCACACACACACACACACACACACACACACACAGACACATACACACCTGAGCGTAGCGAGGAGTCCCTGTGCTGGCTGGTGCTGAGACTGACTGAGCTCTCTCCTGCAGAGATCAGCTCGTCTCAGCACACACACACACTCACACACATTTAGCCTGCACAAATTATCAACACTGAACAAGACAAGTACATCACCCATTGGACAAACACCATTAAAAACCAACACAAACTAGAATGTTATTCGGCACTAAATCGAGAGTACACTGTTGCGAGCTACCTGAGCACAGTGAGTGATGTGAGATTCAGGAAAACCCTGACGATGTACAGACTCAGCGAGCACAGCCTGGGCGTGGAGACGGGAGTGTGTGGTGTGTGTGTGTGTGTGTTGTGTGTGTGGTGTGTGTGTGTGTGTGTGTGTGTGTGTGTGTGTGTGTGTGTGTGTGTGTGTGTGTGTGTGTGTGTGTGTGTGTGTGTGAGAGACTCAGCGAGCACAGTCTGGCCATAGAGACGGGCCGGCGCAGACAGACCTGGCTCTCCCGTGAGGACAGACTCTGCTCGCACTGCATGCTGGGAGTGACGAGACTGAGCTGCACTTCCTCACAGAATGCCCAAAATATAAATATATCAGAGACCACTACTACCCCAAAATAAATAAAATATTTCCCCAATTTAACACCTGTAACCCAACCCAAAAACTCTGTTTCTTTCTTGGTGAAGAAGCCAAATGCTCAAACATAGCTGCAAAATTTGTAGCATCTTGCCACATCCTGAGGGACGACCAGAAGCCAGCAAACACCCAATAAACACACACTCACACACAGCCTAAGACCTACACACACACACACACACACACACACACACACACACACACACCACACACACACACACACACACACACACACACACACACACACACACACACACACACACACACACAACACACACACACTAACCCTAAGACCTACACATGGATATAGTGTTCAATTCCAAGTTCAGTGTTCGTTTGTTTTTTGTTTATCGCTTGTTTTTGTCTTTTATAGAGATAATTTCTAAATCATTTATATTTATTTATTAATCTTTGTTTATTTTTTTTATTATTGTTATATGCTATCAGTGTTATTATTTTGTGTACTAGATGTTATAAATCACTTTCTACGTTGTCTTGATGCTTTGGCAATACAAAATGTATTTTTTTGTCATGCCAATAAAGCTTTCTGAATTGAATTGAATTGAGAGAGAGAGAGAGAGAGAGAGAGAGGAGAGAGAGAGAGAGAGAGAGAGAGAGAGAGAGAGAGAGAGAGAGAGAGAGAAATGGGGAATTCATATCATTAAAGAAACATTGTTTCAGTTCTTGTTCAAAAAGAATAAGGTGATGTTCTGCCCTCTTTTCATGTTTGTGGAAGTTTCACACCGTTACAGTGATGCCAGGACTGGTGAGTGTCCGTCCACCGGGTCAGTAACCACTAATCAGACTAATTACAGTGTAAATAGTGGACGGAGCTGCAGGACACAAGTCGAGTGGATCTCAGGTACAGATTCAGAAATGAAATTCTGCTGTCATTGCGGTCAGCTCTTCTCTATTACCAGGCTGGGAATCGATTCAGCCACTGGCACAGGAACAGGCAGAAAACGACACACTGGCCTTAGGATCAGATCTGACTAAATGATAGCTGACGTACCAACCAGACATGAGAAATGCAGTCAAACACTCATCCAACATTCACACACAGCATTAGTAATGTACCGTATTAATACTGTAATGGAGCTCAGTGGACTTTAATTGTGGCGAGAGTTGCATACGGACTGTATTACGATGCTCATGGTGTGCTTGTATTCTAAAACATATTCTGAAACATTATAATGAGTCTCATTTCTGCTACTCTGTAGCTCAATACATGAAGTGACTTACAGTAACAGACTTTCCATCAATCACTCACCAATGTTTCGAATAAAACCTTGGAACTCCTAGTTTGATCTAGTTTAGGCGAGCCCAGATTCAGTCTTCTGCTTCACCCTGATATTCATCATGATGTGATTAAGATATGCCTTAACTGCATAAATTTCATAGTCAATGAAATTTAGATCTCAATTGTTCTAGTTGCTCATCTCAATCCAGAAAAGAAATGAAAGGAATTATCATCTCGATAAATAAAAGTAAATGGTGTCATAACTGTAAACTACTTACTTAATTTCACTTTCTCTGATTCTTCCTTCGTCCAGATCCTCAATGAACTTCTCTCCCTTCATCCAGTAGATGAGAGGACTTACATCGCCGCTGTAACCGAAGAACGCTCGGCAGGTCATGTTCACCGGGCCGCCTGCAAACACAGCGCAAGAGAAGTCCATGTGTAAGATCTGTGGAAAATAATATCCTTTACAATGTTTCTCAGTAAGGGAAACTGAGTCTGGCCTGTTGACAGTTGTTTTTCTTTGGTCTTTTTCGAGGAACAGAAATAGTTTAGTCTGTAATCTGACATCACAATAAGTTATGTCCTTCTGTAAATACTACAGTATACACTGTAACAGAAATACAGACTCAGTGATTTTTTTCTAACCCTCAGACAGAATTAAATGCTCATGAGAATCTCTTGTTCTGCACATTGTGAAAATGAAAAGTCTATGAGAGAATGAATGAGCACAGTCCTGAGACTCACAGGCTGAAATCTTGACAGAATTGCAAATACTGGTGTTTTATTTCTGGCCACTGGAGGACACTGTGGAACCACGTCTAACACATGACAGATCGAAATGGCCCAAATCGAGCTTCAGCAGACATGTACTGTATTAGGGCAAATACTTTGTGTTTTTTACAGTCACACACAAAGTCCAAACCATCTGATGCACAGTGATTCGGGAAGAACAGCACAGGTAAATGTGTGCCATTACCCAGCTATGTTTCCTATCTATAAAACAAAATAAACTGAAATTAAAGCTAGCTTAGCTTTATGTATTTATCTCTTTCTAAATAGTTAATTTAGATTTAGTTTGGTACTGTATTATGAAAGAGACTTGATTCTGTCCCTAGGTAATTTTTTAGGTAGTGTTTATGTTCGTCAGTTGGGGACAAAATTAAAATGTCAAGCCATGATTTCATTTTGTAAACAACTTATAATTGAAAAGTGGGTACTTCCAGAAAAATCTGCATAATATTTTATTTCTGAGAGGCTTCTCGAGCAAGATGGCGGTATGTCGAATTAAACTGAAACTGTCAACTTTGTTACGGTCTGAAGGCACCATTAAAGACTAATGTTTTCAAAGTTTACTCCTTTAGCTGGTTCTCCTGTCCTGAGCACGGTTAGCTAACTCTAGGCTGAATGTACTATACTCACCATGCTCAGAATCGTTCAGTAAATCCATGACCATTATAGTGTACTGTGTGTGGGTGTGTTTGTGTATGAATTGGAAAACCAGAGCAAGCACATCTTAGTTAATCGGGTCTCTATGGTGTGTTAATTGTGTTTTGTCTGTGCTGGCCTCTATTCATTCAGATCCAGCGGAGAGGATCATCCAGACGGCTGAAAGCTGCTCTGCTCATTAAAACGCTGTTGGGAGCATTTGAGCCTTCATAATGCCATAACTGACCTCCTGTGTCAAAACTAATTTAAAGAGAAGGACAGAGAAAGAGAGTGAATGAATGAATGAAATTAAATGGCAACTGAGAATAGACGAGAGGATCATGGATCATCCTCCTGCTGGCCAAGCAGAGTCATTACCCTCATCCACCGTAACGAGGGACAACAACAACACAACCTTTCTAGATTAATAAGTGAACAAGGCACATGTACGCTGTATTGTGGTGTAGTGATGGCATGTGTTCTCAAATCACTCTGCTCGTTTGGTCAAGTCTCTCTCTTTCTCGCTCGCCGTCTCTCTCAGAGAAGTTTAATAGGAACTTTTGTTCCGGCCGCTGAGAAGAACGAACGCTGACCTGAACCCTGTGTGTTGGGCAAAAGCCATTACTGAGAAAGACAGACATGGAAGAGAGGGACAGAAAGAACATCACCCAAGTCATAACAGGGTTTCTGAATCCAGAAATTTTGACTCAAATGCCCCCAACCAACGGATCAGGTATCCTGGAATCCCACAATCCCAGGGTTAGTGCTATCTGCAACTTTCAGCCTGTTTCAGTCTAAAAATCATCAACACATGGAGGAAAAGGATTCTGCTCAAGCCAATTCAAGAGTCTTTTACAAATCTAACAGATGTGGCATATCCTGGAGGAATGTTCCTGCTCTCCTTATATTAGTGCTGTGTTTTCAAGCACCTACAGGGAAAGGTGAATCCGTATTACTATCTAATCAAACCTTCATTATAACAACAATGATGTGCATCTATATGAAGAGCACACTATGGATTCATGAACAGAAGTCAAGAGTTAATAGAAGTCAAGTTACAAATGTGAAGTTGCATTTAAAATGGACTTCCTGACGCCACATAGCACTAACCCTGTACAACATTCAGATGTTATTAATTGTTATTTACGTAGACAATCACACACCTGTACTCACTTATCATATTGATAAGTACTAGCTAGAATTGAGTGGAGACCGCATTCAAGGAGTGGGACTGGTAAATGTATTTCTGCTGTGGATTTAGAGGGTGGATCAACGCATGTTGATTTAAAAGTGGAGATGGACGTCTTTTAAAACGAAAAATTGAAACCAAACTTATGAAAAACTCATTTTTAATGCTAACATATTTTCTTTTTAATTAATGAATTATACTTAGTTAAACTGTGTTTTAAATGTGAAAGGATTTCAGAGATAAAGACTGATGTGGAATCAGCTTCTCTCTTCTCATTAAGGTATTGGGGTGTGCAAACAGTTCCTTACGCTTCAGATATCCCTATCATACTGACAATCAACTATTTCCATATAACGACATCACGCCTGTGTCCATGTGAAGGCTGAGCGGCATCCATCATACACTGCCTGGAAGAAACCTGCATTTCACAATCATTCATTCATGTGATGTTCATCTGTCGCTTTACAAACACTGCTCATGAGACCACCCGATTTACTTTTGTTTTGTGCAGGTGTGGTTGTTTCAGTTTATACAGGTTTTCCTGTGATATTTCTACAACAATTTAATTCCACTAACAACCCTGGTTTAGTGGCCTTTCACTTTATTGCTCTACTTTATGTCTGTCCTAGACGGGAGTATAAGAATTCAGATTGTACTTCCTAAAAAATAGCTTGTCTTAAAAACCGTGAGCACTTAGGCCTCTCTCAATCTATTTAATTAAAACAATACTATAAATTACAAGCAATTCTATCAGGGAGAAGGTAAACCGAGAGGAAGCTAAATTATGACCTTGTGGTGCAGGAGCGTTTTCAGCCGTGCCGCATAAATCCCTGACAGGAAGTGCTGACATGTCAATCACTGGGCTTTTCCTCGCCGAGTGCTGTGCACAGACGGAGCGTCGGGAACAGGAAGAGGTTTCACGGCCGAGAGGATTTGGAGATTGCGTAATGACGCTAAACACGTCCGCAGAGGCCGTTTGTTTGACTCCGACAGGTAAAGGTGAGGTCACATCAGTCTGTCTACCTGCTGAAACTCAAGAAGCCTTTCATCACACATTTCTCACTGCATGTCCCACTCACACATTGTCCTCTCTGTCAGCATCTCTGGAGAGGCAGATTCAAGCATGATTGGCAGAGGACACTTCTCTTAGACTGGACAAAATCGCTTCTGATGAGCACATAACATGGAGAGAAGGAGGAAGGAGATGTGTTTCCTTTAGTGCTGTGTGTAGATGTGTGGCTGAATGACCTCAATACAAACACAAACAACATGTTTTCACTTATCTCTGCTAATGGTCACATTAATGGTCACACTGAGCCCAGGTGGCAAACCTTACGAAAAAGAAGTGTACTTCAAGGTATACCTAAGTAAATTTCAAGTATATTTTTAAAATCAAAGATAACATCAGTAGACTATGGAGTGCCGCAAGGATCTGTCCTAGGCCCTCTGCTATTCTCAATATATATGATGCCACTTGGTAATATTATAAGAAAACATGGAATTAGTTTTCACTGTTATGCTGATGACACTCAATTATATATCTCATCACGACCAGATGAAAACACTAACTTATCTAACTTGACAGAGTGTCTAAAAGATATAAAATGCTGGATGACGTGTAATTTCCTGCTATTAAATTCAGATAAAACGGAGGTATTACTTATTGGTCCAAAAAACTACCCACAAAATCCCTTACAATACAACTTTAATTTAGAAGGATGTCCTGTTACTTTATCCACTACAGTAAAAGACCTGGGTGTTATACTAGACCGCAACTTGACTTTCGAAAATCATATTTCATATGTTACAAGAACAGCCTTTTTCCACCTTAGAAACATTGCTAAGCTACGTAACATGCTATCTGTTTCAGATGCAGAAAAGTTAGTTCATGCATTCATGACCTCGAGACTAGATTACTGTAATGCTTTATTAGCTGGTTGTCCTGCATCCTCAATAAACAAGCTACAGTTAGTTCAAAATGCAGCCGCTAGAGTTCTTACTAGATCAAGAAAATATGATCATATAACACCAATTTTATCATCTCTACACTGGTTACCTATTAAGTTCCGTATCAATTACAAAGTATTACTATTGACTTATAAAGCTCTAAATGGTTTAGCTCCTGTGTATTTAACAGACCTTCTATCGCCTACAATCCATCGCGCTCTTTAAGATCACAAAATTCGAGGCTTCTGGTCGTTCCTAGGATATCTAAGTCTACTAAAGGAGGGAGGGCGTTCTCACATTTATCTCCTAAACTCTGGAATAGCCTTCCTGATATTGTTCGAGACTCAGACTCGCTGTCCCAGTTTAAAACTAGATTAAAGATGCATCTCTTTAACCAAGCATTCACTTAATGCTTACCTTTTATACTACTTCTGAATCAGTTCGAATGCATTAATATTATGAACATCAGCTATGCTAATTATTTCCCATCTGTCTTTCTGCTGTTATCTCGGGACGCTAGTCCCGAGGTAAATAGCGTTCGTCAGCTCCAGTTTGTATCCAGCCTCTCACGAAGACTTCAGATGCCCCAACACCTGTGGAGAGACGACTAAACGCCGGTGGAGAGACGACTAAACGCCTGTGGAGAGACGACTCGACGCCTGTGAAGAGACGACTAAACACCGGCGATATGTTATGCCTAAATTTATACATGATTAACTAACTGTATTTTTCTTTGTACATTTCTGAAATGCACTTTCTGTAAAGCTGCTTTGAGACAATGTGTATTGTGAAAAGCGCTATACAAATAAACTTGAATTGAATTGAATTGAATTAAACACTGAGCCCAGGTGGCAAACCTTACGAAAAAGAAGTGTACTTCAAGGTATACCTAAGTAAATTTCAAGTATATTTTTAAGTATACTTTATGTAGTCAGTATACTAATATCAATGTACTATAAGTATAGTGATAAATTACTAGTCAAATACTTGTAGCACATTTTTTTTAGTTTATGAAAGTACACTTTGAAGTATAGTTTCGGTGAACTACTGGTTTAGTAGTTTTATACTGCATTGCAAGTATACATTTAAGTTTTCTTTAAGTGAACATAATATCATCCTTATATTTTACTATTTCTATATTTACAGTCTTCAGCCAAGATGGCCACCACGCATGAGTCTTCAGAGTGTGCAGCGCTGACCATTGTGGCCACGGCTATCTTGTGTGTGGGGGCAACACACACATCGGCTCCAGTCCCTGACCAGAGTCCGCTCCAGAACCTGTTTCAGCTTAGGAGACCACTCCAAAGGCCGCTTTAGTCCCTTTGTCTGATCAGCCCGTGTTCAGACCCATCTGCGCCGCAGTGGTGTTCTTCTGATCCGCACAGGGGATCTTCGGTCCAGATGGCTCCACCCTGTCTCCCCGACCCAACTCAGCCTCCACTCATTCCTCCGCACGGGTCCGGGTCCGGGTTGGGGTTCGGGTCTGGGTTGGGGTTCGGGTCCGGGTTGGGGTCCGGGTCCGAGTTAGGGTTTGGGTTGGGCCTGGCCCTCCATCCCGCCCCCAGGTCTGCCTCCGCTCCACCTCCCGTCTGGACTTCTGGTTTTTAGGAGCGTCTGAATGTCGCTCCTTTGAGTTCTGTCTTTTGTTTTGTATGGACTTTTATGTTGAAGTGCCTTCTCTGTTCCCATTGTTCACGTGTTTGGTTTCTGTCTCTCCTTGTAGTCATATTAGGTGTTATAGTTAACTTCATTGAACACACCTGCAGTTAGGGTTAGGTTAGGGTGCTGTTTTTTTTAGTTATGTTTTGCTACTCATTGTATGCCGTTTTCTGTGGTGGACCATGTTCTTGTTTTGGGTCAGATGTTCCTGTCTATTCATGTGGAATTTTGTCATTAAAAGGGTGTTGTGCAAGTGGATTCTCTCTCAGCGCTCATAACAAACGCTGCCATGCCCACTCGTGGTTTCACAAAGGGACTGTTTTGTGCACAGATAATAGTTGAAATTACTTGTCTAATTAGTAAAAGATACTGATGCATATAAACAAAATAATCCCGTTAGAGGGCTGCAACATTTAGTAGAGTTACTGAGGACTACGTACTACAATTATTACATAAGCACACAAGGCAACATCCACTCATTGGAGGTGACGTATGGGATAGGAGATACTCGGATTGAGCGGGCAAACCACTGATGGTAATGCGCTGTAGTTATTATAGTGTTAGGAGAGGTGCCATGATCAGTGGCTCCAGTGCATGATTTCAGGCCTGCACAAACAATCCTTACACTAAAATGGTGAAAAACTGTTTAAAGGTCTAACTCCACAATTCAGTACTGCATGGGTCACAGTCTTTGGAACGTGTTTTCAGCAATACATGTCTAACATTTATAATGTGTTTAGAAACAAATCTCTGAATTTGATTTACACAGACTTTAACTCTTTCCATTTTAAAACATTTTATACTAGCTTCATGCATCCTTTTTATCAACACTTGAATGTGGGTACATTTTTACATTTTTAAAAAAGCCACAATTTAAACAAAAAGCTGATAAAACCATGTTTTTGTCAAATCCTTTATCCGGATGGGATTCAGAGCGATGATCAAACACAGATGGAGTCGATCAGGTCCATCAACACCTCAAAGCTTCACAGTCGTTTCCTCTTCATGGTTCAACATTTCATTCAGAAACATTAGGCAGTTTTGATTTATATGCTGTTTGATGATCGCATAATTTTTCCTTTTCTTAAGCAACCTTCTATCACTTCTGCTTCTTCTTCACGATGTGTATTCATCTGAAGATAATTAGGGGTGTGCGATTTTATCGATTCTACGATATAAATCGATATTTTTTCCCCCAAGAAAGTATCGATTTTTAAGCCGCGAATATCGATATATAAGTCCCATTCAAACCCCCCGTGTTTAACTTTGCTCGTCAAGGGGCCGTTCACATATCGTGTCTGTTGCGCGCTCAAGTTCGTTATTTCAAATGTAGGCGCGCGGCAAGCGCGCTCATAATTGAAGCAGCACGCTCATTTTCTCCAGGCACAGCGAGATGAAAACACCTCAACTTTTCAGAATGGCGCAAGCGCACCGTGACCGCAGTTCATGTGACAAGAACCAACCATCAGCTTCACCCTTTCCATAACAACATTAAAAGCTCGGTCAACATGAAGCATGGTGCACCAAACACTACGGTTGTTTTTCTTTTCTCCGTAGATAAATCTTGTAGCAGAGCTATAGCAAGCGTTTTTCGGTGGTGGAAATCCATTAGCTACTAAAACTTCTTTGTCGTTGTGGAGAGCGCAGGTCATGGTTGCTTAGCAACGACAGACGCCACGGGAAAATCTGACCTAATTTTACTATTAATAATAAAAGATAAGCTAATGTGCATTGTAAATGTCTGTAATTTATCTTTTTTGACTCATTCTTTTTATAAAAATGATTTAAAGGCTGAAATATGTGAGGTTTATCTTTTTATAAAACCTTTTTTCTCAAAACTTTATTTGCACTTTTTACCACTCCATTGTTAATTGCAATACTGCACTTTATTTAGTTTTCAAAGGCTTGCAAGCTACAGTTTGCACTGTTTCAATAAATGGAACTAATTTTCTTAACACAACTTTAATTCTTTTTGTCCAGCATTTGCAAGCTGTAGACTCTGTCCAGTCAGAGACATATATTGTGTAATTGATGTTTTTAGTTTTCAGTTCAATTAATTCAATCCAAGTAAATGGAACACTCACAAGATGTCACCAAAATCACTCTGTCCCCTTTAAATCTTTCAGATAATGATGTAAGTGTATCGAATTATATCGAATCGTATTGAATCGTATCGTTGGCTGAATATCGTGATATATATCGTATCGTGAGCTGAATATCGTGTATCGTATCGTATCGTGAGATTAGTGTATCGCTACAGCCCTAAAGATAATGTACTCTCAGAAGATAACCCTAATGTATAACAGTGAAAACTTGGATAGCTGTAATTTTCTGTCAATGGCAGGGAAAGAGTTAATTAAATGGTAAATGGACTGCATTTATATAGCGCTTTCAACAGACCCATGGCCACCAACACGCTTTACATATTGCCACGTATTCACCCATTCATACACCGACGTGCACAGCCATGCAAGGCCCATCCAGCTCGTCGGTTACGAGGGGTTATGTGTCTTGCTCATGACTGGGGAGGGTTACGAGTCTTGGTCACGGACACCTTTACACTTGGTCAGGTGGAACCTGGGATTGAACCGCCATCCTTCCGGTTTGTAGACAACCTACATGAACCACTGAGCCACTGCAGCCCCAAAGTAGATTTGAAATAAATTACACTACCAGTGGACTAGTCTACACAATCATTTTGATACTCAGAATTAGGAACATATCTGTTTTCTTTATAAATCAATATTTTCAAACAATGCAAGTTTACAAGACAGTATTTAAAACAATGTAAAAAGTATTTAATGGGCTCCTTGCACGTAACTACTTCCTTACCGGAAATGCGGCCTCGTCTTTTCCGGCGCTATTCTACACTATGATATGAGATGTTTACAAGAGTTGCCGAAACTTACAATAACGGACGTACATCGCCTTTGTAAGTCCTCCTCCAAATCACCTACCAGCAAATTAGAGAGAAGGGCTTTAAAATGTATGCCTCTTCATATATCCACGGATATGAAGGTAAGTCTATATATCTCAAACTTTATGACTTGCGTTAGTTTGCTAGCTTACATTAGGCTAATAAACAACCCCGGGCTGACAGAATATGCGTGTTATAATGCTGTACTGTTTTCTAGTATTAGGCGGAAAATGTCTACGTTGTGTATGTACGCCTTCAAACCGGAAGATTGCGTGCCGTATTTACCCGTTGCGGACATGACGTCAGGTTGCTATGTGCAAGGAGCCCATAGGCTACTCAATCAAAAGAATAAACACAACTACAAGCCAAGTATACTTAGAATACTTAATTATACTTTTAAGTATGACTCGATCAAAAGATTGAGTACAAGTATAGGCCAAATATACAAAGACTTTTCTGTCAATAAGTCAAGTAAACTGAAGTACATTTTTATGTAAATTTCTGAGAATTACATACAAATTAGACTGATAGTAAATGTATTTTTAGTTTAAAAAAAGTATACTAATAGCACACTTGAATAAATGTATGCACTCGCCAAAATCTGCACTCATCACCTCTTTCCTCTGTTAGGGTTAGGCACAGAACACACACTCAGACACTAAATATGAGAACTTTCAGAAAAACAGAGCGGCTGTAGGGAAGTCATGATGTTCATCTCTGGTTGGTGACGGCTGAAATCTCTTACTATAAGAACATTTTTATCCTTCAGCTGTATGTGTGTAATATATATATATATGCCAAAGCGAACTGTCCAGGACTGAGAAGAAACAACTGCCGTACTGAACACCTGAACAGATCTGAATGCTGGAGAACACTGAACCTTCACACAAAGGTTTCCTAGGCAACCCTGCTTAGGTTAGTCAAGTGAAAGAACAATAGAAGCAGCTCGGCTTCTTACACATAAAAGGATTAATTATTACCCGCCGTCCCCCAAGACCAGAAACAGAAGGACTGAGAGGAGCGCCGAGCGCAAGGAGGGCCAGGATAAATGCTCCCGCCACAACGACTCAACAGGATTCCAAACATGACTGACTTCCAAACATGACTGACTTCCAAACTGACAAAAGAAAACAGCCTCCCAAACATTAGCATAAATCGTGCTAATCAACAATTAAACTGTTTCTGCTGCAATCACAGACGTGTGTAGGGGCGTGTGTGTTCCTGTGTTAGCTGAGGCTCTTCACCGCTGTCATCTTCGGCTGGTAATTGTTCTGTTCTCTGGAGTGTGAGAGACTGAGTGTGCAAGCAGAGGAGAAGTGCACACAGATGGATATTAATATCTGTCACACTCTAGGGTTGAACATCACACCACTGTCCTCAGCGCAGCTTTGAGGCACAAGTAAAAAAAACACTCAAATCATTCTTAAACATTGAGTTAGTTCAATTTCATATTAGGACTCCAAGTCTAACTCAATAAAGATCCCGTCTAAAATAGGATTTCAATTAAAACAGGGCAAATGTGTCTAGTAACTAATGTCACAGGTTTTGACTAGTCAACCTTTCTCCTATGGAACTGCAGACGTTATCCCACATTGCCACATGTATTTGAGGTTAGGAAACAGCAAAACACTTGTGTCCCTGGATAATGACGCTTGTTGCTGCTAAATATGTCACAGCAGTAATTTGGTTGAGCGGAGCTTCGGCAATTTTACGCGGCCAAGATCAGACAAAAAAAAAAATAAATCTGCTCGACTGCACCTCAGAAGACTCTCTGTAGCAATGGATCTCACTGCAGAGAGATGTGAACACCAACGTGAAAACTTCTCTGTATGACCATCTCAAAATAAAGGCAGTTTTTATGCTGTACAGAACCGTCTTCCGTACATAGCCCATACATAGCATGCACTGCTTTACGAATGTATAAATGTTAGCACACTGCACAATATACAGGCTTAAAGAGCTTAAAGCCTGTTCATTCATTGATCTCCTTTGGAGACCAGTGGAGATTTTGCATGTCTATCTTTAACACACCTGATTCAGATCATGCAGGCAGATGTTCTTCAACAGGCATATGAACTTAGATTTTACCCACGACTACCAGACTGGTGACCATTTCACGGCAGTATAAATGAACAAGCACCCAAACCTGGCTAGGGTTAGTGTTAGTAACATCAGGTTAGCACAGACGGAAAGTAACAGACCTAACAAAAAGCAACTAATAGCACTCAGAGGACTGTACAGATCCCAGAGCAGTTAAATCCGGTTCTCTACAAAGTTATCAGTGGTCCCCTGTGGCTTTCTGAAAGCTGAACATTTTAAGAACAATGAAAATACAGTATCATTACTAGAGCAGGTGGGTCCATTCACTGGGCCCTGATCAAGCAGCATCTTTTAATAGTGACCTTGAGGATCAGACCCACAAGTACATGACCCACAAGCACATCAGACCTACAAGTACATGACCCACAAGTACATCAGACCCACAAGCACATCAGACCCACAAGCACATCAGACCCACAAGCCCATCAGACCCACAAGCACATCAGACCTACAAGCACATCAGACCCACAAGCACATCAGACCTACAAGCACATCAGACCCACAAGCACATCAGACCCACAAGCACATCAGACCTACAAGTACATCAGACCCACAAGCACATCAGACCTACAAGTACATGACCCACAAGTACATGACCCACAAGCACATCAGACCCACAAGCACATCAGACCCACAAGCACATCAGACCCACAAGCACATCAGACCCACAAGCACATCAGACCCACAAGCACATCAGACCCACAAGCACATCAGACCTACAAGTACATGACCCACAAGTACATGACCCACAAGCACATCAGACCCACAAGCACATCATACCTACAGGTACATGACCCACAAGTACATGACCCACAAGTACATCAGACCCACAAGCACATCAGACCCACAAGCACATCAGACCCACAAGTACATGACCCACAAGTACATCAGACCCACAAGCACATCAGACCCACTCAGTTGAGCTGGGAAAACAAAGCTCTTATACAACTAACTGTAACAACTTTAATGTTGAAGTAACTCCAACTACAGTTACATCCCAGCGTTTTGGAGAAGCAATGGGCAATAATGGTTCTATCTGTAACAAGCAGTAACTCGCTGATGGTTCAAGAACCGCTACTGCTGAAACCAAACGATTACATTACTTTAAATGAGTCCACTCCGCAAGATTATTGTTATAAACATGAGCCTCGTCCGAAAGGCAAAGGGGGAGGTGTTGCTGTAATTTATAGTAATATTCTCAAAACCACTAAGAAATCTTGTTTTAAATATACTTCTTTTGAAGTGTTGGTGCTTAATGTAAAAATTAATAGTGTAAACAATAAATCACGTTTGAGAATTCTGCTGGCTACTGTATACAGACCACCAGGGCACCATAAAGATTTTATCAAAGAATTTGCTGACTTTCTATCAGAATTAGTATTGGCTGCAGATAAAGTCCTAATTGTTGGTGATTTTAATATACATGTAGATAATGAAAAAGATGCATTGGGATTGGCATTTAAAGACATTATAAACTCAATTGGAGTGAGACAACACGTGTCAGGACCTACTCATTGTCGTAATCATACTCTTGATCTAATATTATCACATGGAATAGATGTTGATGCCGTTGAAATTCTGCAGCAGAGCGACGACATCTCCGATCATTATCTAGTCTCGTGTAAATTACATTTAGCCAAGGCTGCAAAGCCGACTCCGTGTTATAAATATGTTAGACCTATCACTTCTGCCACTAAAGATTGCTTTATCAATAATCTTCCAAATCAGTTTCATAATCTCAGCATCCCAGATTGCTTAGAAGAACTTGATATTGCAACAGAAACTTTTAACTCTCTCTTTTCCAGCACTTTAGACACAGTTTCTCCGCTGCGCTTAAAGAAGATTAAAGAAAATAGTCCAACGCCGTGGTACAATGAGCACACCCGGGCCCTTAAGAGAGCAGCCAGAAAAATGGAGCGAAACTGGAAGAAAACAAAACTAGAGGTATTTCGGATTTCATGGAAGGAGAGCTCGATTGCTTACAGAGAGGCCTTAAAAGATGCTAGAACTAATTATTTTTCAACCCTATTAGAAGAAAATAAACATAATCCTAGGTATTTATTTGAACAAGTGACTAAAGTAACGAAAAAGAAAGCTTCAAGCCCAGAAGTTTATAAGAAACACAGCAGTAATGACTTTATGAACTTCTTCACTTATAAGATTGATAATATCAGGGACAAAATTATAACTATGGAACCGTCTACTACAGTATCGCATCAGGGAGTATATTGTAGTCTCTGTGAGGAACATTTTGATTCATTTGTTGCTATAGGAGAGGAAGAATTTTGCAAAATTGTTAATTCATCTAAATCGACAACTTGTATGCTAGACCCTATACCGACTAAGCTACTGAAAGAGATGCTTCCAGAGGTCATAGATCCTCTTCTAGATATCATTAATTCATCTTTATCATTAGGATACGTACCAAAAACCTTTAAGTTGGCTATGATTAAACCGCTTGTTAAAAAACCGCAACTTGATCCTACAGAATTAGTCAATTACAGGCCAATCTCGAATCTGCCTTTTCTGTCAAAGATACTAGAAAAAGCAGTATCCTCACAACTGTGTTCCTTTTTAGAAAGAAATAATATCTGCGAGGATTTTCAGTCCGGATTTAGACCGTACCATAGTACTGAGACTGCTCTCATTAAAGTCACAAATGATTTGCTCCTATCATCCGATCGTGGTTGTATCTCTCTATTAGTGTTACTTGATCTTAGTGCTGCATTTGATACTATCGACCACAACATTCTTTTAAATAGACTAGAAAACTATGTTGGCATTAGCAGAATTGCACTAGCATGGTTTAAATCATACTTATCTGACCGTTTTCAGTTTGTAGCAGTAAGTGAAAAGATGTCTTATTAATCACAAGTTCAGTATGGCGTACCACAAGGCTCAGTACTAGGACCGCTGCTGTTCACTCTGTACATGCTACCATTAGGAGATATAATTAGGAAATATGGAATTAGCTTTCACTGTTATGCTGATGATACTCAGCTGTATATTTCTTCAAAACCTAACGAAACTTACTAATTCACAAAATTAACGAATGCATAGCTGATATAAAAAATTGGATGACCAGTAATTTCCTATTACTAAATTCTGAAAAAACAGAGATTCTAATCATTGGACAAAAAACTTCCTCACCTAATAACCTAGAATACTGTCTAACACTTGATGGCTGCTCTGTTAAGTCTTCGACGTCAGTTAGGAACCTGGGTGTGCTCTTTGATACCAATCTTTCATTTGAAAGTCACGTGTCTAGTATCTGTAAAACCGCATTTTTCCATCTTAAAAATATATCTAAATTACGTCATATGCTCTCACTGACAAATGCGGAACAATTAGTTCATGCTTTCATGACCTCAAGGCTAGATTATTGTAATGATCTACTGGGTGGTTGCCCTGCACGCTTAATAAACAAACTACAGCTGGTCCAAAACGCTGCCGCTCGAGTTCTTACCAGAACCAGGAAGTATAACCATATGAGCCCGGTTCTGTCAACACTGCATTGGCTGCCTATTAAACATTGTATAAATTTTAAAATATTGCTGATTACTTACAAAGCACTAAATGGTTTAGCTCCCCAGTACTTGAGCAAGCTCTTAACGCATTATAGTCCTCCACGTCTATTGCGATCTCAAAATTCTGGCCAGTTGATATACCTAGAATATCAAATCGACTGCTGGCGGTAAATCCTTTTCCTATTTAGCACCAAAACTTTGGAACAATCTTCCTAACATGGTCCGGGAAGCAGATACAGTCTGTCAGTTTAAATCTAGACTAAAAACACATCTCTTTGGCTTAGCATACACATAACACATTATAGATTTCTATAATTCAATGTTAGGCTGCATAGATTAGATCAGCCGGAACCGGGAACACTTCCCATAATTCCAGATGTACTTTGTACATCATAAGAAGGATGGCGTCTACGCTAATATTAGTCTCTCTGTTTATCCCGAGGTTTACCGCAGACCGCCGGATCCAGGGCATATCCAGATCTGATGAAGGACCATCACATGGACACGACGACACGCATTATCAGGGCTGTGAAGGCCCATGGACACCTCACCACTCATCTCCTTTGATACCTTTGATACCATACGGCCGCTCCTGTTGAGTGACAAGTTGATAGAGATGAGGGTGGATCCACTCCTGGTGACATGGATTACGGACTACCTCACAGACAGACCACAGTACGTCAGACTGAAGGGCTGGACATCAGACACTGTGGTCAGTAGTACTGGAGTGCCACAGGGGACCGTGCTCTCTCCTGTCCTCTTCACTTTGTATACATCTGACTTTCAATACAACTCCGGGCTCTGCCACGTACAGAAATACTCAGATGATACTGTGATAGTTGGCTGTATTAAGGATGGACAGGAGGGGGAGTACAGGAGCTTGGTTGAGGACTTCGTGAGGTGGTGCGGATCAACCATCTACAGCTGAACCCCTCCAAGACAAAGGAGATAGTGGTGGATTACAGAAGGAAGAAACCACATCTACAGCCTGTGTCCATCGATGGGGTTGATGTGGAGGTGGTCAGGACCTACAAATATCTGGGGCTGCAAATGGATGACAAGCTGGACTGGACAGCAAATATGGACACTCTGCTCAGGAAAGGACAGAGCCGTCTGTACTTCTTGAGAAGGCTGAAGTCTTTCAATATATGCAAAAAACTCCTGCTGATGTTCTACCAGTCTGTGGTAGCCAGTGTCCTCTTTTATGCTGTAGTTTATTGGGGAGGAAACAGTAAGAAGAGAGACACCAGTCGACTGGACAGACTGGTAAGGAGAGCTGGCTCAGTAGTAGGCTCAGAGCTGGACTCTCTGGCGATAGTGGCAGAAAAAAGGACCCTGGACAAACTGCTGTCCATACTGGACAATGCCAACCACCCTATGTACAACACCTTCATTGGGCAGAGGAGTGTGTTCAGTGGCAGACTGCTGTCCCAGCCCAGCTCCACCAACAGACTTAAAAACTCTTTTGTCCCACTAGCCATCAGACTGTACAACATGGAGGATAATAGATAATTGGACAATTTTTCTACCTCCAGCTGTACTTCTTGTACTCCCATCTGTATCTGTATGGTTTACCTACATCTCCACTCCATTAGCACTATTTACTGTTTTTGCACTGCTTACTGTGGCTATGGTGTTATAAGGTAATTGTATTTTAATTTGATTTTTAATAGGTTTTAATGTATGTATATTTCTATGTATGTTTTTGTTTTTGTATGTTACTGGATACCTAAATTTCCCTCGGGATAAATAAAGTATTAAACAATCAATCAATCAATCAATCAATCAATCAATCAATCAATCAATCAATCAATCAATCAATCCTCACCGGCCGGATGACCCAACCCAACCAGATGAACGTCTCAGGTTACTATTGTAACCATAGTTCCCTGAGAAACAGGGAACGAGACGATGCGTCGAACGACACGGTGGGAACGCCTCTTGCGTGATTGCGTCTGAAGCATCTATGCCAACTAGTCCAATGGAATGAGAGAATGAGCGTCACGGGCGGGTGACGTCATGAACCAGGAAAGGATAAGAGCACTTCCGCTGCTCGCCGGCATTTAGCTTCGACAGTTGCCGAAGCAAGCCGATCGCAGGGACGCAGGAAGTATGGCAGGGGGACGCATCGTCTCGTTCCCTGTTTCTCAGGGAACTATGGTTACAATAGTAACCTGAGACGTTCCCTTTATCGAAAAAGGGAACTTCGAGATGCGTCGAACGACACGGTGGGAACGAGAATACCCAACCCGCCATAATTACAAGTACCTGAGTGTCAGTCTGTTGATCTAAGCACTCAGCACCTGAGAACCTGGGGCAGCATCCAGGTCCAAACTGTAAAATCTCACGAATGTGAGCGGAGAGGACCAGCCCGCCGCATCACAAACATCTTGAAGAGATACCCCCTGCAATATGGCTTTAGAAGCCGCCATACTCCTGGTCGAGTGTGCTCGGACCACCAAAGGACAAGGCTGGCCCGAGTACTCGTATGCCAGTGAAATAGCCTCGACTATCCACTTACTGACTGTCTGTTTTGAAGCAGGAAGACCTTTCTTAGGTGATCCAAAGCAAATCAGTAATTGGTCGGACTTTCTGATTGAGGAAGTCCGCCGTACATAAGTGTCCAGTGCTCGCACTGGACACAAAAGGTGCAGTCTTTCCTGGTCCGCAGTTGCAAAAGGAGGAGGACAGAAAGCCTGCAGCACAATAGGCCTCGGAGTCAAGGTTGGAACCTTAGGGACGTATCCCTGTTTTGGATATAGGAACGCCTTGACCATCCCCGGTGCAAATTCAAGGCAGGTGGGGGAGACCGAAAGAGCCTGAAGGTCACCAACTCTCTTTAGGGACGAAATAGCTAGCAGAAAGATAGTCTTGAAAGTAAGGAACTTTTCTGAGACCGAATCTAAGGGCTCGAATGGGGCCCTAGACAGAACTTCTAGAACTATAGTCAAATCCCAAGCTGGCACCTTAGTGCGAGTTGCAGGCCTTAGCCTCAAAGTGCCACGAAGGAAACGTGTAATCAGGGGGTCTCGACCCAAAGATATACCTCCCACCATAGTATGGTAAGCCGCAATGGCTGCCACGTAAACTTTTAGTGTGGAAGGACAAAGACCTGACACAAAGCGCTCCTGCAGGAACTCGAGTACTGTGTTGACAGAACAGTTAACTGGATCCCACTGATGTCGGTGACACCACAAGGAGAAAACTCTCGATTTAAGCGCATAAAGTTTCCTCGTAGCCGGAGCTCTGGAGCTTAGGATGGTCTCAGCAGCCTCAGCTGAAAGACCACTATCTATAAGTTGGGCCCCCTCAGAGGCCAAACCCAAAGATTCCAAATGTCTGGTCGAGGGTGAAATATTGTGCCCCCGGCCTGAGACAGAAGGTCCCTCCTCAAAGGGATCTCCAATGGAGGCCCGTCTAGCAGAAGGATCAGGTCCGCAAACCAGATCCGACTTGGCCAGCGTGGTGCTACTAGCAGTAGGCTTATTCCATACCGACGGACCCTCTCCAGAACTCCTGGGAGCAGAGCAACAGGGGGAAAGGCGTACAGACGTAGCCTCGGCCACGTCTGCACCATGGCGTCCAGCCCCAGGGGGGCTGGGTGCGTCAGAGAATACCAGAGAGGACAGTGCGTCGTGTTCTGAGACGCGAACAGATCCACCTCTGCCTGACCATATGCCTCCCAGATTTTCTCCACCGCCTCGGGGTGGAGTCTCCAATCCCCTGGCCTCAGCTCCTGCCTCGACAGGATGTCTGCTCCTATATTCTGGTCCCCAGGAATATACACTGCCCTCAGAGAGAGTACCTTCCCCAGAGACCACAGGAGGATCTGGTGCGCCAATTTGCAAAGCGGACGCGAGCGCAGACCCCCCTGGCGGTTCAGATAAGAGACCACTGATGTGTTGTCTGTTCGAACGAGCACATGATGGCCTCTTAGGTCCGGAAGGAAATGTCTCAACGCATTGAAGACGGCCATCATCTCCAGGCAATTTATGTGCCAAGAAAGATGATGGCTTTTCCACAGACCCTGAACCGAGCGGCCTTCCATTACCGCTCCCCAGCCGGTGAGAGAAGCATCTGTCGAGATCACTACTCGATGGCAAAGAGCTCCCAACACCGGACCCTGGGTTAAGAACCAGTGTTTTTTCCATATCTCTAAGGCACGAAGGCATCGCCGCGTAACCTTGATCATACGAAACGGGTTTCCCCTCGGAGAGAACCCCCTGGTTCTGAGCCACCACTGTAAAGGCCTCATGTACAGCAGGCCAAAAGGTATCACGTTGGACGCTGCTGCCAGTAGACCCAACAGTCTCTCGAACTGTTTTACAGAGCGTGACTGACCTAGCTTTAGCTCTTTGATGGCTGACAGGATAGCAGCTACACGAACGGGCGACAGGCTGGCCCTCATCGTCACTGAATCCCATACCACACCAAGGAAAGTGGTTCTCTGTACTGGAGAAAGTACACTCTTCTTGGCATTGAGCCTCAACCCCAACATTCGTATATGAGCGAGAACGACACCTCGGTGTCGAACCGCCAACTGTTCTGATTCCGCTAGAATCAGCCAGTCGTCGATATAATTCAAAATGCGTATGCCCTGAAGCCTGAGAGGGGCTAAAGCTGCATCCATGCATTTCGTGAATGTGCGGGGTGACAGAGCTAGGCCGAAAGGAAGAACCCGATACTGGTATTCTTTGCCCCTGAAAGAAAACCTTAGGAACTTCCTGTGCTGAGGGAGGATGGAGATATGGAAGTATGCATCCTTTAGATCTATCGTGACGAACCAGTCCTCGGATCTGATTTGGGTCACGATCTGTTTGATGGTCAACATCTTGAACTTGAGTTTCTGAACTGACCGATTCAACAGGCGAAGATCTAAAATGGGACGCAACCCCCCATCCTTCTTTGGAACAATGAAATAACGGCTGTAAAAACCCGATTCTCTGTCGGGAGAGTACACCTGTTCTATAGCTTCTTTTGCTAACAGGGCCTTTACTTCTTGCTCCATTACCAGAGCCTGCTCGGGATGCACCACAGTGGGCAGCACCCCGCTGTAACGAGGAGGACGAGAACCGAACTGGATTCTGTATCCTATCTCTACAATCTGCAGGACCCAAGGAGAAATATTCGGCAGAAGCTTCCACGCTGCCAGAAAATTTACTAAGGGAACCAGCCTCTCGAGGCTGGTCTCTGGTGTTACTGAGAGAGCCAAATCTGGAGCCTGAAACATAATGGCAGGAACTACCTGACCTGACTGCTCTAAAGCCCCCCTCAGAGGGCGCGAAACCGATGCTGTGCCGCAACACAGCATCATCGACTCGCTGGAGACCACTGCGCCCTGAAGCACCGGAGGTGGCAGGGTTGGCAGGGGGGCCTCGTGAGGACCCCGAAGTGGAACGGGCACCGTGTGATGAGGTGAACACCACTCCACTTCGGTCGGGGCTGTCCCCACAGGCCTGGTGCCTAAGCATCAGGACCTTTTTTTTTTTTGAGCCGAAGCCTTCTTCGCCTGAAGAACGGTCCTCAGATCCGGCTTAGGCTTATTCGACTTCGGTTGAGAGGGTTGCGTCTGTCTCCAGTATCTACGTGGAGGTGCACGAGACGCAACACTCTCTTTTTGTTGCACACGATATGATGAGCTAGGCGGCTGGGGCTGCTCACGCCCAGCAGCCCCAGGGGGCTGGACACGGCGAGGGATAAACTTTTTAAATGCATCAGACTGTTTTTTAGTCTCCTGGAACCTTTCCACTGCAGCGTGGACTGCGTCACCGAAGAGACCAGAGGGTTCAAGAGGAGCGTCTAATAAAAAAGTTCGATCTTTATCTTTAATCTCAGAAAGATTCAACCATAAGTGCCTCTCAGTGGCTACCAAAGCTGCCATAGACCGCCCAATAGCTCTAGCGGTCTCTTTAGTAGCCCTGAGAGAAAGATCGGTAGCCCTACGAAGTTCTCGAACATCGTCATGACTAACACCCTCACTATTATCCAAATCCCCCAGCAGGTCAGCCTGATAAGCCTGAAGCAGTGCCATGGTGTGTAAACACGCTCCAGCTTGACCTGCCGCCGCATAAGCTTTGCCCACTAAAGTGGATGTAGTTTTGAGCGGTCTAGTGGGCAAAACTGGGGAAATCTCTCATAGCAGATGCTGGACCAGGCGCGAGATAACTCGCTAAATTTTGCTCAGCCTGGGGCATCGACTCATAACCATATTCTTTTAGCCCTCTAATTCTTGAATAAGTGGTGGTTTGAGGGCTAAAAACACGAGACGAATATGGTTTATTCCAAGATCTAGATATTTCACTATGTAAATCAGGGAAAAATGGGAGCCCTCGTGGTGGACATAATGTGGCTGAAGAGAGAAATCGCTCATCTAACTTGCTTTTAGGGCGAGTGTTTTTATTCTCAGATGGCCATACAATATTTAACTTCTCTACAGCTTGTGACATGACATCCACCAGCTCATCATACGCCAGGGAAATAAACTGTGTATCCCTTCCCCCGTGTGTGCATTCTCACTTTCGACACTCATAACATCAACTTCCTCAGAAGAAGAACAATGCAGAAAGGGAGAGCTCTCTTCCCGGGCGGGAGAAACCGCAGAGCGTGCTTCCGACACCGGGAGAGGAGAGCTAGATCTCCCAGGTAGGGAAGGAGAAAAGGTCCGAGGACCCGTCTCCAACCCCTCCGAGAGATCTAACTGCGATCCCCAAGAATGCATTCTCCCGTTGCCTCGGCAGACGCGGGTCCTGATCCTTGTGGATCGCGAGCCTGACCACTCACACTATCAAAGAGTGACAGGCGGGAGCGAAGCATGCGAAGCGGTAGCTTCTCACAGTGTTGGCACTCAGCCCCCTCGAAGGCTGAGGCCGCATGCTCCGCACCCAAACAAATCACACAAAGCTCGTGTGTGTCCCCACCCGTTAAATAACGCGGGCAGGGAGGAACACACTGCTTGTAAACTTGTTTCGCCATAACGTTTCCGACAATATTGTAACAGACAACAATAAATAGACAGAGACAGTTTGACACAGATCGCTTGCTGAGGCAACAGAAGCAAATGCCGGCGAGCAGCGGAAGTGCTCTTATCCTTTCCTGGTTCATGACGTCACCCGCCCGTGATGCTCATTCTCTCATTCCATTGGACTAGTTGGCATAGATGCTTCAGACGCAATCACGCAAGAGGCGTTCCCACCGTGTCGTTCGACGCATCTCGAAGTTCCCTTTTTCGATAAAGGGAACTGGATAATATCGTGAAATTTCTGATCCCATCTGACTCCTGACATTATGCTGCCTAACTCATAATCATACACTGTTCATTCGTTGGCCAAAGGAGGACTGGCCCCTCGACTGAGCCTGGGTTCTCCCAAGGTTTTTTTCTCCATTCTGTCACCTGATGGAGTTTTGGTTCCTTGCCACTGTTGCCTTCGCCTTTTGGCTTGCTTAGTTGGGGACATTTAATTTTCAATTGAACAATACTATTACAACATTGTTTTCCTGTTATCTCTGTAAAGCTGCTTTGAAACAATTTGTATTGTAAAAAGCGCTATATAAATAAAGGTGACTTGACTTGACTGTAATACATAATACTGTAATATGTAAGCCGACATGATAACACTTCTATTTAAGACTAAATCACATTAGCACAACAGAAACTCAGAAATAACCTTTACATTTTTGGGAAATTGTAAAATTTCTGCCTCTTTATGGCTAGAATTAGGTTGTGTTTCAAATTGTTTAAAATTATGTTTTCATCAGCATCCTCCAACAATTCCATTCCTGGTTAAAAAAAAGGACATGGAATAAGCACAATGACTCTGAGCAGGACAGAACGAGATTCCACAGCTATTATTAATAATTACAGTGCATTTCAAACAAACATAATTTTCCATGTGCTCTTCATTTAATATAAATTCATGATAGAGAAAGTCTATCCAGCAAGTCAAGGAAAAAATAATTTTATATATATATATATATATATATATATATATATATATATATATATATATATATATATATATATATATATATTAAAGAGGGGTGTTACCGTGAAACACGGTTCACAAAATTCACGGTTCGGTTCGATACGATACACTTGTGCCACGGTTCGGTTCGGTACGGTTCGGTACGTTTTCAATGCAGCAAAAAGAAAGAAATGCCAGAGAAATTTCCTTGATTTTTTTTATTATATTTTTATTAAAATTAACATCATAAATTATATTTTTTTTTACTTTGAGCAATGATGGAGCTATACTTGACTTTTCTTAGGAGCATTTAAAACAAAACAGCTCCTTGGACAAAATTAAATGTAATATTGTAGTAGTTATAAACAAATCAGATTAACATTTGAGGGAAGCAATTGTATTCATAATGTCAAAATAAAACCGACGTAATGTTACTTGAAAGCATTATAGCCTACTATTCCTGCCAAACTTACATGGTTACAGTGAGTGTTACTACAGTAAATCCATGGTTAATGTTGCTGATCTGTGGACACTGAATAGTTCATTCATGGCACAGTGTTTCTTCCTGGTTTCCACGTAAGCGCGGTTTGATCCGTTAATAACGGAGAAATGTGAATGTTTCTCACTAGATCTCGCAGCGATTTTATTACTTCAAGTTCAATAGCGAATTCAAATGCTTTCTTTAGCTACTTGATGTCTCAGGCTCAGCGCTGTGAGTAACAGAGGTCAGCTCGCGCTGCATTGGTCCAAACTGATAAACAATCCGTCAACCACATAATAACGAGTAGCTCAGTTTCGTTCCGCTTACATTACATTTGCCATTTGTTGTTGGGCAATGTTGTGGTCTCGCCAGGTCAGCATCTCGAGTGCGCTTGCCACGCGCCTACATTTAAAATAACGAAATTTTGGTTCGGCAGGAAAAATGGTCCAACGAACCGTTCGGTTTGAAATTGCGTACCGAAAACCGAACCGAAAGCCTCGTACCGAACGGTTCGATACGAATACGCGTATCGTTACACCCCTAATATTAAAGCACTTATATCAAGTGCTCTTTTGTGCAGTTAACCTATTGGACAAACAAATGTTCCCTCTCATCTGTCTCCATCGGTCCATTAGAATGCAATTTCCCTGCTTAATATTCCGTAAGATGGTTCCCTCTCTCTCTAATCCTTCACGCTCATTCTTCTTTAACGGAGGTAACAGAACTTTAAATAAGTTCCAAACCCCCCATCCCTTCTCAACTTGACATCTCCTCAGCACCAGCTCCTCTCCATCTTATCTCCAACAGACCATGCCTGCCCCATCACACAGAGGAGAGCCTACAGCGCTAATCACAGCGCTAATGCTGATTACAGTGGCGGGCTCAGTCCAGAGCCTTATCGCGGCTGCAGGGACACGCTAACCAGCCTGAGGACGGGCTGTTTTCTCCACCAGCGGGGTCTTGGCCCTGTTTATTTGCTTCTCTTCTAAAGTTCTTCTCTCCTCCCTCGTTCCCTGTCGCTCTCCCTCACCACAGCGGCCAAACACACAGTGAGGTGTGATAGTTAGTCGAATCTTCGCACGGCTGCCGCTGTCTATGTAAAGTGCTCCTAACTGGTCAATTATTTAAAATGCACTCATTTGGGACTTGTGAGGGAATTCCTGATAAATGAAGTCAAAGCAAAGTAGTAATAAAGGTAAGCAAATGAATGAAGCTTAACAAACGAGCTGTTGTAAGTGTGCTGTTAACACAAGCACAGGGTTAGATGGGAGAGAGAGAGAGAGAGAGAGAGAGAGAGAGAGAGAGAGAGAGAGAGAGAGAGAGAGAGAGAGAGAGAGAGAGAGAGAGAGAGAGAGAGAGAGAGAGAGAGAGAGAGAGAGAGAGAGAGAGAGAGAGAGAGAGAGAGAGAGAGAGGAAATGTGGTCTATACATAATCATTGGGGGTTAAAGGGGAAATGAAACGTCCATGTTTTGGCACTGGTAGTAGCTACATATATTAGAAAAATCACATTGCCTAAGATTTTATTTTAAAAAGTTGTTAAAACCACAGATATGACAATTATTTTCGTAATTTCTAGCTAGCTATCCATCTAGCGAGTCGCCATTTTGGAGTGACGTCAGTGAAGAGAGTGAAGCGTTTCTGGACCGGACTGAATATTTTAACCGCACTTTATTTTAATGTTAACATGTTGTTAAATGCGTTGTTTATTCCAAGCGCGCTGTATCGTTTTTTTTTATTGGCACGAGCGATGCTCAATTTACAAATGAATCACTCTTTTTTTTTTGTCGATTCTGTTCAAAGACTTTGAACAACAAGTTGGCAGATCTGTCTAAATCGGTTCGCGAATCAGTTTGCGATTTGCGACAGTTTGCAGTTTGCGAACCCCCAGATAATCTGTGGTCCGGACAGCATTTTAAACAAAGTGATTAATTACACACTTTCAGATCAGCCATACAAAAATTATTCATCTTCATTCTCAGTGTTTGTCAGAGATCTGGAGCTAAGGACTCATACTCCACAACAGAGATCCAGTATGGAAGTTAGCATGGAAGCATTTGAGTGAACAGTGGTTCCTACCGTACCTATTTACAGGACTTACGACTGTATTTGTACTTTGTGTACCATCGATAGCAAGTACATAAACAAAATATAAGAGAAAATGTACACCTGTTTTGTTGGCTTTTTTTGTTGACTCAAATTCGATCTAGAATAATTCATTATTTGCTACACTAACTTAAAGTGGGACTGGTTAATAAGTTAATGATTTCATCAAATCAATGTATACAAATAGTAAATGTTTCATCTTAATTGAAACAAACAAACTGAAGGCTTCTTTCAGGGAAGTGGAGTGACGCTGCTAAATTGCACTTTATTTAAAATCAATGAATCTCAATGAAATGAATAGAAATGCGCCGTGCGTCTGGTCTCCCTCTATTGGTCAAGCGTCACCTTCTGTACGCAGGACAAGAGAGAGATCATAGCAGACCCTACAATCTCTACCGCATTTTACTGGACTGTCCTAAAAGTGAGAACTTTGTCCCGTGTCCAGCAAGACGTAAGCAGTCTTGTATTATTTCTTTCCATAAATTACAATACCAATTTAAAAATCCATTTGTGCATCCATCCTGTAGCTAGAACAGGGAAAATAACCAA